>JARFJB010000317.1:370000-880000 GCA_036346205.1 Vesta saturnalis
CCGATAACTATCTATTACAATATCATGGACGTTGCAGCTTAGAACACTTATGTTGTGTGGTGCGAAGTAACTCCAACCTGGAATGCTGGAAAACCTACAAAACGGCTACTATTTCTTGAAGAACTGGGAAATTCCTTGATCACTCCATTATTACAAGAACGTCTCTCTCTCGTATTCCTGCAGCTGAAATAGTTATAAAGTCACATTCTTCAACCAGTAGTGCCGAAATAAGGGAAAAATCAACCACTACCAAGCGTAAAAGATGTAATTTTTGTCCCTCTTCAAATGATAATAAAACTAATATCGTATGGTGTAATTTCTCAAAATACCTATGTAAAGCATGCTCATTGCTCATGTATATTACTACTGTCAAGACTGTAACAAAGAAATGTATATACCTAACTACTACGTTTTTCAGATGTTCTTTACATAACATTTATAATAATATGTAATAAAAATAAAATAATGTAATAAATAATAAATACTACATCATATTTCTTATTATTATTTACTATTATAACAATTTACCGACAATAAAACGACCCTTATAGGCTCCCGGGTCATAATGATCCAAACACAGGAAGTGAAGCCAAACACAATAGGAGGGTTAATAAAGATGCACCCAGTAAAAGCGTAATGCTAGCAAATATTGAAAAAATTCGTCCCACTGGTAGTGTGGTGAGTCAGCGCAATGGTCTTCAGGTCGTGAAAGAACGGTTTGTACGAACAATAATGAAGAACGGGATATTGACTGGGTTCTGCAGTTTGCACAAGGAAGTCTTCAACGAACTGCTTATAAATTAAACATCAGTGAAATAATCCACATGTAGAATATTCAAAGGCATTGGTGGGTATTCATATCATATTCAAACTAGACAACAACTAAACGCTGTAAACAAACGTTCAAGAAAAGTTTATTGTGGACTTGTGTTAAGCCTGTAGTATACGAAGGTACCGATTTCTTGAAAATGCATGGCTTTCAGACGAAAGCCATGTTCAACTAAATGGCTATATCAGTAGACAAACAACTCGATTTCTTGGATTTGAACGCTCTGACTTGTTGTGAAAAAACAGCAAAAAACCATAGCAAAGGCGTTTCTTTTATTATAAGGTGCCAAAAACGTTTCTTCTTACCTACTAAAATTATTAGGGTGTTTATGTATTTCAATAGTGTAACGTTGTAAACAAACATAATAAATTTGTCTTGACAATATTTCCATATTACCAAATTGAATGTCTTGTTTTGAATTATTTAAAGCATGTTCAGCTACCGCAGAGTTCTCTAGTAGACTTACTACAAAACCTCATATGTTTTCTATCTCTTGTATCAAAGCTACGTTTTGTGGTTACAAGGTATACTTTTTCCACATGGACAAGATAATTTACATACTCCGGAAGATGATAATGGGTTTGAATTACATTTAGGTGACCATAAGTGTTCTTTAATCTTTTGTTGCAGATTTAAAAACAGTTTAAATGCCTTGATTAATTAGGACTTGTTCAATTCCATCCGTAACATTAGTTACAAAGGGATAAGTGTAATGTTACATAGTGTAATAAGTGTTAGGTGCTGTAAGTTTATAATGTGTAATGCCTGATGTAAGGTGTTAATCCAGTGTATTAGTTCAAAGGGATAAATGTACAAAGTTCGTCAAGATTAGATTATAAAGTACTGAAGTCGTGAATAAGTAATAGAAGATCTGAGAAAATTGTAAGTTTACCAGGAATGTTAAGTAAGTAGTAGACTGTAATCAGTCAAGTTGTTAATGTTAAAAGTAAACTGTGTAAGTAGTGTAATTAAGCTTTAACTAAAGTTAAGTGTAGGTATGTAAGTGTAAGACGTAGGTGTAAAGTTAGAGTAAGTGAAATTATAGTGTGCAGTTGAGGTATGTAAGATGTAAGTAAGTGTAAGTGTAGTAGTGTAAGGTGTAATTAAAGTGTAGTGTAATGTAAGGTGTAAGTGTAAAGTGTAAGTGAAGTGTAGTAAGTGTAAGTATAAGTAAATTGTAGTAAGGTGTAGTGTATAGTGTAAGTGTAGTGTAAGTGTAAGTGTAATGTAATGTAGTGTAATGTAAGTGTAAGTAAGTGTAGTGTAAGTGTAAGTGTAAGTGTAGTGTAGAGTGTGATAGGTAAGTGAAGTGTAATAGTGTGTAGTAATGTAAGTGTAGTGTAAGTGTAAGTGTAGTGTAGTAAGTGTAAAGTGTATGTAGTGAGTGTAAGTATGTAAGTGTAGGTGGTGTATGTAGTGTATGTAAGTAGTGTAAGTGTAAGTGTAAGTGAAGTGTAGTGTGTAGTGTAGGTGTAAGTGTAGTTGTAAGTGTAAGTGTAAGTGTAGGTGTAGGTAGGTGTAAGGTGATGTAAGTGTAAGTGTGTAAGTGTATGTAAGTGTTAAGTGTAAGGTGTAAGTAGTAAGTGTGTAAGTGTGTATGTAGTGTAAGTGTGGTAAGTGTAAGTGTGTGTAGGTGTAAGTGTAGAGTGTAGTGTGTAAGTGTAGTGTAAGTGTAAGTGTAGAGTGTAAGTTGTAAGTGTAAGTAAGTGTATGTAGGTGTAAGTGTGTAAGTAGTAAGTGTAAGTGTAAGTGTAAGTGTAAGGTAGTAAGTGTATGAGTGAGTGTAGGTGTGAAGTGTAAGTGTAAGTGTATGTAAGTGTAAGTGTAAGTATATGTACAAGTGTAAGTGTAAGTGTGTCAGTGTAAGTATACGTGTAAGTGTAAGAGTACGAGTAAGTGAAAGTGTGAGTGTAAGTCCAAATATAAATATAAGTATGAGTGTAAGCATAAGTAAAACTAAATGTGGACATATTAGGATTTAATCTTGAAGGTACGAAAAAGTAAGAAATTATTTGATGAAGCGAGAAATTTAAGATAGTGTGACTCATCGTACTTGCAACATACCTATATTCCCTCTGATAGGAGTAAATTCAATTTTCTTTCTTTTCTAAGTAACATCTTTTGCACACTGCTGGAGAATTAAAGATTATGTGTATCGTTTTTTTCCACACCTTTAGCATTATTTATCTTGAGGACTCCAAGAAGCACTTGGTAGTTCGTTTCGTTACAGGAGCCCATTGAGGTTTAGTAGCATAGTCTTCAACATTTTATTTATGACAGTTGAATCTTATAGCATAGACATTTCCACATTCGATATTACAAAATTAAATATCCCTTTTAGTGCGATTTAATACACTAATCTTTATGGGCAATGTTAGGTTGTTAGTGTAGATTTTTAAAAAGTAATGCGCATTTACCTTTTAGGGCGATATCACAGAGCTTTAGTTGTATTTATAATGTGGTACTCTGCCAATATACTTTTTGCGGATTTCTAAGTTAAGGGTATAAAATTATTAGCTAAACGATAAAGCAATTTCAATTTCTATTTCGTAACTATGTCACCCTCATAACAGTCTAATTGATGAAAATCGTTGGTCACAAGGGTCAGTTTTACTCGTTAAAAAAGTCAGAATATCGCCTTAGGTATGAACATTTCTGATTGTCTAGCTAATGACTGTATCGATCCACATAACCGTAACGATAATAGAATTTGCAGAATAAGCTGTACTTATCGGAGACTCATTTGTTTGACAAAATTGGTATATTACCCTAAAAAATATGTGAAAAAGAATATATTTATTTTCACAATTAACTCAACTTTTCAAATATAAGCTGAAAGTAATTTATTTTATATAACAAAAGGGGTAGAGTTTTGCAAATCATTGTGGTCAACTCAAAATACAATACACCCTTCCGAAACTCCATTTGGGAAAGGATATAATAAAAGATGGCAATAAAAGGTTTGTTAAACTTCCTAGTGGTTAATTTTCAAAAGAAAACGTGCTTCTCTTCAAAGCTGTTACAATCAATTTTAGATAGCTTTCCGTTATGTTTAATTTGATTATCTTGCTTATCAAAAAGCAATTATAATTAAATATATTTGGGTTATATCCAGTGTAATAAATAGCACCTATGGGAATTGTATTTCTTCATTGTTCCTGGAACAAGAAAATACCTAAAAGCAATAACTTACAGGAATGGGTTTGAAATGGCACGCTTACTTGCGGAGTTAGAAATAAATGTCTTTTGGATTATTTATTTTTGTAATTGGTAATATATGGTAATCGCTCCAAATTGGAACTTGTACATAACCACAAATCGGGGATTCTTATAGATTATACGTATAAGGAATATTGTGTTGTCAAAATAAGGTCTCTGCAATGTTCATAATTTTTGTGCGCTTATGACGCCTTCTGCTGTGGTTAACCGGGATAATGGATAGCCATTCAATATACAAGCGATGTCTGATTGATTGAGGGTGATTTCATGTTTCCAAGCTGCACGCGAGCTATAGAAACGGACGATTATTTGAGTGACTGGTACAAGTGCTGTCCAGATCGGAAACCTTACAAGAAAATTGATTTTCGTTTATGTGCAGTTAAGATAATTGGAACGGATTGAGCGTACGAGATAATTTTTTCGTCTAAAATTGCAGGAAAAGTTATGAATTTATCAGAGTAATCCAGGCTTGTAGAAGTGGCAATTATGGATCACTGTGTTTTTATCACCACAAAGTCATCACCCCTTTAACGCCGGCTTTAATACTGCGCGTTATCATCACTTCTCACTTTTACTTTCGCTTCAGATCATCTAAAGCCCTTTAATCGATATGGAATCACCCACCCGCATATATGTTCGATCTTTGCATCCTATCGTATCATTAGAGATGCGCTGTTAATCCCATCAAACCGGAAGGCCGAGCACGTGTCAGAGCGCTTTGTTGGACGCCGGTTGAATACCAAATAAAGGAACAGACTCCGGAAGAATGCGTCCAGAATAGCTTTGCCCTAATTGCACTTGTGTATTTAATCTAGCGAAGCGCGTCGACTTATTCCACGCGTATTGTCGGCTTCTGAACGTTCTCTAATTGAAATTACCTAAAACAAGCATCTAGCACCTCACTCCACCAACAACATTTCAAAATGGATCCCTTCCGGAGCACTAATTAAACTCAACAAATATCCTCATGTATCAAGCTCGCGCGTTCCGCAACACGAAAAATAACTGCAACTTCCTTTCCCCGAGCTAAACTTTCATAATTTCCTTCATTACGGCGCAGCGGAATAAGAAGTTATATCAACTTGAGAGATTTATCCAGTGTTGAAACGGTGAAACTCGAAACAGCGGCTTTTCTAATTAAAAATCTTTTAGAATACGTCAACGTCACGTCGCGTCGGTGTAAATGTAATTTCTTTTTCAAACTTAAAACAGCTTGATGCCATCTAGCATTTGATAAATTGAAAGTTATATTAATAATGCACATTTATGTTTTCACGAAGTTTCTAGAGTAAATAAATATCCTTTTACCGCTCATATAAAGAAGGTTCTGAATTAAGGTTTAATCAATAAAGTAATTATAAGAACTAACATCTGATAACCTAATTAAATGAGATGTTTAGCAACATACATATATTTACTGGAATGTTTGTTCAGTGTTTTACATATATAGGGTATACCGCAATTAGTTATCCCAATATAAAAAATTAAATGCCCACGTTGCATTATTTTTGCAAAAAACCTATTGAGAATGTTTGTGCCCTATTTTTTTATCGTCGAACTCTAGGATAAAAAGTAGAGTTAGTATGGGTTTACGTTAACTAGTCCCACATATTAATTCTCGCAGCTACGAGATACAAATAATTTACTGTACTTCAAGAGTATTCTACAGGACAAAATTCAATCTGGATCTAACATTTCATAACACCTATAATTAAAGCTAGTGTAGTTAAATATATTGGTTAGGTTAATTCTGTATTTCTTTCTCTCTCTTACACACACACACACACACACACACACACACACACTCACTCACGCACGCACGCACGCACGCACACACACACACACACACACAAACCGACACGCTTAATTATCACGATTACTACCGATTAATTACCACGTCTGGTCAAAACTTCGTTTTATCGAACTCAACCAGCTCATCGGAACCCCATCGTAATAAAAGGCTATTCTAATGTCAGCTGAAATGTCTTTTATGAACACACCTCTAACCAAATTCTCACACCCGACCTTTCTTATTTATGACATATCAACAGTTACACTCCCCGAAGCTTTTGCAGCCTAGTTTGTGGATTTGCACAGTGCATCGGAATAGCGAAACATACTACATCAAAAAGACTATATAGCTTCTCTAACTGGGCAACGCTTTGGATGGTCCCAGTTCAACCTATAAAATGACAAAACTCTTTTTCATCTTGATTCCCAAATCAGTCCAAACGTAATTCTCGGTTTCTCTCAGTACAAAGCCACATATCTTAAATATGTCTCACAAAATCAGACTTTCGTTCAGATACGTGGATGAGTTCACTGTACAATATGCAGGTATACTACATGCAACAGACAGAATACAAGCACTACAAAAAAGTATTGCACCCTAAGGGATCTTTTGCGACATTATCTCTACCAGAGATGTGCTTACCACACTTTACAAATATCTTTGTAGACTACTACACACTTCTTGGCGGCTTTTATGAAAACATAAACTAATCCCTAGACAATACTTTCTATGCATTCCTCTTCATTTCAGCCTGATTTATGACTTATTCTAGATACCCTAAAAAGAAACCGAAATACGCATACCACTATTTCATTAAACAAAACAATTGATCAGAAGCACATGTATACATACAAACACACTCGGTAATCTATTCTACACTTAACAGAAAAGTTATTGTAATCAATACAATACCACAAATACACGGCAACACCAATGGTATAAGAATTGCCAGAGATTAAAAGGAAGAAGTTTAATGAGAAGGCCACTACAATACTAACATACAGAACGACTTGATGGGGAACGGTACCTTAGATTTATAGAACACGATTTTCCCATTTTACTGGAAGAGATCGATCTTGAAACATGGAGATTAAGGTTTCGTCAACATGATGGTGCGCATGCCCACTTTCACTGGAACGTTAGGCACTACTTAAATGACTGGATAGGAAACCGATGGATTGGTCGAGGAGGTGACATTTCATGGCTAGTAAGATCGCCCGATCTAACACCTGTAGACTTTTTTCCTGGGGATATACAAAACAGAAAGTGTATGAAGAATTGCCAAAAACTGCAGAGGACATGAAATATCGTGCATCAATAGCTTTAAGTCATATTACACCCCAAATGTTAAATTTTGCAGAACGTCTTGAAGCTTGTATTCAGGAATGTGGGAATATTTTTGAGCATTTACTGTAAATTTCCGTCCCTTTCCACAAATAAAACTGCACTTCACTCGTTTAAATTTTTTAGCGTGTCAAAATTCTTCCGTGTCCAATAAAAATAAACATTTTAAGCCGTTGTAACTGTTTTTATGTTTACTTCAACTTATACAATAGTGGTATCGTAAGAAGCCTTATGAAAATGTACATTCACCAAAACCAAAATATACAGGGTGTTGCATTTGAAAAAAAAGTTTTTGTAAATTTTGCCTTAGTTAAAACCCTCTTATTAGAATACACATTTTGTTATCACGCATAACATGGAATCTACATTAAATAATCTATTTTTCTGTGAAAACCCGATATCAATATCTCAAACATTTTGGGGATTACAAGTGTCCGAAGTATATCCCTTTTTTTTGCAAATAACTTCCTCTATCGGGAAAACAGTTGAAAATACCCCCTTATAATTCAATGATCAATTCATGATCAATTTGATCAGCATTAATGTGGCTTTCCAAAAATGCCATAATATACTGGGTGTACAATTTAAAAAAACATATGTTTGGTGCAACACTGTGTATGTGAACAACATGTAGAAGTAAAAATAATTTTAAAATAGGGACACGTGGTGTACCTAACGAAATAACGTACATAGAATTTGGGATCATTCTAAAAGAAATGGAATCAAGGCATGCTATTTGGCGATGAGTGAGAAGAGAATTCGATTTCTACAAAGATGTTTGAGATTTGACGACGTAAAGACGAGAGATGAAAGAAAAGAAATGGATAAATTGACTCCCATTCGGGAACATTTTGAAACCTTGGAAAATTACCAAAATAATTTTACTGCCTTACGGTGTACGAACAGTCGATGGCTTTAAAGGATACTGTGGATTTAGGGAGTATATTCCATCGAAGCCGGCCATATATGGTAACAAGCTCTTTGTTTTGCGCAAAGTGAAGGCATAATGCACGTTTACACGTTCAACGTAGAAACTACGTTAGAACACAGCCAGAGGGCCCTTATAAACTTAGCAATTTTGCCGAAAACATTGTATTCAGGTTAGTACATCTATTAAAGAAAATGTTACAAGAAAAGAAACTAGCCTAAATCAGGACTGTACGAAGAATGAGAGGGAGATCTCTCCACAGTAATTGCCGATAAGCAAAATAGTCCGTGTTTAGTTTTCAGATGGACCGAAGCATGATATTCTACTGTCCAAAAAATATAGTTCTGTGATTTTTTTGCTGCCCAGGCACCTCAACGACGAAATAGACGAGGAAGGCAACGGCAACAAACCAGTAATTATAAGAGATTATAACTACACAAAAGTCAAAATTGCAATATTACGGGGACTAATGGCCGTTGGCCGATGGTGGCATTTTACAACCTAATCAAGATATAAACGTTTGATGCGCAACCCACACGAAGAAATTTTGCAATCCAGCTTTCTTCAATCTTGGGGATAGGATCTGATTTGTCCCCAGATCCCGATCAACGATTTAATCACTTTCAGTGCAAATGAGGCAACGGGTATGAGTTGCAAACGTTTCGGAGGTATTACCTCCTATCTCCAATATGCCACAAGGTTCAGTCCAACGCTGCTATATTTGCTCCAGAAACCGTGACAAATCTACATGTAAAAGTTGTTCACGATACGGAAGATTTTCATGTAAAGAACACGTGAGAGATACATGCATGACCTGGTTGATCGAAAAAAATATGTGATGTTCGGGTTTCAACGGCTACCATATTTTATTGGTTTATTTGATTTTTTGTTCTATTTCAGAGTTTTTTTGTTTTGAGAACGAAATTGTGTTCCTAAGGTGGTATTTCTTTTTTTTTATTTATTGTATTTATAGCTGATGAAACAAGTACGTCCAAAAAAGAAAAAAATTACTTTATATCAAATAAAAATTGGTCTACAATTGTAAGCTGCGCGCGTAAACGCGCACAAGTAAAGACGCACCTAACCGTGAGTTAAAATGTGCCTCTTAATTTTATAAACAGAAATAAATTTTGAAACACTTAGCTTAAAGCGATTCAGAAGGTATGTGATGCACGAACTGAAGTGCCGTAGGCTTCACTACAGTATCAAATGATGAGAGACATAGAGGCAGAGAAATAAATCCAAACCACATTAAAAATTGATTTTGCATAATTTTCTCACTGATGGCTAGCTAAAAAGGTGGTGTTAAAAAAAAGGGGTATACTTAGTCGAAAACGAAAGAAAAATTTTACCGTAAAACGTATGAATAGGAAAGTAAATTTCGGGTTAAAGTAGACTCTATTAATAGATCAAGCTTTGACAAATATCACAATAAGTAACGCGGTTTATAAAACTTGAAAATTCAAAACTATAGTCCCTAAAATGAATGATTGCGAATTTCGGTTTAGTGCTTTATTTGGCATGCACACTCGTAGCCTGTCTGTTGTAATCCTTTAACAGTGGTATTCAAAAGTTTATTTGGCGTGTTTGTAACTGATAACTATTGAAATATGTTTTATTCCTTCAATTTATAAAAAAAAATTAAAACGTAATTGAAAATGTAATAATATAATTTATTTTTATAAACATAATTGGAATTCAATTGTGTTATTAAATTAAATACAACATGGTAAATAGTTTTCGTGATATTTTTCAACTGCAAAATTACCTTGTAATTCACTACTTTCTAAATAAGTACATTAAAGAATGTAGTGTCATTAATATATCATTATTTTACACAATGGAGTAATGTCTACAGATTTCAAATTTGCGTTAGTACTGTTTGTATACTATTGTTATAACAATCGTAAAATTCCAGGAAAGTTTTTAAGCTAACGTTGCCATAAACTCGTGTTTAATGTGTATGAGTATTTTTGTCACGAAAAGGATAATGTTGTTTTTCTGTGTAATGTTGACGCAGTGAGCAAAAGAACCGCAGAAGCTTTAAAAATTGGCCTAAATACCTTACACAAAACCGTCGAGAGTGAAAAGCGGAACATTTCATTACCAAAAACTATTAGAAAACCACGAACTAAGTGTAAAAGTGATGATATACAAGAAGGATTAAAATATACCATAAGAGACATAATGTATGACATATATTCCCAAAAGGAAGTGGTTACATTGGAGGCAATTAGTAATATTTTACAAAAAAAAAGGGTTACTGGCAGCATCCAGACCAACTATAGGTAAGATTTTACATAGTATAGGATGTATATATAAACAAGACTGCAGTCGCAGAGCACTTTGTGAGAAATCAAATTTGGCGTCAGCACGGGTGCAGTTCCTAAAGAAATACCATGAAAATATGCAGTCGGCTTCACCACTTCAGATGTAATTTATAGACGAAACGTGGATCTTCTCTAGAGGATCACAGAAGAGATGTTGACAAGACGACACACCAAAATGTGTAAAAAATGGGGAGTGTTCAAGTAGTGGGAAAAGATTTATAATTTTACACGCTGGTAATAAATATGGTTTTATTAAAGTCCGTAGCTTAGTTTTTGCGGCAAGATCAAAATCTAGTGATTGCCACGACAATATGGACGCTGCAACTTTTGAGAAGTGGTTGAAATCTGTTGCCTAATCTACAGGAACCGTCATTAATTATTTTGGACAATGCATCATATCATTCGAGGTTTATAGAGGAAACGCCTTCGACTACATGGAAAAAGGAAGAGTTGGGACACTGGTTAAGAACAAAAAAAAATTTTTCGCTGACACGGATTTAATGATAGATTTGTTGAACCTTGCTAAACAACATAGATAACTGAAGCGGTACGTTGTAGATGACATTATTAATGAATCTGGTTATTTCGTGCTTAGACTACCTCCGTACCATTGCCAATCTAATGCTATTGAAAATATTTGAGGTACCTGCAAATCATATTATGATAAGCACATGGGTAGACGAGGTTACTCTGATGCCTCTGTATTACAAATGTGGGAGATGGCTTTGAAACAATGTGATGGAGAAATGTGCAATAAAATTATTACACATACAGGAATTATTATATCTGAATGGTGGTGACGTGAAAAGGTGATAGATATAACAGTAGAAGCATTGGTAATTTGTATTAATAGGAATACTTTGGATGACAGTGACAGTTAATGTTTTAATTTTAAGTTTACGTACACTTGTTTTTTAATTCTCAATAAAATCTTGCTATTATTAAGAACACAGTGTAACAAATTAGGTTGTAAATTAAATTCTTTTTGTTAATTTCTCCTACTCTAATAGTAAAAATGGTTTTTTTGTGTAAATATGACATTCTTCTAATTAAAACTGCATATTCCACTGCACGCTTATTTACAGTTATTACTTGTAATTTTTATTTATTGCAAAAATACTGAAATTTAAAATTATAAATGGTTTGAACAAAATAAAATTATTTGCACACATATTTGTAGACTCTGCTACATTGTGTAAAATAATAATATATTAATGACCCACATTCTTTAATGTACTTTTTTAGAAAGTAGTTCATTATAATGTAATTTTGCTTATAGGAATTTTCAATTACATTTTAATTTTTTTTATAAATTGAAGGAATATAACAGATTTAATTGTTAGTTACAAACACGCGAAATAAACTTTTGAATACCACTGCCAAAGGATTAAAACAGACAATTTAGTCTTTAAAGAGACGCCTAAAACAAATATTACTCTCTTCTTTTAACACACCTGACACAAATGCAGATGTTTTAAACGTATAGTGTCCGTCGTAGTTCACCACCCACGGCGACGATAATGTAGCATTCCATTCTCGCTATTTCCAAATATATTGTATGTTAGAACGAAATAGATACAAACTACGAGTGTGCACGCCAAATAAAGTCTAAGCCGAAATTCGCAATCATTCATTTTATGGACTATAGCTTTGAATTTTCAAGTCTTATAAACCGCGTTACTTACTGTGAGATTTGTCAAAGCTTGACCTATTAATAGAGTTTACATTAACTCGATATTTAATTTCCTATTCATACGCTTTACGGAAAAATTTTTCTTTCGTTCTGGACTAAGTATACCCTGTTTCTTTTATGTGAAGCACCACCTTTTTAGCTAGCCATCAGAAAGAAAACTATGTAAAATCAATTTTTAATGTGGTTTGGATTTATTTCTGTCTCTATGTCTCTGATCATTTGATACTGTAGTGAAGCCTATGGTATTTCAGTTCAAGCTTCAGATATCTTCTGAATCGCTTTGAACTAATCGTTTATTTTACGGGCTTAATATTGTTTTAACGTCAAGTTGATTGTTACTGTGTGTTAAATTTGGTTCAATCCCCGACGATAATCTTAATTATTTGATAGACGGAAACATATATATATATATATATATATATATATATATATATATATATATATATATATATATATATATATATATATAGTGCATTGCAGGGCTTTCTTGCAAAATCCTGAAAAATATATTGGGTATTTTTATATCTTTGAAATATTAAGCTGTTTTAGAAATATTTAATAAAAACCAAAAATTGACCCTAATAAACCCCCACCTCCGAGACTTCCAGACATCAAAAAAGTCGATTGCATAAGCTTATTATGTATATGTAGGTTGATGGTTAAAAATAGATATCTCGCTTATCTTTCAAGATAACTTCGCTCCCTTTCAAATAAAGTAAGAATGTACATAAGTTATACCAGCAATACGAGGAATGTTTTCAATTTCCGCAAAAACTAGAATGTAATGTTTTCATCAGGATAATATTATTTCACTAGCGGAAATAAACAAAGTTTATTTCCAAAATTCCAAGTTTGTAACCAAAATATCAATATTAAATATTTGAAAATTCATATCTCCTATATTAGTAGCTTTAGAAGAAGTAGGTTAGTTGCGTTCATAAGAGTGGCTAGTTGGCTAGAAAATAAAAAAAATACAAAAAAATGCTTAGATTGACTTTTGAATAAATCTATTTCGAATGATTGCTTAAGTTTGGCCCCTTAAATGTAGGCAAATTTATACCATAATTTATTACGTAAAAAATCACTTTAAAGAACCGTTATTTAACTACACATGTCTATTTCCAATTCTTTTATGTCGTGGGGGAAAAGGGAAAGGGCCACGTATTTCATTCCCTCCCCAAGGGGAAGGGCGGGCTGCTCGAGCTTTCCGAGCTCCTTCAGCCACAATCATGGATTCCCAGCATACATACATACATTACGTATATATCCATGGTGGGAATAAGGATCGGTGTGGTCAGGATAGGATCGGAAGGAATGGAGCCCCTGAAAAAACCTCATACAAGGTAGACGGTAACGGGAATCGAACCCACTACCTACCGAATGCTAGGAAGGTCGTGTCACTACTACGCTACCAGCTCGGTTATATCGTGAACGGTATCGGATTATATATTTCTAGAAAAAAAATGTATATGTGACTGTAACTGCGACCATATTCAATTTTGATGGTTTCAAAAAATTGCATTTCTTGCAAATTATTGATGACCTGAATTTCAATCTTCTATGTTAAAATTTGAAAATTTTCCCCCAAAAGCACCCTTATTTTCACCCCCTGTATACCTATTGCGTTTAAAAGCTTGTTTTGTCTACATAATTGTCTCGTAGGCCTTCATGCCAAATTTCATCAAAATCGTCCATATAGGTTCGGCTGGCAAGTGACCACAGGCACACATATAGACACTAGACAGACATTTTGAAAAATTTTTCTAAAAATTTTTGTTCAGGTTCAAGTAGTCGTAAAGCATCAAAATAACGCACTTATTTTTTTTCGACCGCAATACTTTCATGTTTAGCAAGAAAGTAAAAATAATTGAGAATTTCAGTTTTTGGTTTTCTTCCACTTTATATATACTTCTCAATTTTTGAGTCATGGATTTATGTCGTAATACTAATGCAAACCAGGTCTATCCCCCTTTATTCACAAGGAAACTTTTAACCTAAAAACGATGCAGGAAATCAAATTCTATCTGACAATGCGTAATGCACTTGTCCAATTCCCAGTTCAGAAACCTCACGCAAGTATAATTTTTTTATCCACGTATTTATTCAAATAAAAAGCGTTGATTTAGTTAACCGTACTTGTTTTCCACAAATTTTCTTGTAGCGTCGTTATCTCCAGTGTTCACGGCCTTCGCCGTTCTCAACAAGTGTTTGTTCAAGTTTCTTCGTGTGCGTTTTGCACTTTGCCACATCTAACGTATTTGCTTATCTATACGGCGTTATCATTTGCACAAAATTGTTTGATCACCACCTAGAAGTACTTCGCGAAGTTAATCAATCGGTAACTAAAGCATGTCTTTTTCTTATTTCAGGTAAATGTCATTTTTGTAAGAGAGATTGCGTAATTTGTGATACGTGGTTATAACACAAAAGACCTATTATTTGATCCGGAAAAAGTAAAAGGAGTTATCGAAATACCCATTCCGTCTCTGAAACATGCAGAATAATTTATCTAGCGTCATTGATCCACTTATATCATCATTGCGGAAGAACCGCACCTTTAAAGAGACGGCAGAACATTAGAACGATTTGACTAAAATTGAACAACTCACCATTGATGCGCTTGTTTTTGCATGTCCTGACTTCTGGTTACCGTTTGTCAGTCCGACTGACTACGGAAACAGTCCCTTATCAACCCAAAACCATTCAGATGGAGAAAAAGTTGTTTGTTACGTAACCAGATCGTTAACCAAGAACGAATGCAGCACTACAGTACGGTCGAACGCAAATGTTCAACAGTACCTTTTGCCATCGAAAGACTGCGGGCCCTACATCGATGGAACGAAATTTAATGTCATTACCGACTACTACAGCCTTAAATGGTTGCATATCGTCACTTTTAAAACATTTAGAAATATACAGGGTGTCCCACAAAGTTCTTCCAGCACTTAAAGGGCATATTCTAGGGGTCATTTCAAGAAACAAGTTTATGTATCCGAACTGCTGTATTTATTGTATTTAACGAATTTTTTGAAACATTAAATAAAAGTGTATTTATTGCACAAAACCAAACAACTTACATTAATTTTAGTGGTTTGGCATCAAAATAACAAAATAAACGATTTCAAAACATCTTGATCATAGGAGATTTTCAAAAATTCCACCCCCTACTTCAATGCACGATTGCGGAAGGCTCATGTTACGTTCCTTACTTTAGCCCGACTTTTTTGTGCAGCAGCGTTAAAAATTCGTTGTATTACGCGTGCTTCCACTTTTTCTTGGTAGTCCTTTATATAACGCCACACATTATAGTCGAACGGGTTTAGGTTGATAGACCTGGCAGGCCGATTGTGTGGGCCACCCCAACTAATCCAACGCTGAGTAATGGTAATTTTAAATAAAGAACTACTAATTGCAAAAAATGAGGAGGGGCTCTGTCATGTTACAGCTACATACTTACTCGTGTTGGTCCTATACGCTGATTTTAGAGCATTTCATACCATACATTCACACTAAATAGGCGTTGAACATTTGTTTCTACGGTGGCATTAGGGTTTATACCAGTCCACCCTTGGGCGTTATGTGTATTGTTGATGCCGTGTTGGGTAAATTGTGCCGCATCGGTAAATAAAATGAGACGATGTCATTGTCTATTGTTGTTTAACCAGCGACAATACTCCAATCGCCTAGGTAAACCTTCTGGCTGCAAGTGTTGAACACGTTGCCCATAATACGGATAAAATAGGTTTCTGTGCAATGTTCTCCATGCTATCGTTTTAGGAATACCTAAACCTGTAGTTATTCTTTGCGTACTACTACGGCGTCTGCGCTTGACCATGGTAAGAATGTTCTCCTCTTGAACAGCAGTCTGATGAAGTCGGTGTTCGTAATAAATGCGAACGCTAGGAACTGATCCAGTTTCTCTGAGACAGGGGAATGTTGCGTTAAAAGTATTCGGAGATAGAGTACGACGATTTATATACTGCCTTTCATACTCAACTATAGATGATGTTGTATTTCAGCCCCAATAACCAAAACCAAGCACTTTATCGACAAATTTGACAGTCGTAAACTTAAGCGGCATTGTACACAAATGAAATAAAATTTCTACTGTATACGAAGTTATATACTTGCCAGCGATGATAGTAAACTGAATAAACATGCTTGCGTTTATCCAAAGAAATGCAATCCCAGCGCACTTATATTAAGTGTTTCAAAAAACTAATTTTGCGCAATAAATACAGTTATTCGGATACATGTTCACATAAACTTTTTTTCTTGAAATGGCCACTAGAATACACGCCTTGAGTACCGAGAGATCTTCGTGGGACATCATTATATGTCTTTAATTCCAGTGAACATAGTTTCGTATGTAATAATGGTGCAAATCTGTTACTCAGATTTTTAAACGATCTTTTGTAACAGTAAAAAGGAGTTTTGTGTTTATTTTTCAGGCATAGTTCCCATAAAACGTAAAAATGTGCCTCTACTAAAGTTAGATTGAATTTTATTCAATTTGCTATTTTTGCATTGATTTCGCAAGGTAACTTGGTTTTGTATGGTAGACTAAGTGTACCTAAACCCAGCCAAATAACGGCAATTATATATTTCGTTCTCTATTATACATGAAAAACTCGGGTATGTTTAATTATACGGTAGACGATATTGAGCGTCATGTTTTCAGGAAGAAATACAGTTCGTCTGATCAAGCAGAAGAGTTTCTTGATTTTTTGGAGTCCATTGGCTGAAATGTTGAAGATTAAATTTCAGTAAGAGACTGTGACAGTATAGATTGTACTATATCTCCAGCAAAGATAGTGAAGATAGCGACATTGATGACGCTCCTATTGATGACTAAGGAGAATACGGTTTTCCAGCTTTGGGGAGGTGTTATAAAGCAGCCAATGGAAATAACGCCGGTGACTGTTATTGGCGAAAGGTCAGAAACTCATCTTGAAAACAGGGATACCTTGAATGTAAAAAAAAAGTTGTCGATTTTGAAGCTTCGATATCAAACGACGAAGAAGACGACATAACAATGGCTAAAACGTTTAAAATCGATACCACTAAGTGTTATAAGAACCACCAAGCTAATAAGAAACATAATAAAAAGAAAATAACGTAGTTGGAATGAAAAAATGTTAACATATGGGAAAGCGAAAATTGACAAAACGCCTGTACCTACCATTACACAAACAATCCAAGACGAAGAGTTGAATCAGATAGACCTGTTCGCAATATTTTTTCCTGATAATTTCATAGAGTGCGTTTGCATTGAAACCAAAAACTATGCTATATTCCTGGGAAATTAGGATTTCTCCATTTGTACAGGTGAGATGTATATTTACTTTGGAATTTTACGCCTACCTCCGTACACCTAAGTTTCATGCCAGTAGACTGTATCGTGAAACGGTAGCACATTTAGCTCTTTAGTCAGTAATAGCATGTCCCGTGACGGATTTGAAAGTAGTCATCGTGATTTGAATTTTAACGATAATACATGAATTGCTCCCAACAATCGAGTGTATAAAATACAATCTTTATTACATCGAGTCATCAGTGTTTCACAAAAATTAGCAGAACCTCTATCTACTTATTTTTTTTGAGTAAAGCAATGGAACCATATTTTGGGCGTTATTCCATGAAAAAAACAAAGTAAAAGGAAAAGGTTAAGGCTCAAGCGTTACAGAAAAATTATGCTGTAGCTGTTTACCTCTAAACTTGACTTACACTTAGACAATTAAAAATATAGAGTATTACATGTATTGGTACCACTAGATCTGACTGTATTAGAAAAGCTCTCTTGAAACATCAAAAAATGGAGAAACGTTGCGCTGCATTTTGAGGGACAGTTCGACTCAAATTGCTCTTATTAGATGAAACGACAATAATTAGGTAAGAATGGCCACTAATAGTAAAAATAATGATATATTTCTAATGAAAGGATGCCGTAAACGTTGTCCCAAATACAAAAAAGTACATCCAAGTAGATCAACCCACAATGATTGACTCGTACAACTAAGAAATGGGAGGTGTTTATCTATTTGGTAACATGTGTAGTCTTTACAGAGTACATACAAGATCAAGAAAGCGGTACAGCCCATTCATTCGATTTTGCTAGATTGTGAAAATAAAATGTGTGGATACTTTATTGTTTTTTTCGCCCTAAAATTAGCCTCTTATAATTCACAAGAAGAACTGTTCTCAGCTTGCTGGCGGCTCCTGAATACCTACCTAGCCCTAAACCAAAACGTAGCAACAATGGTCTGAAGGAAATACGATATAATAGGATAGATCACTTGATTGGCAAACAGATTACTCAAAGGCGATGTGCATATTTTGGCAAATGTGACAAACTTTCATGCGTAAAATGTAATGTGGAGTTAAATTCAGACTCGTGTTTTCGTATGTATCATACTGTTCCTGTATAATCTTATAATTTTTTTTTTATGATTGTGGACCTGAACAGGTTAAAATTAGCCTATCGTGCTAAATTACTCAGGAACACTTAGTAGGATGGATAGAGGGATAATGAATTTCCAATAGATGCCTATGAACAGCTACCTTAAATTTTCTCATATCATAAGTGAGGAAAGCAGGAACTAGGGAGATCATTCCAGAGCTTAGAAGCCGTGTAGAAAAATGTGGATTGCGCCCGTTTGGCACGACAAGCGGAGATTTGTACTGCATACTGATAATGCGAATGAGTGAATCGAGTGTTTCTCGCAAAGATATCCCGAGATGGTATCAAAGGATATAATTCAGCAGCACAATAGCCGTTGTAATAACGATAATACAAAGAAAGAACTGAAACCATTCTTCTATGCTCAAGGGACTGTATGTGAGAAGTTAATGATGGGTCATTTATAAGCCTAATCGCTCTCTTCTGAATACGATCAACGATATCGAGAGCGTATTGGGGAGCACTAACCCAGAGGTGAGAATTATATCCCAGATGTGGCCGAATTTGGGCCTTATGCAGCACAAGGAGTTGTCGAGAGGTAAAGAAGTGCTTAGATCTGTACAAAAAGCCTATTATACGAGCAGCTGTTTTGGTAGCTGACAGAAGATGGTTAACCCATGAGAGATTTGAACTGAGCGATTTATACTTACAACTAGAAATGATCGATCTTTTTTGGCGGACACAAGGCAACACTGAGTTCTGTTAGCATTAAATTTAACTAGATTATTGCTTCCCCATACCAGAATACGGTGATTGTCTTTGTTGATTGAATTTGCCATTTTAGCTTTAATTTCTTGATTTGAGATGGTATGAGTAGACTGTGATGAACTACAGTGAAGAGTGCTATCGTCAGCAAAGCAATGGATGGGGTTAGTTGTTGAAGAAATAAGGTCATTTATGTACAGCAGAAAAAGTGTAGGCGCTATAACGGATCCCTGTGGTACGCCCGCGTTAATGCTAACTTCTTTTGAAAAAAAACCATCAACTACGACACGTTTTCGTCTTTTATCAAGCATACTAGAAACCCAGTTGATGAGCGTATCATTTAAACCAAACGAGGTGAATTTGGCAAGTAAACACTTATGCCAAACTTGGTCAAATGCCTTTGAGATATCTAAAGCGACTACAACTGTTGCACCAGACTGCTCTACTGATAATGTGTAATTATGTTTATTAATATAAAATTGAAATGTAAAAACAATAAACACGTATTTTTTAATACCAGCTTGCAATATTCAAAAGTACTCCTATTAATCTTAACTGCTTAACGTATAATTGTACCACATGGTAAAATAACAATGAACATATGAAAATGTTTCAATACCAATAGATAGTGGGGGTTGCTAGGGTTGAAATGTAGTAATTATTAAGGTGTTTTTGTTATTTTGAAGAAAACAGTTAAGGGTTAAAATAAGTGTACGACTACATTTAATAATAAATAACAACAAACGACTGCAGAAATTTGTATCAAACTTACTACTAAAGATATGCAGAGAGTACTGTGCTCACAGGAGAATAATTCGAAATAGTAAAGCATTGTTAGCAAGTTGAATTCGTTTGCACGTCTGCGCTCTCCCTTTTAACTGAATGGATTACCAATAGTTGTTTAACTCTTGCCTATCTTATTTACTCTTTAATACATTTTGCACGTATTTTACAACAAAAAACGAAATATCCTCAACCCTTGCGTATTCTTGAATAGTGACTCACTGAAATATCAGAATAGGACAACATATATTTAAACATAATTCGTGTTATGCTTTACCTAAATTGAAGCTTCAACTGTGCTGATAGTGTTAGGTTATGGATTCATATGACACGTGAAGACCGTTATGAAAGTATGATTATAGTATGGGTATCAGAAACAGAATTCAATAAAGCTAAAATAGCAAGAAGAAGCTAATGCTGGAAATGTGAGCCAGACATAACCTTCAGTGACAGTGATCTATTAATAACGGTATTTGAACGAATAAATAGGAATAAGCGTAGGATCAAGGAAATAAGATTACTTGCAATTTTACAAGCAAGCACAACAAAATTCACCCTGGATTTTTGAGGTGCTTTTAATTTATAGACGAGGTATTAGGTAGCAATTTGATAAACTACACCTTGGTGATCTAACATTACATATAGTCCAAAATTCCAATAACTATTCTTTTTAGTAATGTTCGTAAATCTGGAATTACGCCTTGACATCCTCTGCTCTAAAAATGTTGGGCACATACAATAGTATTTATTCTATCTAGTCTTACGTAAATTTACACTGTAAAGTGTGATTAAGGGATAAACGGGATAAAAGCGTTAAAAATAAAATATAACTAGAATACCCTGCTGGACCGCAGATAAGTTAAAGTTGCTAACTTTGTTGAAAACTTCCAGGAGAATTTAACAATTTCCACTCAAATTATTGTTTGCAACTATTTGATAGAGAAACATGAATCCTGTCAAATGTTTTCATGAAGCTGCGTATAAATTTTGGTTTGCTTTATAAATAAGGAAATTGTGTTTGATACTTTGAAACTTACTGCCCATTATCGTAAAACTAGATACTTTGGTTTCTAACTTTTTATGACCAAGCCTGTTCACATTTAATTAGTGGCATAGTAAATATCTCTGGCTTATTTAATACACCACATTTTTGGTATGCTTTATCTGGAGATGTGTGTGAATAAAGTTGAAAGCATTTGCGCGTTGTACTTCTATTGATCGCAAGAACGAGGCGCAATGGAATGAAATCACCCGGATTGGTTGCTATCAACTCAAATTCACAGCAGTTCGCGGCTTGTAAACGTAAAAATTGCTGGTTATTTCCTAGATTGTGTGTGTTTAAACGTCGATAGCTGACGTTATGGATTTGTTAAATCTTGAAAAAAAAAGGGAAATCGAAACAAACGGATTTTATTTTGACCTTTAGATTAAACACAACACTCTTCCATTTGTTTGATTTTGTTACTGCTTCGGAAGTCAAACTAAGACAAAGAGTGGTTTCGACAAGTTCAACAAACAGCAGAACAACAAACACTAAACAGTGATCAGCGGCAGTAGATCTCGAGTTGTAGAAGTTGGGAAGTTCTCAGTAATTAGCGGCAGGGATTGGGTAGTGATAATACCACGGGAGATGGGAAACTGATGAGGCTGCAGGGATTAAAGCAGTCTGCTTGAGGCAGGATTATACAATACATTAGAACCGAATATGAATTGAATATAATGGGACCATCGTTATATTCGCTTATTACTTATTCGCAAAGGAGAATTTAATCGCCGATATGAGACATTATTAACATCTAAAACCCCTTACAAAACAATAGCTTTTGTCAAACTCTTATGAATGGCGGTTTCCTTAAATTATTTAACGCAAGCTTACAAAATACCTTTATTCTTGAACCACCTTCAAAATACAAGCTGCAGTCGTATATTACCTTGCCGCCGCCGCCTGTCCTTTGATGGCACAATTATTCACCTCTATTGTTCCTTGAGGTTGATGAAAACGCGCAGGCCGTGGAGGCTATTATCTGAGAGGCTTACAAATCACACCACAATCTAGAAGTCAATATCGTTTAACTATTACACACCCTGCCATAATGATTTAGTTGCCGCTGTTAGAAACAGACTTCGGGTATCTCCTATTGATTATATATGAGCTTTCGCTGTCTCTCGGGGGCGGTAAATTCATACGTTCGTGCAAGCAGACCGAGAAAAATTGCTGAAGAGAGTGCAGAAAGATGATACTAATGTCCGCGTTGGGTTTTATTAGTAGCTCATTGATTCACGTCAAAAAAACTCGCAACCCACGACGCTTAAAGCCATCATCTAAATCTCACGAATAAATGACTAGTCTTAAAGGATATATACGTCCTACAACAACGCATTAAACTACTCTAACTATAATCAAATAACAATTGGACTTTGGAACAAAACATGTCGAATTGAGCCGTTACACCACAACTCCATCAACATACAACCGCTATCGGTTACTTGGACCTTGATGTAAGATAATGTAGTAAAATTGACCCTGACAAGAAATTACCATATTCTTCACGCTCGATATCCTAATTCCACAGCGATAAAAAAATCAGCAACAACAATCGAATCTGCGTCGAAAATAGGTTTCATATCTTTCAGAAGTAAATTCAGCACATCAAAATATTCCAGTAGATTCGATTTGCAGATTGTCAAGGACTGTGCGGATAGATTCACTCGAATTCAATTTGAGAAACCGGGGGTGTTGCGGTGGAAGTTGGTGGCGCGTGAGAGCGTGCATGTGTGAGGGTGACGCGCGTATAGTTGTAATGGACCCGCTGTGGGTCTAATGGGACAGAACAGCCGGGATTGCTGACCCGTTATCACCAGAGCCCCGGTTTAATAGGATTGGGTCCTACAACCCTTCCATAAACTACTGAGAACTCCGATTTGCTAGCTGAAGCGAATCCGCAAAGCGAATTTTCACTTCTAAATCCGTGTCTTAATCCGGAAAACGCCGAAATCGAACCGCTACTAAATTATAAAATTTATGCATTTCTGTAATGACGGTAAAAATAGATGGGAATTGCGACGGAGCTGTTTTCTTTTCAATATACAAAGATAATTAATTCGGAAGGTGAGCTTTTGTATTAAATGAGGATAATTTATTAGAAGTAATAAAGCTTTATTTGCGTTTCGTTTGTTTGACGTTTATTATCTACTAACATAAAACAACATTCAAATTTTACATCTTTTGTTAACTTATCATCTTTCTTTCTTGAGTTACATCTTTATGTCCGCATAACAAATTAGATTAATTTATTTTGAAGCTGCAGTCTGTTACTTTTGTAAAATAATACTCCGACTTTCTGATTGAAAACTGTACAAATATATACTAATAATAATGAAAACAAAGTACTAAATATTAAAACTTCATCTCAGTTTAATTATGCAGTAACTTACATTAACTATCTCTAATAAACTGTATTATTAGTCTTTGAAGAGAATTTCAAAAAGTCTCCTTTAAATGAATTTTCTTTACAGTTTAAAAATGCTGAAAACGTGAAACGTACTATCTAGATGCGTTTAATATAAAGTTAAATGATCGTATGTTAATATATAACTTTCCGCTAACAATTTTCTCTTTATGCATCTTTAAATTTGTAGTTTCCTTGAAAAAAGGTTTTTCCTCAAGACAGCTTTATTACCTGAGTACGTAAAATTAATCTAAAATTCTAATTCGCTACACAAATAAAATCCCGAAGGGTCTAATTTGATCAATTTGAAGTGCGATAAGGAATAAATGATAACCACACCAAACCCTGCACTTGCCACATTATTCCATCAAAGGGCATACGTTGGCTATTTAATTAATCAGACAAACAATTTATTTGGCATCCTTTCACGATCACTTTTAACCCCTTCTCTTACTTCTTACGGAAAGCTTTTAATGAACGCTTCAGTAGGTGCAATAATTACATTCCAGGATTTGTCATTGTTGCTCATCTAAAAAGGTTTTCTAAGTTTTTCACAAAACTAAAGTAATGAAATACTCAATACTAATTTGCACCCTCGAGAGTAAAAGTCAGTTTCTATAGTTACAAAATCCATACACAAATATTGAATAAATTCTTAGCAAGGTTTTATTAAATAGTCCACAATGAATTTTCATGAATTATCTAAAAATGGAGAAAATGTATACATTTTTACTAAAACACAGAAACTCAAAGAAGCAGTTTACATTTAAAGTAAATGTTCTTCACAATTATGAAGATTTTGTTCATTCAAGACCGGACAATCACTACATAAACATGTACACTTGTTATCTAGTTAAGCAAAAATGTAATTTTTGGATCTGGTTTTTTACTTTTCATTTCTGTTTCAAAATTCCAATTACCTGTTTTCCAGATTATGCTTGGTTGTATTGTATTGTTTTTTTTAGTATGTTCATGCTTATGGTTAGTAATCACATATTTATAGCTTATATATATATATATATATATATATATATATATATATATATATATATATATATATATAATTTTATGTTAATATATTTTATAATTTATAATTAATGTTACTTATATTCTTCAATTTAAATTTTAATGAATAAATAAACGAATATGGGGATAGTTCAGTGATTAGTATTTAGTTTAGTAAATATTAATATAATATGATATTAAATAATTTATAATTATAATTGTGCACCGGACTAGCTCAATCTCATTGTGGGGATAGGGATCAGTATTTAGTGGGAAATTATATTTAAATTTGTATGTAATTATATGAATTACTCTTTAGGAAAAATATCATATATGTACAAGAAATAAATCTGAACAGAATTTATACTTCTAACGCATGCGTTGTAACGTTCCTGAATTAAGTTAATAAATGTCAAAACTGTCAAACAATGATTTGCAGATTTAATGTTTATGTTTACAATTGAATTTAAAATTTGGAAATAATTTAAAGTTTTGTGTCTTTTACAGGTGTTTACACAAGTATTATTTGAAATTTTACACCAATACATATAATCAATAAATAATAATTGCAGGAAATCTAACCCAACAATGAATACAATAAATAGGGCTATAATGAAAAATGACTCACATATACTGTTCCAAGTTCAAACTGATGTCTTCCTACAAGTTGTTCCAATTCGATGCAGGCACTTTTCAATTAGTTCTTGCTGCTACCATATACCCATTGGCTGCTAACAAGTACTCGGGTTGTAGATCACGCTTGATTTCGTAACTAGTAACGTTTTCTTTCAAATCGGCTTCACTCCAATCACAAATTTTATTTGTAACACAAATACACAACACTATTTTAACCTTTTTAAAAAAAAACTGAACAAATTATAGAGAGCTCACCACTTCCAGGGCAATTCCTTTTATACCTTTTTGGTTGTTACTAAAACTTCAATTTTTTTCTAGCAAATTTACGTTTGTAACTAAGTCTCTGATTGGTTGAAAAATTTTACAATTTTAACTAAAATAGAAGTTTCGCCATATCTTTCTTATATACTAAAGGATTTAAAAACTAACGACAGAAATGAAAACTGTATAAAATTTCGAATAGATAGACATCCAACAAGATATGGATCCTTAAAATAATATGCGAAATGACCTAATCTAATTTAAATTTGCTTATAACTACCCAATCTTACAAGCTACACTTAATCTAATTACATATATGTAATCCTGGTAAAATTTGACAGGAAAACACACATTTAAAATTCGAAATCTTGAATTTAAAGAAATTTTATGTTTATGTAGAAAAATTCTAAATTCAACCCCCATTTCATGAAATTTTTGCGGTGAAATGCATTGTATCCTTTTTAATACTATGAAATACTGAGGAAGACCTCCTATTAATCAATTTAAGAATATAATTTAAGCCTAATATTATTAAAAAAAACTATAAATTTGTGAAAAAACCTAGAATTTACAACATAACCAAACTTAATTCTAAAATTGCAAATAACTTACACTTAAAAACGTTTCTGTAACTCAAAATGTTATGCTAGTGGCTTGTAATAATTGTCTTTATTTTATTTAATGTTCATTTCACCCGCATTGTATAATATAGTGTTGCATTAAAAAGTCCATCGTTTAACACACTTATTTGAATTTTCACTACAAAAATGTATCTAACTGTGAATGTCTTTGTGTTAATATGTTCTCTGCATTGCTCTTGCTATTTAAATTGTATCACTAAGTTTGTCACACAATCGCATCCAAAAATATGTGAGAAATAATCCTAATAAGTCCATATTATAACCCTTTCATGAATTTATCACAGTTCCTGCATTCTAAAACTATTTACACAATATCCCTAATATAATTCTAACTTTACAATTTTTGTTTAAACACCTGTAAAATATTCACATGCCAAAATACTCTCGAAAAATTGACTTTTATGAAATAAAGGAAAATACTAAATTGACTTTACGAAAATAAGTTTATTTAACATTCCTGACATTTTTGTTGGTAGCACAATGCTTTTTATGATTAAATCAAATTGTATAAATATTATTCAGATTATTTTGTCCAAAACAAATTCACCTTAAACCCATCGTGAACCAAATTCTATCAAATCAATGTCTCGCACATGTATTAAGCTTGAAATCACCCATTTTTATAAAGAAATTACTATTTAAACTGTCCGATCCTTGGTCGTAGACTGTTCAGGAGTCCTCCTCCTCTTCAGCCCTGGTCAATCCATGCTTGTTGGTGTTGCGATGCTTTGTGTTATTGTATAGGTTACAATCATGACATGAGGTTATTTTTCGTGTAAGAAAAGGAAAAAAAAGTTTAGATTTATTTGAATATTTAATAATAGGTTAATTGGTCTAAGTGTGTGTGTTTTGTGGGGTGTAGCGTGCTTAGTGTGGTTAATCCGATTCGTTGTGCGGTTGCATGCTAGACTGTCATCGAATAGACGGGGGGATGCGGAGGGCGTGTGGGATGTTATCTAGGGATTCTTGTATCTCCTCGAAGAGGTTGTCAAGCAGTTGTGTAATGATAGCGGGGGGATGCTTGAATTTCAATTTAGGTTTTTTTCGTGGGTATTGGGGAAAACGGTAGTTGTAGCGAGTGGTAAGGATTTCTTTGGTTGAGATAGTATCACCGAAAATTCTTTTATACGCGAAGTTTTTGGATTCTGTGTGTGATTGGTGGTACGTTTGCGGGTTGTGTTGTGAGATCACTAGGGTACCTGAGGGGCAACCTATGTATGCGTCTAAAAATTCGGCGTTCACAGGAGGCAATAGAGAAAAGGTGATTGAGTTTATATTCTTGCATATGGGTGCTCGGAAATCCATAACAGGGCGTACGTATGTTTTGTAGGTGTATTGAAGTGTTTTAGGGTGGCAACATCTGTTGTAGATTAGCGAGATTTCTAATCCTATTGAGTGTTCTTTTTACATCGGGGAGACAATTGAGGGTTCTAGTGAAAAGGATTCCTAGGTAAGTGACTTCATCTTAAAGTGTGAGTCTTTCTTGGTTTAGGGTGAGTAAAACCTTTCTGGAGGCAAGCTTTGGGAACTTATCTTCGGTGTAATTAGGATGTCATAAGAGGATTGTTTGGGTTTTGGCGGGATTTACGGAGACTCTCCATCGGTTCGTCCAGTTTGACAAGTTCCGAAGGATTTTGGATATGATGCGGGAGGCCGTTTGGCTGTTCCGATTAACCGTCCAGAAGTCGGTGTCATCCGCGAACTGCGCAGTGACTACTCCGGATTGTGTGACTTCGGGAATGTTGGATGCGAAGATAATATAGAGGATCGGGGCTAAGGCAGAACCTTGCGGTACGCCTGCTGCAGGTTGGAAAGGATCTGAGAAAGGTTCACCTACTTTGACCCGAACTGACCGACTGGTGAGGTACGAGAGTAGGAGTTTGGAGAATGGGCCGGAAATGTTGAGGTTACGGATCTTGTTCAGAAGACCGACGTGCCAGACTCTGTCTAATGCTTGCTTAATGTCCAGAAACACAGCCAGATTGCATTACTAGCGATTGAATACTCTGATAGTTTCTGTATGCAGCTTCAACAAGGGATCGTGACACGTTCGTTTGTGACGGAAGTCGAATTGGTTGTTAAATTCGAGGTGGTCCCTGAGTAGCCAGGCTAGAATCTGCTCAAAGAATTTTCCGAGGCAACTCAGGAGGGAGATTGGTCTATAGGAGGAGTATGTGGTTAGGTCGGCGGGTGGTTTGGATATCATGGCGGTGGAGGCCGATTTCCAGTCCGTCGGGGAGTCGGATAGGATTAAGCATTAGTTGTAGATGGTTGAGAGTAATCGGAGGACTGGGTCTGGTAAATGAAGAAGGATTTTTCGATTTAGGCCGTCATTGCCTGGGGCTGAATTTTTCCCTTTTTTGAAATATGTGTGGACCCGGTCGGTCGTGATGGGCGCGCAAAAAGGATTTCAGGAAGGTTAGTGTTGCGGAATTATTCAAGGCGACCCTCGAGGAGTGCCCTGAACCTGTTATCGATTTGGGGATCATCCGAGGATCGGAAACTGGATTGGAGGTTACGATCAAAGAAATCGGCCTTTCCTTGGTCGGGGGAGATTAGGTTACCCTACAGGTCGATTAGATGGGATTTAGGGTTAACTTTCCTTCTGGCCAGTCTATGGAACTGTTGCCTGAAGAGTTTACCATTTCTATAATCTAGTTGGGAGGTGGCTTTCATCCAGGAATCTTTGGCGTATTTGTTGGATTCTGGCCTGATTAAGACGCTAAGACGATTGTATTCGGTCTAGAGAGCCGGATCCCTAGATCGGAGGAATTGACGATAGATTCGTTTTTTCTCCTTGATCCAGTTCACGATGTGCCATGGGAGCGATTTTTGGGAAATGCCGATGTTTTTTAATGGAACAGAGATATCGACCTTTTCCGTAATTACGGAAATTCGGTCTTTAATTGCTCTCTCGAGATCTTGGGTCGTTTGAAGATTGGGTGTAGGAAAGTTGTTCGAGATGTGTTCGCGTCGCCACTTGAAGGCAAAGGTAGGGTGTGCTTTCCCGCACTTGTTACATCTTATGTTAGCCAAAGATTTGCACGAGGAGGATCTGTGACGTTTGGTACAGTTCGGGAAACGGATGGATCGGGAAGGGTACTCCTCAACGGTATGTCCCACCTGCGTGCAGGTAGAACAATACTTGGGGAGAGGTTGCGACAGAAGGAATGGTTTTCAAACTATAATGTCGCCCAACCATCACGAAACCGCGTGCGACGAAGAAGTCGAGGGTGGTTTTGAATGGGCTTATAACGCGGGCTAAGGATGTGGGTGTGTTCGTAGCCTTAGAGATTTAATTATTAGTTCAGTGCTGTCATATAATTATTTACTCCGTGCACGTGGTCGAGCTTCAAGGGACAGTGGATCTATTAAATCACCTTCATATAGTTTAGAAAGCAAATTGGTACCATAATTTGACGTTACCTCATTTCCTCAAGCAAGAACACTTAGATTTACTACATGGATGTTATTATTTTTCTTCTTTTGTTAGTGTTATAATTTCTTTCTATTGGAACTAACAGAATAGCCATTTTTAACTGCCGTCTTTTGTATTCATATTTATGTACAGAGGGATTCAGCAAGTATTATTTGTTTATGTAAAATTTAGATTTTTGAATACTCATATAACGCTCCGATTCAATAATTATTATTATTATTTGGTGTAATTAAAATTTACATTTTCTTTTTGTACTCACAATATTCTTATTCATGAATTATTATTATTATTTTCTTGGTAAATTAAATTTGGATTAGTTAAGGGTTGTGGGGTGAACTTGGGGAGATCACTACCACCGTGTTTGTTTGTTTCTACTATTAAAATTATTCTTTCCTTTCTTGCATTTAGATTAATAGTCTAATGTGGTTGTGAAACTCCCGCTTGATTTAATATTAATAGTTTAACCAATTTGATTTCATTTTATAATTATTTAATAGATTTTTTTTCTTCCAAAATTATTCTCAGCTATACAATTTTTGTAATGTTCACAATTATTCTCAGTATAATTATTTTTCATTTGTTCGTCCCATTTCAAAGTTTGTGGCGCTCCACATCACTTCTTTTCTTTATTTCTGTTTGATATCTATTTTTGTTACAACCCGCGCACCTAATGCGCTATCCTTACGACTAACCGGCACAATACTTTGGGGCACTGTACAGAAAACTCTGCTGTCACACACGGACCGAATTCCCATTATGTGGGTGTGTCTTTCTTGTGTACGACTAATGCATATTCCAACCTTCCACAGTTTGTTTGACTTATTCGGTCGGCAACCCACAATAATTTTCCTTTTTTCCGTTTTTTATATTTATGACGTCACATCTCATTATATTGTTCATGTATTTCTTTAAAAATTACATAAACCAAAAAACGGTAATAAACTGTTTTTACTTTATCAATTTATGAAAATACAAGTGAAAATGTACCCGAGTACCTCTTACGAGTGGACTGATACAACTATTATAAGTCATCAAAAAATTCTACTTGCATATTCAAGTAAAATTGGCATTTATGTCTAAAACCAAATTTCTAGAGATGTCATAAGTTCTCAGATCATCCAGAAAATAAAATGGTTTCACAGTAACAAAACATACATGGACCAGGATTAATGTTTGCTATTTTGCGTAAAATATCAGAAAATGATAATAAAATATCTAGTTATCTTCTTTATGCTAAACTTACCCCTTATTTAATATAGGGTGTTTATTTAGGCTTAATATGGGACAAATAAATAATTTAATGTGAAACGTTGAGTAGTGTGCATTCCTTTACAATAATTTTCAGCTTATTGAACTTACGGTTCACCGAATGTGAGAGCCAATTCTGTTATCTTAAATATAATACCTGCATTGCTACAGGACTGTTCCGCACTAGACGCTGTAATTGCTTATAAGAGCGGGTTTCCGGTCTAGTTCAAGAGAGAAGGTGATGGACATTAATAAGTGGTTGCATATGAATCATTCTAATGGTATTTACTTACTATACGTTAGCTTAAAAATCGAAACAATAAGTCATTAGAGCGCCACTACAGTCAGATGCGCATTTAGGGGTTGTTATTACGAAGTTGTTATCTAGCGTGTGGCTATAAAATACATAAAGCAGCTTACTTGTTATAAATAAAATGTTACTTGCAAATATAGAGTCTTCAGTTCCTCTTTAGGTCTATAAAATGCGACAGAACTTATGTAAATATGGCTACTCGTCAATTTATACAATAAATAGTAAATCAACAATCATTAAAGTATAGTAGCATTTGAGATTAATGAGTGCATTAATTGCATGTTTTTGTTGAATAGTTTTTGTCCAACCGGCCAGAGATAATGAAACGTTCGATATATATTATATATATATATATATATATATATATATATATATATATATATATATATATATATATATATATAGGTTAGTACCGGATTGTGTATTTAATCCCGTACGTTATACATATTAACAACTCACGTCTAAAAAATTATTTATTTACCAAAAAATATTATTTTAATATGGTATGTTCTTCAAAAACGGTTTCGGATCTTAGGCGCCACTGGAAGAGGTTGCGGTAAGTGTTCACAGTTAAGCGCGTCTTCTAGTCAATTGTGTGCACCTTAGCTTTGGACGCGGTCCTGGACATCTCCAGAAGAGAATACTTCCAGGACTCCAGACCATTGACGCGGTGATGTTCCAAAAATTATAATTATTTTGGATTAATGGCAATTTAGGGATGAGAAAAAGCTCACAATCTTTTCCAATCAAAGATGGTTATTTACTAATTATTCATGAATCATACATAAATGTAAGCCCACCTTGCCTGAGGCTAATTTATATGGTTGACGGTTACTTTGTGACGACAAATACACTGTACTAACCTTAATTAAATTAATTTCAAAGTTAATATTTGAGCGAACTATTTAGCAACACACGAATTATACGATCAAGTTTTTAATATACCGCATGATACATAACCGGTTTAACTATATTTTTAACGAATGTACTAAGTGGAACAGAATGGCGAATCCGTTGTCACCGGCATAAGTAACCTCGGTATTTAATTTATAAGGGACTGGGATAGTCCAACCTAGTATGCTTACTGCCAGTAGTTATCTTTATCTTTGTTTGCTTATTTTTACAAACATTGCAATGTAATTGTGTTTTATGTTATTTAAAATTCTATTTACAGTATCCTCTTTCCTTATTTAGCATACACTGTCTTCTTCCTTCTTTTCTCCTCTCCCTTAACTGTCTTCGTCTTTCCCATGTTTCTTCCAATCCGCTCTCCTTCCTTTTTCCTCTAGTATCTGCTGCCCTCTCCTCTCCCTTTAACTCTGTGCAGCCTTTCAGCATATGTTGGATGGTCTCTATATCTTCCCCGCACAGCCTAAATTTTCTACCTTCGTTCCTTCTCCAATATTCGTTTTCCCTCTCATCGTTTCCACATCTACATCTACTATCATTTTCCTTCTTTTCCTATTCCCTTCCTCATTCAAATATCCCGGTATCCCTTCTCCCTTAATGTTCCTACAGTTTACACTATATTTTTCTTCTTTCACGTTCGTCCATCTTTCCTGCTTTGCACATCCCTATCGCTTCTAATTATACCCTCTCTCACGATAACTCCTACCCTTCTTAGTCTCCCCACTTCTTCTTTCGCATACACATTTCTTTATCCTTGTCTATTTTCCGCCTCCACCCTTATTTTTTCTTCTTGCACCTCCTCTATAATAATGTACCCCGCGTTTCTCTTTCCACTCCCAGTACCCACTTCCAGTATTTTTTTTGCAGTCACTATATCTCTTTATACCCTTTCCACTCCCACACTTCCGCCCCGTACAACACCCCACTTTTTTCTCAATTTTTTCTCAAATAATAGTTTCCTTTTCCTTAAGTCCTTTCCAAACAGTTTTTCCGCTACACCCACACTTGCCGTATTAATTTTTTTCCTTTTCGCACATGTTCCCTTATGTGTTCCTCATCTTTGTTGTCTTGCATCATCGTGTATCCCGAGTATGTGAATTCGTTTACCTGCTGTATCTCCTCATCCTTCCATTTCTACTCCTTCTTTTCCCTTTTTCCACCCCCTTTCTCTCAATCTCATGACATTAGTTTTGTCCCGTTTACTTCCAGATATTTTCTTTTCAAATACAGTTCATCTTTGTTAACATCCCCGTCATTTCTGCGTATGATATCGACCACACTTTCCTCTTCCTCACCACCAGGCCTCGTTCTTGTTGCCGCCTTTTTTCGAAGAAATATTTTTTTATTAAACACAACATTTAATTCTGCAAATAAAATCATACTAGTATTTCTTCGATTCGACACCCGTTTTTGAAATATTTTGCATTAACATAAACGACTACATTATTCAGTAATAACCAAATTAAATAAATCAGAGGTTGCTTTGAATTTGACAGTCACGTATCTTATGTTTGCTAAAATAGTTGCATTTACGCGTGTTTTGTAATTCATTGTTTGTGTCTTATTACTGTGAAAAAATTAATTATTCCAAACGAGAAAGGAGGACATTTTGAACAATATGTATAAAAATAATTATTATTTTGTTTTTGATTCCTTCCTGGGTTATTTTTTGTAAAATAAAACAAATTTTGACTTTTATTGAATAATGTGGTCGTTTATGTTAATGCAAAATATTTCAAAAACGGGGTGCCGAATCGAAAAAAGACTAAGTATGAATTTACTTGCAGAATTAATTGTTGAATCTACCAAAAAAATAGTTCTTCAAAAAAACCAGGGGCGTGCGTTTTTTTTACTTAAACTGATTAACTTAAAATATTCTACGCCACTGGATAAAATCAGTTGACTCAAACTCATCTAATTAATTGTATTTAATTAGAAATTTAGGTGTACCAAATCTCAGTGTAATATCTTTTGTAGCTTTTGAGGAATCGTAAAAAAACCTTAAAAAAAGTAATTTTTAATCAACCTGTATCTCGGTTAGGAAGCATTTTCGGAAAAGCGTTTTTTTTTTATGATTGTGGACCTGAACAGGCTAAATTTGGCCTATCGTGCTAAAGCACTGAGGAACACTTAGGAGGATGGATAGAGGGATAATGACTTGCCAATAGATGCCTATGAACAGCTACCTTAAATTTTCTCATATCATAAGTGAGAGGAAAACAGGAATTAGGGAGATCATTCCAGAGTTTAGAAGCCATGTAGAAAAATGTGGATTGTGCCCGTTTGGTACGACAAGTGGAGATTTGTATGCATACTGATGATGTGAATGAGCGAACCGAGTGTTTCTCGCAAAGATAGCCCGAGATGGTATCAAAGAATATAATTCAGCAGCACAATAGCCGTTGTAATAACGATAATACAAAGAAAGAACTGAAACCATCCTTCTATGCTCAAGGGACTGTGTGTGAGAAGTTAAAGACGGGTCATTTATAAGCCTAATCGCTCTCTTTTGAATACGATCAACGGTATCGAGAGCGTATTGGGGAGCACTAACCGAGAGGTGATAATTATATTCCAGGTGAGGCCGAATTTGGGCCTTATACAGCAGAAGGAGTTGTCGAGAGGTAAAGTACTGCTTAGATCTATACAAAAAGCCTATTTTACGAGCAGCTGTTTTGGTAGCTGACAGAAGATGGTCAACCCATGAGAGATTTGATTGTACAGTCATACCCAACTGAGTAATAGAGCCTAAAAACTTAAGAACTGAGCCATTCATACTTACAACAGGAAATGATCGATCTTTTTTGGCGGACACAAGGCAACACCGAGTTTTGTTAGCATTAAATTTAAGTAGATTATTTCTTCCCCATTCGAGAATACGTTGAATGTCTTTGTTGATTGAATTTGCCATTTCAGCTTTAATTTCTTGATTTGATATAGAAGGTGGAGTAGACAAAAATGAACTACAGTGAAGAGTGCTATCATCAGCAAAGCAATAGACGGGGTTAGTTGTTGAAGAAATAAGGTCATTTATGTACAGCAGAAAACGTGTAGGCGCTATAACGGATCCCTGTGGTACGCCCGCGTTAATGCTAACTTCTTTTGAAAAAAAGCCATCAATTACGACACGTATTCGTCTTTTATCAAGGAAACTAGAAACCCAGTTGATGAGCGAATCATTTAACCCAAACGAGGTGAGTTTGGCAAGTAAACACTTATGCCAAACTTGGTCAAATGCCTTTGAGATACCTAAAGCGACTACAACTGTTTCACCGGACTGCTCTAACTGTATTTTTCCAAATTTGGGTCACATATGAAAGAAGATCACCTGTTGAACGACTTTGCCTAAACCCATATTGGTGGTCACTAAGGAGTTTTTTAGTTTCAAGGAACGCGAGCAGTTGCTGATTGATAGCTTTTTCCATGATTTTAGACAGAATGGAAGTGATGGCAATTGGTCGGTAGTTTGAGGGATCGGTCTTATCGCCTTTTTTGGGAATAGGTTGAACATCTGCTAACTTTCATGATGAAGGGAATTCCGCAGAAGACATAGAGATCGTATAGAGCTTAGATAGGACTGGTACTAGTTCGGGGGAACATTTCTTTAAGACAATAGCTGGGATACCGTCTGGGCTAGTCGCCTCACTGGGATCAAGCCTACTGATGATCGATTCCAAGCGGTGATTTTAAAATACACCCTGTATATGTGACCTTAAAAAAAAGTGAAAGTTTTTATACATCTTTTAAGTTACTTAGAAACTCTGATTTATTAAATTATCCGCAAACATACGAAATTGTTATACTAAAAATCTAATTACCATGTAGTATTTAACCCTAGAATACTATCATGGGTAAAAATTACGTATTTGTTCCAAAACTCCACTGCAGCAACCTTACCCCTTTAAATGCCTACTCCAGCCGCTAGCAGTGCACTCCTTAGACTATAATGAAGATGTTCTGCAGAGTTTGGTATAAAGTATTGAGGGTGTTTTCGAAAAAGAATGTGAATTAGAAGAACCCCGAGGAAATAACCACAATACAAATAAAAGATTGCCGAGAAAATACTGCCACAAATGTCCTACCGCTAAGAAGAGGATGACTACAACATACTGTTCGAAATGCACAAAACCAATATGTGGCGAGCACCAAGTTAAAATATGCCCTAGTTGTTCTTGAGAAAACACTGTGACCGCTATATTTATTTTATTGTTTCAAAGTTAGTTCTTATTATTTTTGTACTTTAGTTTCCCATGAAAAAGAATTGTTAATAAATACTACTATAATATATCATTCGTTTTTTCATTATACGTAAATTTTACGTGTCGATAGTATTAAGCAATAACGGTAGTATTCTAGGGTTAAAGTTATCTTGATATTATACTCAAATATGCTTAAATGTTCTTTTAGGAAATTAACAAAAAACAAGAGGAAACCACCTAAGCTAGCATTTGTAGTTAAGCAAACCGGATATATTACAGAAATCCAAAATCAAAGAAAAACGTCCGGACTATAAGCTGGATGAGAAGAAGCTCCAAATTTAATTCTCCAATTTTTTGTTGAGCTTCAGCTGCAGTATGAGGTCTGGAGTTGTCTTGTTGCAGAATTGCCCGTCCTCTGTTCACCAATTCAGGGTAACGCCGACTCAGAGGTTCATGCATCCTATCCAACTTTTGACTGCAAAGGTTAGCATCAATCGTCTGCCCATTAGTCAGTGAATAACCTGTTTAAAATTCCACCACATACAAAGCATAACCTTCCTTTGGAACCTTTCTCGTTTAGGAACCGGCAATTCAGGTTGCCCAACAGTAATCCTCTGATTTTATGTGCTAGGATTATTGAAGTACATCACTTTTCATGACAAGTAACGATCCGTTTAAAGCAACGTTCATCCCAAGGATTGGAAAGCAGTTGATCACAAACCTGAACTCGCCTCTCTGCCATTTTTAGCGTTAAGTCGTTATGAACTCTACAGCGTCTATTGGCTTTCCCAAGTTGATGCAAATGGGGCCTTACCGTTTATTTGGAATACACAAGTTCTACTGACAACTTACGGGTACTTGTCGATGGATTTGATTCAACAACATCTCGAAGTTCAGCGTTACCTGACGAGTTGGGCCGACCAGTACCTTGTTTCCTCCTGAGACTTGCATCTATGCCAGAAAAATTTCGAAAACAGCGCTGCGCCGTATTAATGTTCAATATTCCTTCCTCTTCCACTGCAAATATTTTTTAACTGCGGCGGTTGCAGAAACGTTTTGTCTCCAGTAATTGCGCAACAGTATCAAAATTTCGTATTTTTCGTCAGCCATTTTGACGTTTATTGCTAGTTAGAAACAAAAGAATATCAGAAGAAAATTAGACGGGGACATTCGCCTGCTTGATTAGCTTTTAATACTGCATAGCATTAACCATTAACATATAAAATGTTTCCTAGATAGGAGCAGAAGGGCTCAATAAGAAACTCTAAAAAAACGACATTATTATGGGCCACCCTAATATATTAGCATCTATCCGAAATGTTTTTTTGCAAGAAAACACTCGTATGTACAGTTCACAAAAGGTATAGATTACCACACTTACAATTCAAAATTGTTTACGGTAACATGCTTATTTGTTAAGATCAGTCAACACATGTTATTTACTTTAAAATTTATAGCGTATTGTTGATAACACCATTTTCTTTATACTCAACCGTCCTTCTAACACATAACTTATAATTATTTAAATCCGTAACACAGACTTTGCAGTTTACTAAGTGAAACTACATTCTGGTTAACAGATTAAATGTCTAAATAGTTCGCTAAAACATTATGTATTCAAATGAAGTACTCCGCGTTGTCTACAGGTTATTCTAACATTTTCGCATTAATTTCAAGTTTGCCACTCACTGTTTTGAGAACATTTTAAATTATACGTGATGTCATCAAACTTGAAATCTATAAAGCAATACAAGCTCTTATTTTGAAAGGAGCTTATTGAAATAATCAATCCGTTACACCAATGTCTGAATCTCTACATTTACAAGTCAATCAGGTAATTTCAAAAGTGCTCAATGAAATAAACCTTACTGCATTTATTCTATACAGAATAAATGCTTATTCAATCATAATATCCCTATACCACTTCTACAAAGACGTTTTCCCCCAAAAAACTGGGACCAAAACAATAACCCTACACCGAGCATAGTCCGTGGATCTACGACAACTATCGCTTCGCGATGGAGAGTGGATCAACTCTACTCACCATCTCAGAGACATTCATATAACACAAACATAACTGTGGCACATCCGACAGACTCAAACCTAAAACGATTTGGGCAGCAACTCAACCATAGCGATATCCGCCCAAGGTGAGATCTGAGTCCCGTTGCATTACTATTTCATAATTTATTGATTAAACATTTGGTAAAAATAACTACTGGATCATTGATTGCTGTCTTAGATGATATAATTTATTGTAGTTTACCGTACATACATAATTGCTTTTAGAGGCACCAGTTAAATTATAAATGTTAAAATTTTTAATCTACAATTTCTAACTAATTGGATTGTCACAAAAAATTTGAATATTATAATTATTAAAACTTATTTATTACATAATAAAACTTTAAAAAGAACTTATTTAAAAAAATAAGCTAACTGTTGCGCTCCAGGGGTAACCCTGGTTCTTATAAAACCTCCTAAGAGCACCATTACTAATTTCTTGCTTGATATCGCGGATCGTAGTGTGGATCGGGCCACTTTTTGTTTGTATCGAGAGTGTGTTTACGGAAAAAGTGGATATGGAGAGGGAAAACAAACGAAGTGCGAGCGTTTAGAATTAGGGTAGATTAGATAATGGTACAAGAACGAAATACGCAGATGCTGTGAGTAAAGGGATGAATGTGAATGAAGCAGTGTGGAACGAACAAAAAAGACACTGACGCTGAAAATGCATGGATAAGCTTGAAAAACTGTGTTGTCAATCTTGCCGTGCGGATATGTAGAAGAGCGACTGTAGGTTGACGGAAAAAATGTTCTTGGTGGAATGAATGGGTAAAAAAGGCAATAGTTAAGAAAAAAGATGCATACGTTGCAATGATTGCTGCAAATGAGACCGAGAAAAGACGATTGCATGAGGTGTACAGATAAAGAAACAAAGAACAGAAGTAGGCAGTGAGAATAACTAAAGAGTAAGTGATGGCTGTGGAAGGAGGGAAAATGTAGAATAATTTTAAGAAACAAAAAATTCTTCAGGAAATGGGTCAAAATTACAAAAGTACAGAACGCTGCAGGAGTGATATATACAAGCAAATAATATGGGACGATTATGAAGTGAGGAAATTCTGGCAAGAATATTTCGGGAAGCTGCACAGTGGTGAGGAAAGTAAGAATGAACGGTTAAATAAGGAGAATGCAAAAGGAATGGTGAATAAAACTGAGAAGGATATTGGGATAAATAAGGTAGAGAAAACTATAGGAAGGCTGAAAAAGGGTATAGGAGCAGGCGTAGATCACTGGTGAAATGCTAAAGTATAGAGGTGCAAAGCTTATACAAAGATTGTGTGAATTATTCAATGTACGCCTTAACTGTGGAAAAGTGCCGAGGGATTGGAGGATAGCAATCATTGTATCACTATATAAGGGTAAGGGGTACAATAATGATCGCAACAACTACAGAGGAATAACTTTGCCCATTGTACCTGGTAAAGTATTTGGAAGATTACTGATTTACAGTACGAGAAACTACACACACTAAGATTTGGGATGTACAGGGTGGCTTCTTGTCAGGGAGAAGATGTGTTGATCAGATAGTTGCTCTCCAGCAGATGATGGAAAAGTGTTTAAGTGTAAAAAGGAATCTGTACTGTGCGTTTGCAGATCTGGAGAAAGCGTACGACAGAGTGAATATAGATAAGCTGTGGGAAATATTAAATTAATAAGACGTCTAATAAACGGAATAAGGGTAGTATACAACGGTAGCCGGGCGTGTGTTAGGGTGAGAGTTTGTGGAAGGAGGGAAAATGCAGAATAATTTTGAAGGAAACAAGCAATTATTCTGGAAATGGGTCAAAAATACAAAACGTGTACCAAAACAGAACGCTGCAGGAGAGGTGAATGCAAGCAATGAAATAATATGGGACGATTGCGTAGACAGGAAATTCTGGCAAGCGTATTTCGGAAATCTGCATAGTAGTGAGGAAAGTAATACTGAAGGGTTAAGTAAGAAGAATGTAGAAGGAGTGGCGAATGAAACTGAGAAGGATATTGGGATAAATAAAGTAGAGAAAACGGTGGGAAGGCTGAAAAATGGTAAAGGAGCAGGCGTAAATAAAATCACTTGTGGAATACTAAAGTATGGAGGTGCAAGTCTTGTATGTGTGAATTACTGAATGTATGCCTTAAGTGTGGAAAAGTTCCGAGAGATTGGAAGAGAGCAATCTTTGTATCACTATATAAGGGTAAGGGGAATAAGAGTGATTGCAACAACTGCAGAGGAACAGCTTTGCGCAGCGTACCTGGTAAAGTATTTGGAAGAACACTGATTACATAAACTAAGATTTGGGATGTGCAGGGTGGCTTCTTATTAGGGAGAGGATGTGTTGATTAGATGGTTGCTCTCCAGCAGATGATGGAAAAGTGTTTAAGTGTGAAAAGGAAGCTGTACTGTGCGTTTGTAGATCTGGAGAAAGCATACGACAGAATGGATAGGGATAATCTGTGGAAAAAATTAAATTACTAAGACGTAAATAAAGGTCTAATAAACGGAATAAGGGCAGTATACAACGGTAGCCCGGCGTGTGTTAGGGTGAGAAGACGTTTGAGTGAATACTGTTATATTGTGCAAGGAGTGCGACAACGCTGCGTGATGTTACCGAGGTTGTTCAATGTACACATGGATAAACGTGTTAGGTAAGCATGTACCGATATGTAATGGTTGGTGACGTAAATGTGCGGGTTCTGGTGTATGCAGATGACACACACAGCCATATAAAGTGGCAGTGCGGATGAGCTACAAACTGCTCTGAGGAAGTTTGATACAGTCTGTGAGAGCATGGAACTAAAGGTAAACGGGAATAAAACTAAAATTTTGATGTTCAGTCGGGAAGGTATAGAGGAGAGTTATAATATTTACTCTGCAAGATGAAATTGTGGAACAAGTAAACGAATTGGTATACCTGGGTAGTATTTTTACTGCAGACGGTACGATGGATAGCGAGATTGTATGAAAAGTCAATGCTGAAGGGAACGTGATAGGAAGTATGTGAAAGATAACGAGAAACGAAAGCATGGGCTTATCTGCGAAACGATCGATCTATAGTGGCGTGTTTGTCCCGTCAGTACTGTATGGGTATGTAAAAAAAAGCATGAAAGAAAAATAGATGCCGTGGGAATGAGATTTATGAGAAGGGCATGTGGTAGAACGAAGAGGGATAAGATAAAAATGAGTGTACAATGACGGAATGTGCCGAGGGGAAGACGATGATGGATAGATATAAGAGTAGTACTTTACGTTGGTTTGGTCACATTGAGTGAATGAACAACTTAAGGTTAACGAATCGAATATATGTAAGTGAGGTTAGAGGTAAGACCGGGCCTCGTAGGCCATGTATAACTCGGCTGAATGTAGTAGTATGTATGATAAGAGTAATAAAGGTTTTATTTTTAAAAATAGAAGGACATGTCTGGGACAATCTATGAATCTTGCGGATGCTAGAAAGGTATGCACAGATAGGAAAACATGGAGAAAGATTGTGGATGAAAAATAAATAAGAGGTTGGGATGGTTTTGACTACCCCGCAAGGGAATGGCGTGAAGGTTATGTTATGTTATTTTCTGTTTGTATTTTGATTTTCCTCAAAGTTCACATTAATTTTGTGTTTTTTGATTATCATAGTTTAGAGCAAGTGTGAATATTTAAAATTGTTAAGCTATAGACTAATATATGTGTAAAATCGCTGTTTGTTTATTCGTCAGTGTGATACCTCAGGTAGCAATCAAACAGTGCTATCTAAATGAACTCATTTCCAACCTTTGATTTCGAGCTGTAGCTGCAGTAAACCATAGTAACCGTAAATGTAGCCCATTAGGGGTTTACAGTTTTAAACGTATTTTGAAATCATTCTTTTTCACATCCACTGACTACTTTTACCTGTACCTTTAACATTCAGATTACTTATACTACCAAAGTCAAGTATATTCTATCTAAATTATCTAATCACGAGATAGCTACTCTATGACCTTTGAATAACATCATAGTTTGATAACCACGTTGAATCCAACAATTATAGTTAATGAGATTCTCCCCATAATTTTCAACGCTTTCACGCTATAATTTCAATAACAAATTGTCTTAATCTTTAGCTGTGAACTAAAGTTATTTTTGATTCATTTTAAATAATTTGCAATAATTCACGGATATTTGTTTTTAACGCTAAAACATTGTCTGTTTTGGTACAGTAATTTTCTATCACTCTTTATGAATCTAGAATAGCCATAATTCTTCATAATAATCTTGAATCTTTGTTCAACCTTGAAAAATGTCCTAAATCACTAATATCATCGCAGTTACTAAAATGAAATTGAGAAAGTCAATTACTTGTATAAAAAAAAAATATATAGCTCTGAACGAATACCGAGAATATAGCGCAATTTGCAATCTTGATATTCCATCCTAATAGACTAATATTAGTGAAGGTTGGGTTTTGCATTAATATAAAACATTTTCGATTGTTATCTTTTAGAGAGCTTAATAAACATTCTTTTATAAGATATTTTATAAACAGGGTATTTACTGCAATTGTATTAACAAAGCTTTGAATCACTAATAAGTATCTGGGATAACTTCATTGTGTTTGAACAAGGATTTTCGTTTCTGGATGAATAAGAAAACCGAAATAGATAAATTTATGTGGGTTTCCCTTACAGATATTTACGAAGAGTAAAGATCTTAGTACCAAGGATAAAAAAGAGAAATGCAAATTTTAACAAAGGATTTATAATTCCTTAAAAAGTATTCTGAAGTAAGTCTTCCAATCCAATCGGAGTTTTTCTTGGCGGTTAACTATTGGGTTTGAGTCTTCTCTAAATAAAAAGTGAATCATCGTTTGTACGATAGAAAGCAAATGTTTTTCTAAGAGTGCTCATTCTAACTTGTCACTGTCATTGACCACATTAGTTTCACTAATCTTCACCAAAAAAACTGTCAAAAGCTTATAAACTGTTAATCACGTTGAATGAAAGCTAACATTGACATTTCGAGTTTCTGTTTCGTGCTGGATCAATTCCGCATAATATATACAATTGGAAATAGGTCGTGTAATTCACTCAAATTGTTGATATAGCTATTTATCTCTTTAGAATTGTTAATTCAGGACCGGAAATTGACCGCATATAAATTTTATTCACTTTTAAAGCTAAATTATTTAAACATTTATGGAGTATGGTAAAATTTTGTATTTACGGCTGAATTGTATAGAATTTAATGCGGTGGTGTGAGTTGCGTATACAGATGTGAATGTGTGTACTTCATATATATATGTATAAATAGAGGTAGATCAATAGGTTATATTAAACGGAACCCCTCAAAAGGGTTTATTTTATTTCGGGGTTTTGTAATTATATCAATACAGAAGATTCTGCAGCCGCTACAAATTAGTCGACCATCGAAAAACATAAATCACTTTGGAGAATTCAACCCTCGAAAGATTTTAATGAATACCATTATTGCTTTAGACGTTATTTTCTTTTAACAAACATCCCCTTTTAACAACTACAATTTTTAATATTTCGGGTTGAAAACGAAAATAATTATTTTTAGGCGTCCCTTTATATTTCACAATATTATACTAAAGGCCGGTACAAACACAAAGCGTTGTTAAAGCATCCATCTTAAAAACAGTAAATTGATCGATTGCGTTGTTGTGAATTAAAATGAATGTGCCTTGTGAAGGTATTCGGTTTAATATTAAATTACGAAATTATTGAGTTTCTATTGGAATAATGCTTGGTTAGAAAGCTCCAAATACTAGCAAATTAGAAATGGGCGATGTAATTTTGCATTCCCTTATGGAATTTTTTATATAGTTATTAACTTTTATATTGAGTTTCAACATCATAGTTTTGTAACTATGAAATGCTGGCTTAGATTTTAATCAACCTATTTCATTGTGAATGCTTGCATGAACATACATCTCTAAGGATATAAATTGATCAAATTCAAATGAGGCAATTACTTGAATTTTATTCACTCTAAATAAGGCTTTACCACAATGTCTTTAAGATGATTAAGCACAAACTAATTATCGACATAAATGAATACATTTCAAAAGAACACGTAGTTCCTAATTGTTCCAACAAAATTTATTAATTTAAGTTACAAATTATGCAAATACTGTTAATACTGTTACTTACCGTGCTTTAAATGTGTGTAAAAACTTATAGCATTAATGTAAATAAATAATTTAAATAAGATTCGCCGTTATTCAGACCATTGCGGCACCCCACATAAGATTGTTATTGAATTTAATAAAAATAGATTACAATAATGCAAATTCCAACTCATTCTATTTTAGTGGTAATAATAACAGCATTAATTCCTTTTCGTTCCGGAAATGTACTATCCTTTCCTATCCAGTACTCATTAGCACCCCTTCATATTTTACAGTCCTCCCTGACCACCTTCCCAATAAGCACGAACTGTGCGCTTTTTCTAAATAGAACTAATAAATAGTGCGTAACATGTGTGCGACGAATCACTAATTGTATAAAAATTTTCGCACACACACACACACACACACACACACACACACACACACAGCACACACCACACGCGCACACACGCACACACGCACACACGCACACACGCACACACGCACACACACACCACACGACACACGCACACCACACACGCACACGCGCACACGCGCACACACGCACACACGACACACGACACACGACACACGCACACGACACCACACGCACACACGCGCACACACACACACACACACACACACGTGTGTGACGTAATAGTCATATATGACGTCACAGGGCCACAGTGACCAATAATTTTAAATAGTACCTTATGGCAAGTGACATCTCGTTTGAAAGGTATTAAAATTACCTATTCAGTAATACGAATTCTCTTAGAGTTTAGGTTGATTTTGATAGAAAAATAAATATTACAATTATAGTTTGGTATTTAATTAATCAAGATTGCAAAGTCTGCCTCTGGTTAATTGTCAAAAAAGTTGACATTTTTTAATTCTCTCGTTGTTTTTACTTTGATAAGTTTTTATACCTTGACTATTCAGTTTAATTGTTTTTTAACGCGACGTTTAAGTGTCTACATAGACAAAATGGTACGTACGGTAGCCGACAGAGAAGCAGCTATCTTAATAGTTGGTGAATGTAGAAACAATTTCCATGCAGCGGAACGTCTTTTTAATGAGCGGTATCCCAATCGCCCTATATCGAGGACGTATTTAAGGGAACTCCTTCAGAAGTTTGAAGCAACCGGTAGTGTTCAAGATATCAAACGATCTGGTCGACCAACAATTAGTGACGACAAAAAAATCGACATAATTGCAGAAATGGTAGTACATCTTACTTCTTCTACAGCCCAAGTTGCGTCTATCTGTGAAGTCAGTCAAAGGACAGTATGTAGAATGTTGACTAAAAACAACTTTCATCCATACAAATTAAAAATTTTGCACCAACTTTCAGATGATGACCCCGACCGAAGATTAGAATTCTGTGAAAATATGTACAATCAAATTATTCAACACCCAGACTACACAAAATCAATTTGTTTTAGTGACGAAAGTACTTTCTTCCTCAATGGAAACGTTAACACACAAAATGTGAGATATTGGAGGGACACAAATCCTCTAATCTTTCGTGAAAAACATACTCAATTTCCAGAAAAAGTAAATGTTTGGGCAGGTATTTTGGGAAACCACACACCTGTTTTTCTCAATGCTAACTTAACCGGTGAAGTGTATCTGGAGACGTTACAAAACGCAATTGAACCGTTAATTCTTGAAATTTTGGAAGATAATCTAGATGAATTCGGCAACTTGGAAATAACGTTCCAACAAGATGGTGCTCCTGCACACTATTATGGTGCATTAAGACGTTACTTGGATGGAGAATATCGTGGCAGATGGATTGGACGACGAGGTCCGATAGAATGGCCAGCTCGGTCACCAGACCTGACACCATTAGATTTTTTTCTGTGGGGGTACTTAGAATCTAAGGTTTACGCTACAGCACCTGGCAGTATGCACATTTTGAAACAAAGAATTGTTGAAGAATGTAGAGCAATTTCCGCAGACACATTTGAACTAGTACGACAAGAGTTTAGCAATAGGATGAATTACTGTCAGGAATTAAGTGGAGCACATTTCCAACATTTACTATAAGAATTGGTCCTTCAATCTTGATTAATTAAATGTCAAACTATAATTTTAGTATTTATTAAATTTTCTATCAAAATCAACCTAAACCCTAACAAAATTAGTATTACTGAATAAGTAATTTTAATACCTTTCAAACGAAATGTCACTTGCCATAAGGTACTATTTAAAATTATTGGCCACTGTGACCCTGTGACGTCATATATGACTATTACGTCACTTGTCATTACTAGTTGAGAAGCTTATATCCGTTTATATTCACCCTCCAAATTTCATTAGTATAATTAAAAGCGTTCAAAAGATACAAGGGTGGGGGAGGGGACCTTTAACTAGCATATATATATATATATATATATATATATATATATTATATAATTATAAATATACTAACTTAAATATATTAATATTTCACTAAAGCATTTATTAACATTGTTTAGTTTCAAAGGTACTATTTGAAATATTATTGTCATTTCAGACCATAGTGACGTCATGTATGATAATTAGAAATTTGTCGAGTTATCATTACTAGAATAAATCTCAGAAGCTTATGAAACATCCGTTTATATTCACCTCCAAATTTCATTAGTAAATTTAATGCCGTTCATGAAAGATAACAAAAGGTGACCTTTACTAGCACATATATATATATATATATATATATATATATATATATATATATATATATATATATATATATATATATATATATATATATATATATGTTTTTGTATTATTTCTTTTTTACTAGAACTAAATCTTTTTTTTCAAATAATTTACAGCAACATCAATTGCTGACTGTGGCAACGATTCATGTGAGGAATGTTTTTATTCCCTAACAAAGCTATCCTCCAATTTTGTATGTACTTTTCTTAAAGGAACTGATGATAAATTTGGATATGATTTCGAAAATTGGCCAAGTCTATCTTTGACTAGATGCTTAATGTTTAAATCAACAATCTCTGTATCTGGGTTTGAATTTAAAGAAGATTCAGGTGTTGATTTGACATCTTCCCCTTCAGTTGAAAAATCCATGCTAACTTCTTGAATTGTAAATGTTTTATTATTATTATCTACATAGTCTATACTCTCTACATTAGCTTTCTTAATAATATCTACTTCATGTACTGAGTAATTAATTTTCAATGGCACATCTTTAGGAATCTCAACTGATTTTTCAGAGAACACGTCAACACTAGGTGTTATGGGTGAATCAATTTTCTTATGCTCTTCAGTAAGTGAATTAAGAAATGTACGTTTCCTATCTTGCGTCATAGCATTATGGTTTTCATCAGTTGCTGTACCATCTATTTCTGTATTAGTTGATGTGTACCGAATACCTTCAGGACTTGGTGTGGGGTTAATAATTTCTTTGTGCACGTTACCAATTTTCTCATATACTTTACCGCTGGTTAAGTTATAGGTACGCTCAACACTCAAATCAGAATCGCTCGAAATTTCCAACAAACTAGAAGTTACTTCAGTTGGCGATTCAATACTGGTGTGGATTGAACCATCTGCATCAACAACTGCTGGTACAGCTTTGAAAATAAAGGAATCTGATACATTAGACTGATTTGTTGATTCTTGTAATTTTCCAGAAACCTGTAAAACATAAAATTAGTATTAACACATGTCACACGTGAAATCTGGAAAAAAAAACGCGTGTGCGTGTGCGTGTGCGTGTGCGTGTGCGTGTGCGTGTGCGTGTGCGTGTGCGTGTGCGTGTGGTGTGTGTGTGTGTGTGTGTGTGTCTGAAGAAGCCGAAAGAGACAGACAGAGACAGAGAGAGAGAAAGAAACGCATAAACGAGAGAGACAAAGAGAGAGGTGTGCATGATCAACTTCTATTGCAGAAAATGTTCATTAGTCTGTACACCACTAGATAGCGCCACAAACAAACCCTAATTAGGCCTACCGCTACTTTTATTACAGAAAACACTCGTTGGTTTAAAAATACACAGCTAGATGGCACTAGAAATAAATTTTAACTCAGAGGGGGCCAGGACGCTGACCTAACACAAGTCCTGTCTTATAGTTAGCATTAGGGCCGTCTTATTAGAATACAAGTTTTATGACGGGGGCGAAGGCCTTCACGTGTCTTTAAGTTAGAACCCCCATACAATTGCACCAAGGGGGCCACGATAAGGACCAAGTCCCAAGAGCTAGTTTCTGCACTTGTCTTATAATGTTAGGGCCCCATACCATTTCCAACCAGGGGACTGCGACAGGGGCGATGGCTCGAGAACATGTTTTGAAAATCTACAGGTGTCTTACAAGTTAGCATTAGGGCCCCTTATTAGAATAGATATTCAAATTTTGCGCCACAACCCATCAGAATGTAGAGACTTAGTCCTCCAATCAGAACACAGTGGCTGAGTGGTGGCGCTAAGGACCAATCAGAAGCCCAAAAGGCGGGTGCACGCACGACAAATCGGTCAAAAGTGGGACGTGGCCTAGTTTTAATCCCTCCAATCAGAACACTGCATGTACGCGCAATTTCCTAACCCCCAAGGGGATACAGCCAGAAAGGCATTTAATACAACCAAATTAGGGGCTCAACTCCGCCCAAGGGTTGAAAATGCCCCCCGCAAAGAAGCCGACTCCACCCTCAAAATATACGTTTCCCACGTGGGCGAGTACAAAAAGTGGAGAGGAAGGTGTCCCATGGGGCGGGGCTTGTGACGTAAAAAAGGGGAGATGATGGTGTCGGTGTACTACTAGTTTTCGAGATACAGGGTATTAAAGTTGAGAAATTCCCAGTCTTCTGGAATTTGTATTTTCAAACTTAAGAGCTAGATTACATTTCTGTTGCATAAATACGTTTATTGCATATTTAAGTAATACATTAGTAAATACATACAATTCAGAGTATTTATAACTACAGGGTGATTCACAAACATTTGAAGGTAGTTTTTTGCAGAAACTCAACTATTTTCAGTATAACCTCAGGGAATCATTTTTTCAAATGGTACTATCCAATATGGTATTTTGACGATAAAATGTTGCACAACAAATATTTATGATACAGTGTGTTTTACAGAATGAGCCACGATATACAATTATTTTTTTATGACTTAATTCAATACCCTGTACTTCCGAATTGATTTTTGAGAAAGTTGATAACTATTGATATATCTGTATTTAAAAGTTTCTTCAGTTAAATGTAACCATTTTTCCATTATATATTATTTGTAGTAGCCTCTTAAGAGCTGTGAATTTTAAATCCGATACTATGACCAGTTTTCGAGATACAAGGCGCAAAAGTTTTGAAATGTTGAATTTATTAGCTTTTCTTATTTAAACTGATAAGCTAAATTGATTTTGTGTTACCTATATAAGTGTAATGTAAACTTAGTACGATGGACATTAAAAGTTCCGTAAAAATATTTACTGTTACAGGGTGATTCACGAATCATTTACAATAGATTTTTGCAAACACTTAACATCTCTACAATTTTGTCACATATATTTTATTTCTTCAAGTTTATATCTAGCCACTTACAATTTTGCAATCTACACTATTCATACAGGGTGAACCATAAAGGTATACTGTCAGGTACCAAAAATAAATAGGCTTTGAAATTATTACAACGATACCTTGTATTTCGTACGTGACTCTTATGTTAATTTATTAATATTACATTGAGTACACATGAACATAATATATACTGGGTGATTTAGTTGTTTTATAATTACCTGCAAAATATATCATACCTTGACAAGTTTTTATACACTAGGCAATATAGATAATGTCTATGTCAACTCGAGGATGTCCTGCAATTTGTCTTCTAAGAGATGCAACTTCCCTATTTAAGTAAATTAACTGTCTGCCGTTAAAATGTCTATCACACGTATAACAGGTTAACCGGTTTACGAAAGCCACACTCTAAGTAGAAAATAATAATTAATAACACAACTAAAAACTTAAAAACACAACACAACTACATACAGAGTTAAACAGCATAAAATAATGAAAAACTTGGTAAGAATTTAACAACAGTAGTAAGTCATTTATTTTTACTGAGGTAACTAGTTGAGTACAACCAACTATGATTAATTCTCCTTTAATATAAAATTAATATAATATATATATATATATATATATATATATATATATATATATATATATATATATATATATATATATATATATATATATATATATATATATATATATATATATATATATATATATATAACACCGTCGCGCTGCTGCGGTCTCAAAATGGGGAGGGGGATATTTAAATTTTGTGATACACGTGTCTCATAATTATTCGAGTCAATGGACTCATGGAATAAAAAAGTTAAAAAAAAGTCAACCCGTCATTTCACCCCCTTAGGGGTGGAATTTCGAAAAATCCCTTTCTTAGTGGATACCTACACTTCAAAAAAACACACCCTCTGTCAAGTCTGTAGGACCAGCGGTTTAGACTGTGCGTTGATATATCAGTCAGTCACTGAGTCAGTCAGGACTTTGAATTTTATATACACAGATTACCTATTAAGTTTGCTACAAAAATTACTAATCAATAACCTAAAGTTAATAATACCTAAAGTTAAAGTTTAATTGCTCTCTAACTTGATTTGAGTCTAGGTTGATTTCTTTGTTTTGGTACTTCACACGAAGACTGCTGCATTAACTGAACATTGAACCAATTTGGTGTATTCACAGTTCATTAGACATTACAACTCCCGTTGTAGTACATGGTTACTGAAACTGGATACACCATTACGTCACTTTTGTTTCATGTAGACAGAATGAACTGAAATAATTGGTTATTCTCTTATTCTGCTTAACGCCAAAACAGTCATATAAGCGATATTAGCGAATGGAAGAATAAAAAATTAATTATTCCAACACCATGCACAGTGGCTTAATAATAACAAATCAATGCACTCTCGCATTCGCGGTGAGATAAATGGTCGGTGTGTGAGAGAGAAAGTATGAGGGCTTGGGCGCGCGCCGTGTTACAATAATTAAAACGAAAAATTAGGTTATCACGTTTTTCCGGGAGATTTTACCAATTTTTCTCTTCATAAAGCCTTCCTCGGACTTCAACCATTACTCGAAAAAAAAATTTGCAGAATTGGTCCAGCCGTTCTCGAGTTTTGCGCTTAGCAACACATTTGGCGATTCCTTTTTATTTATATAGATATATATATATATATATATATATATATATATATATATATATATATATATATATATATATTAATATATAATTAATATAAAATGGGTAAAAGGTGTTGCAAAAAGCAGTAGCATCTTAAACCAATTATTAAGGATGTTTTTTTATTCGTTTGTTGATAGATAAACCTATCATGTGACTGTTTGCGTTAAAAAATACGTCGTCAAAGCACGAGAAACCCTACAATTTGTTAATCAAATGCTGAAAAAAATGTCTGATGTGGAACACCATACGACCTTCCATCCTACAAAATAGAATATAAAAGAAAAGTAATAATTTTAATAACATTGTTTTAAGATAACTATGCAACATCTCTTATAATAATATGAAAATGTAAACTTTCTCCATTATCACACAGTATAATTCTTATCTTTTTTAGGTTTTTTAATGGTGTATTTTAAATTATACAATCTAAACGTTTCGATAACACTTACGGTTATCATCGTCAGTATCTATTAAAATTGTTAAAGATGTTGTAAACCATTTTGTCAAAGTTGAAAAATTAAAACATAAACATCAGCCTGCGATTAATATTGCAGTTTGAGAAATGTATAAATCCAACAATAGAATTATTTTATTTATTTATAATAAGTTCAATACGAAAATAAGCAACAGTGTAAAAACAAAAACATTGAGCCATCTCAAACAGATGTTTAAAACTGCATTCAAATGAAATAATTTTAATTATATTTTTTTTTTTGTGTAACTATGCAACCTCTTTCATATTTTCATCACGAAAACAGGAATTTCATTTTAGAAAGAGATTAATCGACATAAATAGATGTCAACTTAAAAAAAAATTCCAAAGCCGCTCGCCCGCTTCTATAAGGTTATCAATAGTACAGTTTAAATATTTTCATTCATATATAATTATTTTTCAGACTTACTTGTGTTATATACAGAAACTTTATAAAAAAAAAGCTATGTAAAATTAAATTTTGTTTAAGAAATATGTCTACACTTTTTCTTGTAAAATTAATCGTTATTCAGATATTGAAAAAAATTAAACACTTAAATTCTACCTTAGGAAATTGTCGCCGCTAAATTACGCGTCGTATCAAAAAATTACATAGAACATAATTAATGGTTATGTTTAAGGTCCACTAAGCATACATTACACTTATATAGGTAACATAAAATCAATTTAGCTTTTTAGTTTAAATAAGAAAAACTAATAAATTCAACATTTCACAACTTTTACGCCTTGTAACTTGAAAACTAGTCATAGTATCGGAAAAATGGTTACATTTAACCGAGTAAATCTTTAAATACAGGGTATTCATGGTTTTTGTACTTTTCTTAAAGTATAATAACTTTTAATAAATAAATCACTCTGTATATACTGAAGCTTATGTATAAAAATATATTAATAGTATCAACTTTCTTAAAAATCAATTCGGAAGTACAGCGTTTTGAATTACGCCATTAAAAAAATAATTGTATACTGTGGCTCTTTCTGTAAAACACCCTGTATAATAAATATTTGTTGTGCAACATTTTGTCGTCATAATACCATATTGGATAGTATCTTTTGAAAAAATGGTTCCCTTAAGTTATACTGAAAATTGTGAGTTTCTGCAAAAAACTACCTTCATATATTTGTGAATCACCATGTAGTTATAAATATTTTGAATTCTATGTATTTACTAATGTATTACTTAATTATGCAGTAAACGTATTTATGCAACAGAATGTAAACTAGCTTTTAAGTTTGTAAATACAAATTCATAAAAACTGGACAATTTTCAACTTTAATACCGTGTATCTCGAAAACTTGCCATAGGATTAAGTTGGGCCCATTGAGAGTTTTGGTTATTGTGTGTGCGTGTGTGAGCGTGTGTACGTGTGTGCGTGTGTTCGTGTGTGCGTGTGTGCGTGTGTGCGTGTGTGCGTGTGTGATTGTGTGCGTATGTGCGTGTGGTTGTGCGTGCGTGTGTGCGCGTGTGCGTGTGTGCGTGCGTGCGTGCGTGAGTGCATGTGTACGTTGTGCGTGTGTGCGTGTGTGCGGTTGTGCATGTGTGCGTGTGTGCATGTGTGCATGTGTGCATGTGTGCGTGTGTGCGCGAGTGTGCGTGTGAGCGTAAGGGCGTGTACGCGTGTGTGTGCGTGTGTGCGTGTGCGTGTGTGCTGTGTCGTGTACGTGTGTGCGCGTGTCGTGTGCGTGTGCGTGTGCTGTGTGCGTGTGCGTGTTTGCGTGTGTGCGTGTGTGCGGGTGTGCGTGGTGCGTGTGCGTGTTGCGTGTCGTGTGTGCGGTGTGCTGTGTGCGTGTGCGTGTGTGCGTGTGTGCGGTTGTGCATGTGTGCGTGTGTGATGTGTGCATGTGTGTGCGGTGTGTGCTGTGTGTGTGTGTGTGTGTGTGCGTGTCGTGTGCGTGTGTGCGTGGTGCGTGTGTGTGTGCGTTGTGCGTGTGTGCGTGTGTGCGTGTGTGCGTGTGTGCATATGTGCGTCGTGCGTCTGTGCGTGTGGCGTGAGGGCGTGTTGCGTGTTGCGTGTGTGCGTGTGTGCGTGTGTGCGTGTGTGCGTGTGTGTGTGTGTGTGTGTGTGTGTGTGTGCGTGTACGTGTGCGTGTGTGCGTGCGTGCGTGTGTGCGTGTGTGCGTATGTGCGTGTGTGCGTGTGTGCGTGTGTGCGTGTGTGCATATGTGCGTACGTGCGTCTGTGCGTGTGTGCGTGTGTACATTTGTGCGGGAATGCATGTATGTCTGTATGCATGAGCGCGTATATGCGTACGTGTAGTTTTGCGTGTGTGGGTGTGTAAGTGCATTCATGTGTGCGTGTGTGCGTGTGTACGTGTGTGCGAGTGTGCGCGCGTGTGCGTGTTTGCGTGTGCAAAAAAAATAGAGTAGAGTAAAAATATTCGTTCAAATGATCAACTTATTTTAGTAGAAAATTTGTGAACATATTTTTGAAAGAAGGTTTACATAACTTTTCATTATATAAAGATTAATATTACAAAATCAAGTAAGTGTTAAAAATTAATAAATAATGCGATATTCCTGTATATGTCTCTGATTAGTAGCTCGAATAAAAGAATTAAACGTTTACTGTTAAGTATAAATGAAAACATTTTATCGTCCTTTGAAATATTTTCAAACAGATAAGCGTGTACAAGTTGACCGTCTATTCGTGCAAATATGGTGTGTTGGTGTTTAAGAAAATCGGTATTCTTATGTTTGAATATGTGCTTGTATTTTAATAGTTTTATATGTAATCTAATAAAATGTTTGGCTTAGCTACTTAGCAGGATGATGTTCTAATTAGTCGTAATTAAAGAACATTAGAATGAGAGGGTTCGTTTCCTTTTGTTTTAAATTCTATCTGTAGGAAGGTTAAGTGGGCTGCCTTATCAATGATGTGATGGTGGATATAAATGGCTACTGTGTTTAAAACCTTTTTCCAAAGGGAAAATCTGAGGTACATCGAGATTTTTAGGTGTTATTGTATTGAATTCTCTATACGGGAACGTTGTGTTTCTACGGGTAATAGGCGTTGTTCGAGACTGCTTTGGTGGTAGCTATCAAATGGTGGTAGTGGTGGTGGAAGAAAGTAATGTTGCCGGGTGAATCTCTTATACTAAGACGAGTGTATAAAGTGTTCAAACCTGCGAGAACGAATAGTTTACTGGATTATATTTTTATGCAGGCGGGCTGGATAAAACTAAATGTTTTATATAGTCTGGTGTTAAATAATGCATAACACAGGAATGTTTGCTTAATTTGGTTTTTAACCTATCGCCTAATGCGATAAGGAGGAGCACGGATTCAGAACGTCGGAAAAAAAGTGAATCCATGAACGGGCAATTACGATAAGTGAGATATTAGAGGTCTTACCTAGTATTTCAAATTTTTATGTTTTAAGTAAAATATTCTTCAATCTACACACCCGAACTTCGGAGTATGATACTTAGTCTCTGATACATTGGTTTTATATGAAACCACGATGTGGGTAATGTATGTTGCCTAACACAATGGTGTTTAAATTTCTTTCTAAAGGAATTATATATACATACAGGGTGTATTTTAAAATCACCGACAAACGAAAACTGGAGATTCTGTGATTCAAAATAAGACAAAAATTGTCATAAACGCTTTTCCGAAAATGCTTCCTAACCGAGATACAGGTTGATTAAAAAATATTTTTTAAGATTCTTTGATATTCCACAAAAACTACAAAATATATTACACTGAGATTTGGTACACCTAAATGCCTAATTAAGTACAATTAATCAGGTGAGTTTGAGCCAACTAGCTCCATCCAATGGCGTAGAATATGTCAAATCAATCACTTTAAGTAAAAAAAACGCACGTCCCTGCTTTTTTGAATAAATATTTTTTTGTTAAATTCAACATTTAATTCTGCAAATAAAATCATACTTAGTATTTTTTCGATTCGGCACCCGTTTTTGAAATATTTTGCATTAACATAAACGACTACATTATTCAGTAATAACCAAATTAAATAAGTCAGAGATTGCTTTGCATTTGACAGTTACGTATCTTATGTTTGCTAAAATAGTTGCATTTACACGTGTTTTGTAATTCCATTGTTTGTGTCTAATTACTGTGAAGAAATGAATTATCCCAAACGAGAACTGGTCGATATGCATTTATGTTATGGTATTACTAATTGCAATGCTCGTGCAGCTGCTCGACTTTATGAACAAAAATTTCCAAATAGAAGACATCCACGTCACACTACGTTTAGAACCGTTCATCGTAACTTGTTAGAGTATGGAAGTTTAAAAGGAAAGAAAAATTCCGGACGAAATGCTCGTGTACCAGTTGAAATTGAGGAACAAATTTCAGAGAGAGTTTATGAAAATTGATCAATAAGTACGCGTGAGTTAGGTTTAGAGTTTGGTATGTCGTATAGCAAGTCTTGGAAAGTTCTACGAGAATAAAATTTACATCCCTTTCACCTACAAAAAGTGCATGCATTATTGCCTGCTGACCATCCTCGTCGAATGGTTTTTAAATAAAAATGCTGAAGATGTACAATTTGTTAGAAACTTATTGACCACTGATGAGTGTATTTTTTCCCGAAATGGAATAATAAACTTGCATAATTCCCACAAATGGTTAGATGAAAATCAGCATCCAACTGTAGTTACAGCTCACCAACATAGATTTAGCGAAAATATTTGGATAGGTATACTAGACGATCGCCTAATCGGACCTATCCGTTTTCCTCAAAGACTTACTGGCGAATTCCATTTAAATTTCTTGAGAGAAGATTTGCCAGAATTGTTTTACGACGTACCCTTAGATGTTAGAATGAACATGTATTTCATGCATGATGGCGCACCACCACATTCTACACGAGACGCCAGAGAATTTTTAAATGCATGGTTCCCTGGACCCTGGATTGGATGAGGAAGTGAGGTACCGTGGCCGGCACGATCGCCAGATTTAAACCCATTGGATGTTTTTGTGTGGGGGTATCTGAAAACTCGTGCCTATTCTGTCCAAATTGATAATCGAGAGCAAGTTTGGAATCGCATACAGGTGGCATTTGCTAAGAAGAATACAAGCTTGCATTCAAAAGGAAGGACATTTTGAACAATATGTGTAAAAATAATTATTATTTTATTTTTGATTCCTTCAATATCTCTTTAATAATGTACCTAATAGTTAACTGCGTTATTTACTTGTAAAATAAAACAAATTTTGATTTTTATTGAATAATATGGTCGTTTATGTTAATGCAAAATATTTCAAAAACGGAGTGTCGAATCGAAGAAATACTAAGTATGATTTTATTTGCAGACTTAATTGTTGAATCTATCAAAAAAATATTTCTTCAAAAAAAAAAAAAGGAAAACCAGCGGCATGCGTTTTTTTTTTTTTACTTGAACTGATTAACTTAAAATATTCTTCGCCACTGGATGGAGTCAGTTGACTCAAACTAACCTGATTAATTGTATTTAATTAGACATTTAGGTGTACTAAATCTCAGTGTAATATCTTTTGTAGTTTTTGAGGAATCTTAAAAAATCTTAAAAAGTATTTTTTAATCAACCTGTATCTCGGTTAGGAAGCATTTTCGGAAAAGCGTTTATGATCATTTTTGTCTTATTTTGAATCATAGAATCTCCAGTTTTCGTTTGTCGGTAATTTTAAAATACACCCTGTATATAAGCAAATATGCGTTCAATGAAACGATAATCTCCATTACTAGATGCAATAATTTTCAGTGAAATAAAATATAGACCAAATCAGTATTTATTAATATTTGGATGGGAATATATCTAAAATAGTAATAATTCTATAAACTGTTGAGAGAGGCATGTCTTCTCTGTCTACTTGCATTGGGTACGCATTAACGTCTCAATTGTTTTTACACAAATACCTTGATGTTACTTCAATAGTTCTACTCTCTAACGAACAGGTTTTAGGATGGAAACTTTATGTTAGTTCGTAGTGTTTGATGCAAGGGTATATTATTATTGGACATTGTTTCTAATACGGAATTTCGAATTCGCCCATATCCAACTAGATCCTCGACCTATTTTAGAAAACTTAACAAGCTTTTCTTGCTCTAGGTACGTTTATATTTAAGAAACAAATGTTGCCATTTTCTTAGTCATGATAATACGAGAAGGCAAGATTTATGTGTTTTACTTCTATCAAAACCTGTCACATTATTAACACTCACTTCACGATCGATTCAAGGGAATTTTAAATTTATAAATCGAGAGTTCTGAAATATATCTTTAGTTTACCTTGAGTCAGCGTTTGCGTGTGGTATAGTTTTGTACTATGTTTTTTGCATATTAGTAAGTTGGTTGTTAAAGTATTTATCGACAGTTATACATTTCGATCTGAATATCCTTTTCTGATACTGCAACAACCTAATTTGATGATATCACGTGCATATTTACAATAAAATTGTTTGAGTATCGAATATGAAAGAAAAAATTGCATTATTGGCTATGCGCAATCTCAAACATTGACTTGGGAATATTAAATGACATACTGACAAAAGTTGAAAAATGTTTATAAAAGCCATTAGGTAAACCCATTCCATCGAAAATGTATTCAAAGCGTTAGGTATATCAGAACGCATTAGTCTGAATCGCATATCACGAGAATTAATGACAGAGAAAGGGGAAACACCCCGAATAGGACTGCGTTATCATGTTTATTGGCAATTAGAACACCATTTGCTACTACTGCATGTATGCAACGGGCGACATATAATGTAAACGTCACGATCACCCTTTTCAGAAAAATTGACTCAAATGTCAACCACGTACGTCTTTTTGCATGGCTAAATAATCACGTTAGAAAAAAGCTATGCTTAAGGGTAGGTACGTTGTCGTGTCACGTTCTAATTATATTTACATGGAAGGTAAGCATAAGCGATATGTCAGTTTAAAATGCAACTTTTATACTTTTTACTGCGCATTTTGGGTTACGTATACATAGAGTGAACGAGCTTGCGTGTTATTTTACTGTTTAATTAATTAAGACGGTAATAATTCATTGTAGTCCTCGAGAATGTCAAACGTCTTAATTCTGGGTGTTCTATTTCGTTTTCCTTATAATTAACTTGTCACTGAGGGGTATTTCCTTACCAAATTCAATGTTACGCTGAATAGCAAACAAATACCATCCATAATCGGCTTAGATCAGCAAAATATGATTATCCTTCCAAAATTGCTTATTTGCCCCAAATTAATTAAGCATAATATTTTTGGCAAAATTGTTCGGTATAATGTAGACAAGTGTGCTTTATTACCGAACGTCCAAAAATTTATCAAACCTGTTCATTTATATAAAAATACGACTTCCATTTATTGTTGTTTTTTTTTTCAGGAATGAAATAAAAAAAAGTATTTTTTGCGAAGCGTTTTTAAGTTTTAAAACAAGTTTTGCAAGGCCTGAAAAGTTAGACTATAAATCTTTTTGACAATCAACGAAATCAGTTACTTACTTTCTGTCAGCTGAATTAGAAATATGTATCCCAAAAGGATACATTCTACTCTAAAATATTACTGGTGGTTTAATTATAGAACTCATAATTATGCTATTTTATATTATTATTAATAATGCTGAAATTAAAGTTACTTAATGAAATTATGCTCATCTTTAAAGCGCATATTTTAATCTTAAATTAAAGCTTTCAAGTTCCAGGAGAAGTAATTTGATTAACTCTAATTTTTTTTAATTATGTACTTTAAAATGTGATAGTTAATGTTCTGAAACTTATTTAAATATTTACCGAGTTTTTTATGAAACTGCAGTATCTCAGTGCATTGCATAAAATATGGATGAGTTGAAACTTTTACAGTATTCTACATAAGGCCCTAGAGAAATAATATAACATTAAGTGGTAATTTAAAAAAAAATGTGCTTATTTGTAGATTACAGATGCATGTGATCTACAATTATTATTTGCTGATGCCATTCTCGCTTAATGTCTCTTATTAAATGCATTACTAAAATTCCAAGAAAAGTGGTGGGGAGTTCTTTTTACACTCACTATTGACTAAACTAACGAATCTAATTTCTGTATGCTTTTAAATAATTAAAAATTATTATAAAAAGTTTACATTGGTTTTGAATGTTGTATTAAATGGATGTGAATATGGAATATGAACAATTTACGTAGTTGTTTTACCGTTTTAATTAAAATGGCGAGGACGAGTAATTTTTCCTTTTGTATGTTTTGATATTTTTTGCTCGGCGAAACCATGTGACATTTAAACCTTTTAGGAGTGGTTGGTTTTTATATAGCGGTTAATTATTTGGTGGCGTTTGCAAGGTGGTCGTGGTCATCTACATTCTTCAGTTGAAACAATTTCGCGTAATTGTTTGCACATGTATAGTTATTTCGCACATATTTTCATATAGAGAATAATATTATTGCCAACAGTTAATGTTATCAAACGCAGTGTAAACACAACCGAGTTTCCTTGATAACTTTGTACAGGTGACAAATTTTGATTATTTCCTTCAATAGGTTGATTGCACCAAGAACTATTTAATCAGTGATCATGCTAGATTTTACCAGGGGTTGAATTAATTAATGGTAAATCACAGTACAGCTGTCTAATCGGTCTGAAAAATCGCAAAAAATCATCATACTGTGTATTGCTAAAGGGTTTGGGTTATCTAGCTACCAATTATAACTTTACTACAAATGCATTTGTGTATTGCTTGTTTAGTTACTTAGATTAAGTTAACTAGCGAAAGTGAGTGATAGGGATCGTGGACCACAGCTTCTTCGTTGTTACGTATGCCATACTGGACATCACCGGGGACAGTGGTAGGTATACACTGGTATTAAAAACAATAAAACGAAAAATATTTGTCTCAGGGCGTGATGAGTTACGCCACACACATTTGGAATTACATGACCAAATCAGATTATGTTCAAATTAAAATAGAGATAATTTGCAAGACGTGCCACAATTGGACGAAGATCCAACTTGTGTTTAGTAAATGTGTTGATTCTAAAAACTTATAGCACTAGCGTCGTCGGTTCCTTCATTATTTGGACTAAATAATATCTGGCAGAACGATAATCAAGTTCGCTTTGATTATTGCATATTGTAAGATTCAGATTAGAAAAATAAATTTTCAATATAGCTTGTTAAACAAAATTAATGTATATTTGTCCACGGCTATAGTGTAATATAGTCGTTATATGTCTGGCAAGACACTACTAATAACATACATTACTCACTAATTTTCGGTAATCACTGTAATTGTCACTAGCAACGAGATTAACACAAATAAATCACTGCTACTTTGTGTATTGGAATGGTATCCGTCAAATACTTTGAATCAAGAGTGTCAGTTTGTAGAAGAGAATTGGTCTATTTCTCTCTCTTAGACGTTCACGCATTCGCGAATAATACTGACGTTAAAATAAAATCGAAGTGACTTGACGATACACATTTATTTGCTACCATGAAAACGTCGGTGTAACAATCATGCATCATTCTTCTGTAATTTTTAATTAATTTAGTTCATTCGCAAATCTGCACTACATATTAAATTTACTAAAAAATCTAAAGTAAAGTAAATATTCTGCGTACTTCTAAAGAGCAGTTAACATTAACGCTATCGGATGTTCCGCAAGTAGCTGAAATGGTATTCCTCGATTTATTAACAAGTAAGCATAAAAAATCTTTTCTAGCTCTCATTAATAGTGCGAATAATTTACAATAACTAGAATTTTACGAAATGTGTAAAGAAGATATATTTAAGTGAGAAGTAACGCAAAATTAACAAAACAAAAAAATTGGCATTAATTCCTTTATAAAAATAGGAAGAGACATTGCTAATTTTTTTAAACTACCAAACCCAGAAAGGTACTATGGACGGAGACGCACACGCACACGCACACGCACACGCACACGCGCACGCGCACGCACACGCACAAGCACACGCACACGCACACGCACACGCACACGCACACGCACACACGCACACGCACAGCACGCACACGCACACGCACACGCACGCACACGCACACGCACACGCACGCACGACACGCACACGCACACGCACACGCACACGCACACGCACACGCACACCACACGCACGCACACGCACACGACACGCACACGCACCCACGCCACGCAGCACACGCACCACGCACCACGACACCACACGCACCACGCACACGCCACCGCACACACGCACACGCACACGCACACGCACACGCACACGCACACGCACACGCACACGCACACGCACACACACACGCACACGCACACGCACACGCACACGCACACGCACACGCAAACGCACACGCACACGAATACGCACACCAACATGCACACGTACACGCACACGCACACGCACACGCTCACACACACACACACACAAACACACACACACATTTCTTACTGTTGTTATCCTAAGTAATTCTATCTAACTAAGTTATGGTTCTATACATACATTTTTGTATAACTAAATACGTAAGTGTTGACCTACACATTCGAAAGCCAATATTAAATAGACAAAATTTGTACAGTTGAAGAGGAAAAAAACTTTTCATAGAATTGGTGGGGACTTTTTACAGTTTGAAAAATTTAAACACTTTGATTTGTTGCAATATATACTAAAAACCGCTGCTATAATGATTTCCCATATATGTAAACAAATTGTGACCAAAAATTTGTAATAAGCAGCTTCAAAGCCTACAATACCTGAATTTGGGTCATATCGGTTTTTTAACACGATAATCTTTCATTTTTTATCCGTCATTTTGAATTTTTTTATTTTGACAAGTGATTTATACTTAGCTATCGTAAAAACACCCAATACCCTACTTTCAAAAAAATCGATCTATAAATTAGAAAGTGCACAATTTTGTACCCTAAAAACGGTGCGACACTGTTTTTTTATTATGTTGAAATTATATAAAAAGGTATTTGTTTTCTTAATTTTCCAACCTGAAGCCCCTAAAAACGTAGGGCCACTGGTTGGATTTTACCCATTAACGAACTTGATCTAGATTTTATGACAGATAATGATTGTACACGCACGCACGCACGCACTTAATTCAGAACTGGCATTAAATTGTGTATAATTATTGTGTTTTAGTACTATGTTCATGGGGCACGAGGATAAATATTTATATAATTCAGAATTTTGTTAGCTAACTGAATTAATGTTGCTCTCAGTAAATGCCACTCGATGCTGCGCAACTCGTGATATATCTATGACAACAGAAATCTTGTTTAGCTAATATTGTATTGGAATTGATATATTGTATAGCTTTAAGACGAACTTCGGATACCTAGTAATTGAGTTCGTTACAATTAAAGTAAAGCGATATTGAATTTATATTATGAAAATGTAATCTTTCATCATTATTACACATGTTTGAAATACTTAGCTTTTTCGGTTTTTTTTTAATGGTGTATATTTGTATTTATGTTATACAAATCTAAACATTTTGATAATATTTACAGTTATCTTCATCAGTATTAATACAATCTTTCAGAATTGTTTAAGATGTTGAAGCAATTTTTATGAAATTTGAAAAAGTGAAACCCCAAACATAAGCCTGCGATTAATATTACAGTTTGATGAACGTATAAAGCCAATTATGGAATACAACTTTAATATAGAGTAATTAGATCATTAATAAACTAAATATCGTTAAGCTGACTTCACCATTACAAATAAGAACACATCTATGGCTAACCGTGAGTTATGATGTAAGTATAAAGTTGTGAAAAACTTTAATTTAAAGATGATAAAAGCGTTTACAAGTAGTAACTTCACATCAACTAAAGTAATCCAACCAAATCTAGCCAAGAAGTACGCAGCTTTGTTAATAAATATAAGTGTTATTTTACAGTGAAAACACAATGTGGAATGTTTTATATAATTTTTAATTTTAATTTTAATTTCAACTACATTGTTAAATACAGCGTTGTGGTGGTTTAACATGCAATTGGTAAGCATTTACTTCAAGGTCGAGGAAAAAATACACAAGATGATTTTTAGTTAGAAACGCCTTTATTAGACCTTAGATATTCATTAATTTTCCTTGTAGGTCCTAATTCCATGACCAATTAGGATTTTTTTCAATTCTACCTATAAAATTAGTTATAAAAGGAACAAAAGCATTGGTTTTTCTTTATGGTTATGTTTAACAGGCGTAATAACATTATTATAATCAATAAGTGTATGTCCTTTATTTTGTAATGATTTTGTTAAATGTTTATATTCATCTTTCAAAAAATCAGGATCACATTGGTTTTGCTCCACTAAATATTTAATTACACCAATTTTTTGACGTGGACGGTGGTTTGATAACTTATGAAGGTATCTATCAGTGTGTGTCGGATTTCTGTAAACCTTGAAGAATAGTGAATTATTAGCTTTAGAGGTTAGTACGTCAAGAGGTGGTTAACTTCCATTGGTTTCCTTTTCCATGGTAAACTGGATGCTAGGATATATACCATTTATAAAAATTAAAAATGTATGTAGTGCTTCTTCTCCATTTTTCCAGATACCAAATGTCGTCTACAGATCTTTCCAAACCAAAGATTTTTTAGGTGGACTTTGTAACGTTAATGTTGCAAGTTTTACCACGTAAAAATTAGCTATAACAGGGTTAATAGGACTAACCATTGGTACACGATCGGGTTGTCCATAGAATTTATTATTCCACTGAAAGTAAGTCGTAATAAAGTAGTGCTGAAAAGATTTTTTAGGTAGATTTTGTAACGCCAATGTTGCAAATTTTTCAATGCAAAAATTAGCTATAACAAGACTAAGAAGACTATCCATTGCTACACGACCGAGTTGTTCATAGAATTTATTGTTCCACTGAAAATAAGACGTAGTGAGGTAGTGCTGAAAAAGAATTATTATATCCTTTGGAAAAACATGAACAGCATATTCCATAGCTTGTTTTAGATGTATTTTTGTAAAAAGTGAAGCAACATCAAAATTCACCGATGCATCACCTTCATAAATTTTAAAAGTATGTATTTTTTCAATGAAGTCGGCAGAATTTATAATATAATGGGGTGTTTTACCTATATGAGGCCGTAATAGAGATATAATATGTTGTGCAGGGTTATATGTAGGAGAAAGAAATTGCGCTAACAATAGACCTTAACGGACCATTAGGTTTATGGATTTTTGGTAAGCCATGCAGTTTTGAAGAAAGAGCTTCAGAGTTAGTTAGTTCCTTTCTTATTTCTTCAGGAACAGGTTATAGCTTAATAAGTTTTTCGGTTTTGAAAAGAAATCTCGTTGTAGAACTTTTTCTGTCTGTGGTTCCAACAGTTCTACTTTAATGTTATTGTCGTTTATACTTAATGTAACAGTTGCATTACATTTATGTGATTGTAATACTATTATATTTTCATTACGTTTAAGATCATACAAAGCTCGGCCTTGACGAAAGTGTAAGGTGGCCTTTGAATATTTTGCTTTACGTAGTATGTTAACGCTTTTATATCTAACTCTATTCGCAACATCAGAAGATAACGACTTAATAGAATTCTCAACATAGGAAATTATATCTTCAAAAAATTATTGCTAAATTTTTTCCCTTACAAAGTGTTTCACTAGCATGATCCGAAAAAATACGATCAAAACGTTTATGACTGTTGTTTGATTATCAAAGATTATCTATTCTAATGCTGTTTGAAAAGTTTATCAAATTCTGCTTTTTGACGTTTACATGAGATGCCAAAATCTATTTCCATTCATTTAAAGGTTAATGAATCAATATTTGCCCAATCTTCTCTATTTAATATAGATGAAATTTCTAAATGTAAATATAATTTGATTACGCTGAAGAGCATTTACAGTTCTATGTAAAATTTGTTTTAATATAGAAAAATCTTGGGATACTTTTTTGGTTTCGACATCGTAATAAAAAAGTAAGAGATGATAGTAGTTGTGATTTGCGTTTCCTTAATTTTTCAAATTGTCTAATAAAATAAGTTTCCTCCCCGTAACGACTTAAATGTGAAAAAGTAAACTCACTATTATTATACGTATTTAACATACTTAGCTTCTTGGCTTTTAATGGTATATATTTGTATTTATGTTACACAAAACAAAACATTTCGATAAGACTTATTTTGTTTCCACACATACGTACGTATAAAGAGAATGCTATGTAATCAGTTTAAACTTTCAAATACTTGTTTTTTACATTACTCAAAGTTTTGTGGCCAAAACAATATGAAAACATATTTTTAGAAAATAAAATCGCGTGTCCCATTATGTGTCTGTGTGTGAGTTTCCGTGATACCTTTTTGTAACATTAAAGCTATCGATAAAAAACAAGGATTTAGAAAAAAAATTCCGTATGTGTCTGTGTATCTGTGTGTCTGTGTGTCTGTGTGTCTGTGTGTCTGTGTGTCTGTGTGTCTGTGTGTCTGTGTGTCTGTGTGTCTGTGTGTCTGTGCGTCTGTGCGTCTGTGCGTCTGTGTGTCTGTGTGTCTGTGTGTCTGTGTGTATGTGTCTGTGTGTCTGTGTGTCTGTGTGTCTGTGTGTCTGTGTGTCTGTGTGTCTGTGTGTCTGTGTGTCTGTGTCTCTCTCTCTCTCTCTCTCTCTCTCTCTCTCTCTCTGTGTGTGTGTGTGTGTGTGTGTGTGTGTGTGTGTGTGTCTGAGTGTCTGTGTGTCTGTGCTGTCTGTCTTCTCTCTCTCTCTCTCTCTCTCTCTCTCTGTGTGTGTGTGTGTGTGTGTGTGTGTGTGTGTGTGTGTGTGTGTGTGTGTGTGTGGTGTGTGTGTGTGTGTGGTGTGTGCGTGTGCGTGTGCGTGTGCGTGTGCGTGTGCGTGTGCGTGTGCGTGTGCGTGTGCGTGTGCGTGTGCGTGTGCGTGTGCGTGTGCGTGTGCGTGTGCGTGTGCGTGTGCGTCGTGCGTGTGCGTGTGCGTGTGCGTGTCGTGCGTGTGCGTGGTGCGTGTGCGTGCGTGCGTGTGCGTGTGCGTGTGCGTCGTGCGGTGCGTGCGGTGCGGTGCGTGTGCGTGTGCGTGTGCGTGTGCGTGTCGCGTGCGTGCGTGCGCTGTGCGTGTGCGTGTGCGTGTGCGGTGCGTGTGCGTGTGCGCGTGCGCGTGCGCGTGCGCGTGCGCGTGCGCGTGCGCGTGCGCGTGCGGTGCGTGTGCGGGCGCGTCGCGGCGTGCGCGTGCGTGTCGCGTGTCGCGTCGTGGTGCGCGTGCGCGGTGTGCGTGTGCGTGTGCGAGTGCGCGTGCGCGCGGCGGCGCGCGTGCGTGCGCGTGCGCGGCGTGCGTGCGTGCGTGCGGTGGTGCGTGGGTGCGTGTGCGTGGTGCGCGTGCTGCGGCGTGCGTGCTGATGCGTCGTGCGTCGCGTGCGTGCGTGCGTGCGTGGGTGTGTGCGTGTGCGTGGTGTGTGGTGGGTGTGCTGCGTGGTCGTGTGTGTGTATGCGTGTCTTGTGTGTGCGTCGTGTGTGTGTGTGTGTCGGTGTGTTGTGTGTGGTGTGTGCGTGTGTGTGTGTGTGTGTGTTGTATGTGTTGTGATAGTGTGGTTCTTGTGTGTGCGTGTGTGTGTGTGTCGGTGTGTTTGTTGTACTGGGTGAGTTGCGTGTCGTGTGTGTGTTGTGTGTGTGTGTGTGTTATGTATTGGGGGTGACGTCGTGAGTGCGTACGTGTGTGTGTGTTTTGTAGTATTATGTGTGTGGCTCGCGTGCGTAGCTGCTGTGCGTACTTGCGTATTATTTTCTGTGTGTTCGTGTTGATTCTTATTTAACATACGCTATGCTGATATATTGGTTGGAATCTAGCGGCGGATAGTAGATAGTGTATTGGACATAGTGTTTGATCTTTATGACTTCATTCTGAAATAACTGCATATTTCAAAAATATTAAAATTGCATCGTATATATTATAATATAATAAATTAATTATGTTTTATGAATAAAGAGTGTAGTAATAAGCAAAACCTTCTTCACAGCCTTGGGAGAGATATTTAACAAGAGGTTAGTTTTTTCAACATTGTTGCCATCTTCAGACCTTGGGGAGCATTGTACAAGTTGACATCAAATATATAAAAGACTGGTAAAGGCTTACAAATAACTGTAAAACTTAATTTATTGGAAATACAGGCGTGTTGTGGAACGCATAAAAAGCGAAAAGTTAAGCAAAATCTAAATACACGTTAACGTACGTATTTAGATGAAATATTTAGACAACTCTTTACCTAATGTTCCATCGAAGATTAGTTTAAACGAAATCAATTAGAAAGTATTGCTTTAATCAAGTAGAGGTTCCATCGATTAAAGTCATCTAGGTTAAATATGGGGTCGCGAAGAGGTACTCTTAAAGAAATAACTAAAGCCCTAAAAGGGATATAGTGCTAACTAGAACTACATTAAAATTACCTAATTAAATATGAGTAAGTTGTCTAATTAAAACTCACCAATGGGCGAACAGAAGATTAATACTCTTGTATACGTGGATGAATGAAACGTTTCTTTTAAATGTAAACCATAAGTTGCATATATAGATCAACGAGAAAAACTCAAATTTTAAGATAAGAAAATTGCAAAACCTGTGGTTAACACTAAGACCATGTACACAACAGACCCACCCTCACGAACCTTTCAGATATTTATTATAGTGGTTCATTCCTGCACGGCGTATAATATACGGAAAGAAAAAAAAGGGAAGTGGTATATCTTTGCATAGGTAAGTGTAAATTTATGTATGATTCTGTAGGGTTTATTTGGTTAGGATGTGAAATAGTTACTTGTACATTTTGTATTTTATTTACCTATTTCAAGAAGCTCTAAGCCAATTTACACGTACTCAAACATTTTTAATTATGCATACAAAAATATTTATGCATAAAAACATGTCACTTTTTGGTCTTTAAACTTCAAATAGTTATGTTCAAGCTACATGTAGGTTCCTATTTTAGTATTTGATCAGTCTCGATTAAATATTTCAAATACAAGAAGTACTCAAGATTTCTACTTAAATGTAGGTGTGGCGGTACATACCTATATGGAATAAGTGGTTTTTGTTTAGGTTTAGACCAATAGACCACAGAAAAGAAAATTTATGTTATAAGGTACCTACAGTCTGTTTTTATTAATTATCGTGGATGCAAACATACAAAATGTAATTGTTAGGAGCTGAAATGTTATCCAACTTATGTTGGATTCGTTATACCGAATAATCCTTAAATCATTTAATAAGAAAAAATTTAATTGCTTAGTTTTTTTTATTCAATTAAAAATGAACTCAATTGATCGTGATAGGATGGTAAGAACGTTAGCTTGGGTTGACTGTGGCATGTAGTAGTGCCATATTGTGATGTTCATGTTTGCTTCACTTGTCAGAGCTGGTGGCATGTCTATATTATTCATGGTCTAAGGTTTAACATCAAAGAAAACTATTAGGTTATGATTTGAGAAATTATTTCCACATATTATGCTAACAAATATTAAGATGAAAACGAGAAATACCACATTTTTATATTAAGATTACAATGAAAAATTAAGTATAATTAAGAGGACAATCTTAAGAGCTGCTTAATGCGCAAACGTTCCAAAAAAAGAGCAGAGATGTTGGAAATTGTACAGAGTGAAACATAAATAATAATCCACAAAAACAAAATCTTTGTTAAAGTTGAGGAAGAAAGATTTTGTTTTTCTGAATTAATTTTTATGTTTCACTTGGTACAGTTTCGAACACCTCCGGCTAACTTCCTCTTTTAAGCGTGGTTTCGCATCAAGCAGCTGTTAGAATACAGAGAGGGCCAAAAGTACCGCATAAATTCAATTAAAAATTAGGTGTTTGTTTTTTGGAAAAACGCTCAGACACGTCTATTTTAATTCTTTGTAGCGATTTTTTTGATGCTAAGTTCATGTATATAGGGTGGCCCAAAAACAATTTATGACAACGAACTTCATTTTTTCGAATGTAAACACCTATTTTTTATTTCATTTTTGGATTCTGCTTTAAATTTAGGTAAGTTTTATGTACCATGTCCTATACCTAAACTTAACAGTTATCGAGAAATACACATAAGAGAGGGTCAAAAGTCCGGCATAAATTTGTTAAAAACTGAAGGGAATATTTTTTATGAAAATGCTGGAACACGTCAAATATTGTTGTTAGTTATCCATTTTTTGACGTAATACACATGTATACAGGGTTACCGATGTAGAAGATAAATTTACTTTTTCATTTTTTTTTATGGAACCCCAAGTGTATTATGACGTTTTTGGGTTCTCTGAGAAACTGTGGTACATATTTCATGTAACATACTCATATCTAAAATCAACAGTGTTCGAGAAAATTACATAAAATAGAAATAACGATAGAACTATTATTGTAGAAACATATTTTATGTAATATACCCATGTCGATATTCAACCGTTATTGAAACGTTTGCGGATGACATTTATCTAATACTTTTAAATTGACATTAAATTTGGTTTCAATAGTATCATTTTGTCAAACAGTTGGTATCTTCGTGCTTTGTTTTAATCTCTGTTTATTCTTACAATAGTTGTTATATACATTGCCAAAGTGAAAAAAAAAATGGCCAAGTTAGGTGAAACTCAAAGAATAGAGATTTTAATAATGATAGCATGCCGCGATCGAACTAGGGCTCAAAAAGAAGTTTGTGAACTATTCAATGCTAGCCGAATTAAAAAAAAAAATTCCAGAAGTAGGGTATGTAAGAGACCTTCCCAGATCTGGTCGATCCTTTATTTCCGAGAATAATAAATTAGACGTTCTTTTGTCCATTGAAGAAAATTCTCATAAACCAACTCAAGAAATAGCCCTGGATAGTAACATAGGAAAGTCGCCGGTACGAAGAATTTTAAAAAAAGAAAAATATCACCCGTATAAAGTACAATCAATCCACGAACTTAACGAAGATGATCCAGGTCGTCGATTGGAATTCTGCGAAGTTTTTATGAATCACTGCAATGATGACCGATTTTTTTCTAGAAAAATAATTTTTTTCTGATAAATCGATATTCCGCCTAAATGGTATGATGAACAAACAAAATTGCCGCTATTGGTCATCTACCAATCCGCATTGGGCCACTGAAACTCACACCCAATATCTTCAGAGTGTGAACGTTTGGGCCGGTATTGTAAGAGATAGAGTCATAGGTCCGTATTTCGTCGTGGGTACTTTAACAGGCCAACGCTATTTGCAATTTTTGAGAAATGAATTGGTACCCGAACTTATTCTTATGTTTCCAAATGCAAATAATCCAGACATTCCCAATGAGTCAATATGGTTTCAACAAGATGGTGCGCCACCACATTTCAGCATATAGGTACGGGAATATTTAGACGAAGCATTTCCTCTTCGATAGATTGGACGAAGGGGGCCATTATAGTCGCCTGCTAGATCGCCTGACCTCACCCCTATGGACTTTTTTTATGGGGCTATCTGAAACATAGGGTGTATTTAAATAAGCTCAACAATATAGAAGACTTAAAAAATAAAATTATTCAAGAAGCTCAACAAATACCTCCTCCTTGAGGAAACTGAATTGTGGCTTGCCCACTGTCAATACGTCAATGGGGCACAGTTCGAACATTTAATACCTTAGATTATAGTAGTTTATATTGTTATTTATTAAGTATTAATAGTTCTATTGTTATCTCTATTTTTATAACTTTTATCGAGATCTGTTGAATTTAAACGTTGTTATTTATCAAGTATTAAAGTTCTGTGGTTATTTCCATTTTATGTAATTTTTTCGAACACTGTTGAATTTTGATAGGAGTATGTTACATGAAATATGTTCAGAGTTTCTCAGAGAACTCAAAAACGTCATAATATACTTGGAGTTCCATAAAAGAAATGAAAAAGTAAATTTATCTTCTTCATGGGTAACCCTGTATAAATGTGTGTTACGTCAAAAAATAGATAAACAAAAACAATATTTGACGTGTTCCAGCATTTTCATGAAAAATATTTCCTTCAGTTTTTAACAAATTTATGTGGAACTTTTGACCTCCTATGTGTATTTCTCGATAACTGTTAAGTTTAGGTATAGGACATGGTACATAAAACTTACTTAAAATTTAAAGCAGAATCCAAAAATGAAATAAAAAATAGGCGTTTCCACTTGAAAAAATGAAGTTGGTAGTCATAAATTATTTTGAGCCACCCTGTATACATGAACTTAGCATCAAAAAAATCAAAAAACACCTAATTTTTAATTGAATTTATGCGGTACTTTTGGCCCTCTCTGTATAATCATAACATAAATGAGTTTTTAATTGTTTCGTGCAAGTAATGTAGCTTTTGGTTTTTATCTTAATACTTTTTAGCATAATGTACTGGATATAATTTTTCAAATCCTAACCTAATAGTTCTTAATAGATGTTAACCACACGTTTCACAATTTTTTTGAAATTTGAATTTCTCTCATTGATCTATATATGGGACTTATAGTTTAGGATTAAGATTCTCATTCATCCACGAACTCAACATATGTTTGAAATTTTTGTTAACCTTTCCCGTTGATGAGTTTTAATTACACAACTTACTCATACGTAATTAGGTAATTTTAATATGTTTTTCTAAGTATACGCTAGTGATACGTGTTTTTTAGGATTTTAGTTAGAAATTTATTTTTTATGAGTACCTCTTAGAGACCTCATATTAAATCTGAATAACGGTAATCGGTGTAACCGCAATTAGATTTTTAAATGTTTTGTCTAAATACGTTCGCGAAACCATATTCAGAGTTTACTTAACTAATCGAGTTTTACGATTGTAAACCTTTTTTTTTTTGTATTTCCATTAAGGTAAGTTTTAAATTTATTTATAAGTACTAACCAGTTATCTATTAATAGGTTAATGGGTGGTAGGCATCTATACTCCATGCCAGCGGGGATGTACCACTACCCTTGCCATGGGCTACTTAATATTGGGTCTCCGATTTTCTGAGCTCGGTAAGGGCTACCGGTTACCTTTTCTTTCATCCTTAATCTATTCTCATCCTTATTCTTCCTTCTCGCCCTCACTGTCTTCCTATCGGATTCAAGTCCCAAATTAGAAAATAAGATGGCTGTGGTTTGTAGGGTAATAAATTCCGGGCATAAAATCCTGCCCCATTCGGATGTCCGGGAGGGCAGGACACAAGCGACCACGGTCATCGAAAGTATCAACCTTCTGATTTACTACTGCAACATCCGCGGTATCAGATCTAATCTTAATGCTATTCACCAACATTTTTAACAATTACAACCTGATATTTTGTTTCTATCTAAAACACAAGTCTACTCTGAAAGCTCCGAGTCACCCTACTTGCAATTTCCTCAATACCACCTTCACTCTAACTTTCGATATAAAGGAGGCGTATGTGCCTACATCAAGGACAGAATTGCTTGCAAGAGGGTTTCTTCCTTAGAAAATAAAAATTTTGACGTGATTTGGTTTAAACATTCTGATCCTAATTTTGTGAAATTCTACTGTTGCAGTTATAGGTCTCCTAATGACAGTAACTTTCAAGACTTCTTCGATTACCTTAGTATGAAAGTTGACTACCTCCTATCTCAGTCTCCATCTTGCGATATCTCATTTGTAGGCGATTTCAATGTTCATAACTCTGATTGGCTCGAGTTTTCATCTACTACAAATCCTGCTGGTCATAGTGCAGAAACATTTGCTATTTCATATGATCTCACGCAAACGATTCCTGCCCACAAGAATCCCTGATAACCCTAACCATACTCCTCATCTTCTAGATCTCTTTCTTACATCAAACCCTCTTGTTTATAAAACTTCCGTTCTTTCGCCTTTAGGTCTTTCCGACCATTGTCTAATAGAAATCATTTCTACTGTACCTAATTCCACTGTTGTTCGCAAAACCGATAGAACCTTGTGGTGTTTTAAGTCAGCTCGATGGAGTAATTTATGGGATTTCTTTGCAACATTTCCATGGCGTGAATATTGTTTTAAGTCATCCTCTTCTTCGGACATCGCTCTTTCAGTATCTGAAGTCATCCTCATGGGAGTGGAGTTATACATTCCCGAAAAACATTACCGTATAGGTCATTCACGCTCCCAAGCCTGGTTCAATAAGGCTTGTGCTGATGCAATATCTTTAAAAAATAAATGTTACATTAAGTGGAAATCTAATAAATCGGTCGACAGTCATGTAGAATACGTTGGTGCTAGAAATATCTGCAAAAGTGTCATCACTAAAACTAAAAACGAAAATGCAATGAACTAGCTACATCTCCTTTAGGCAGTCGTAAATTTTGGTTTTTAGCCAAAGCCAGTAGTAAAAACTTTGGAACAACTGTGGATTTGTTTGCATCAAACTCGTGTCTGAATGATTCTGGAAAAGATGTGCCCCTAGTCAACTCTTCTTCATACGCTATAAAACCAATTCATTTTCGGTACAAGCTCTTGGAATCGATCATCAGTAGGCTTGATCTCAATGAGGCGACTGGCTCAGACGGTATCCCAGCTATTGTCTTAAATAAATGTTCCCCCGAACTAGTACCAGTCCTATCTAAGCTCTATACGATCTCTATGTCTTCTGGGGAATTCCTGTCACCATGGAAGTTAGCAAATGTTCAACCTATTCCCAAAAAAAGACTATAAGATCGATCCCTCAAACTACCGTCCAATTCCCATCACTTCCATTTTGTCTAAAATCATGGAAAAAGCCATCAATCAGCAACTACTCACGTTCCTTGAAACTAACAATCTCCTTAGTGACCAACAATATAGTAGAGCAGTCTGGTGAAAGAGTTGTAGTCGCTTTAGATATCTCAAAGGCATTTGACCAAGTTTGGCATAAGTGTTTACTTGCCAAACTCACCTCGTTTGGGTTAAATGATACGTTCATCAACTGGGTTTCTAGTTTCCTTGACAAAAGACGAATACGTGTCGTAGTTGATGGCTTTTTTTTAAAGAAGCGGGCGTACCACAGGGATCCGTTATAGCGCCTACACTTTTTCTGCTGTACTTAAATGACCTTCTTTCTTCAACAACTAACCCCATCCATTGCTTTGGTGACGATAGCACTCTTCACTGTAGTTCATCTCAGTCTACTCATAGTGATAATCCACCTTCTATGTCAAATCAAGAAATTAAAGCTGAAATGGCAAATTCAATCAACAAAGATATTCATCGTATTCTCGAATGGGGAAGCAATAATCTAGTTAAATTTAATACTAACAAAACTCATTGTTGCCTTGTGTCCTCCAAATAAGATCGATCATTTCCTGTTGTAAGTATGAATGGATCAGTTCTTAAGTTTTCAGACCCTATTACTCTGTTGGGTATGACTGTATTTTCAAATCTCTCATGGGTTGACCATCTTCTGTCAGCTACCAAAACAGCTGCTCGTAGAATAGGCTTTTTGTGCAGATCTAAGCAGCACCTTACCTGTCGAACACTCCTTCTGCCGTATAAAGCCCAAATTCGGCCTCATCTGGAATATAATTCTCACCTCTAGGTTAGTGCTCCCCAATACGCTCTCGATATCGTTGATCGTATTCAAAAGAGAGCGATTAGGCTTATAAATGGCCCGTCCTTAACTTCTCACATACAGACCCTTGAGCATAGAAAGATGGTTTCAGTTATTTCTTTGTATTATCGTTATTACAACGGCTATTGTGCTGCTGAATTATATTCTTTGATACCATCTCGGGTTATCTTTGCGAGAAACACTCGGTTCGCTCATTCACATCATTAGTATGCAGTACAAATGTTCACTTGTCGTACCAAACGGGCGCAATCCACATTTTTCTACACAGCTTCTAAACTCTGGAATGATCTCCCTAATTCCTGCTTTCCTCTCACTTATGACATGAGAAAATTTAAGGTAACTGTTCATAGGCATCTATTGGCAATTCATTGCCCCTCTATCCATCCTCGTAAGTGTTCCTGAGTGCTTTAGCACGATAAACAAAATTTAGCCTGTTCAGGTCCACAATCAATAATATATTTGTTGTTAATTTGTACAATGCTTCAAGCTTTGAAGATGATAATTATGTCGAAACTAGTAACTATTTGTTAAATACTCTTAATTAAATATTGTGGAGGAGCTTTTGAGTACAACTACACTCTTTATCATTACAGCCTGATTTAAAGTTTTTACACTATGGGGTTTAATTTGTATGTTCTATGAAATTTTTTGAAACGTTTCTTATTTTAGCGCCAATAATTTCATACGGTAGAATTTAAGTGATTGTTCAAATTTTTGCAATACTTTAATAACAATTAATTTAACAAGAAATTGAGTTGATATAATTTTAAAAATAATTTAATTTTACATGCCCTACCTTTACAGTGTTGTTTTAATTTGAAGTCTAATAAGCTTTAAAAATTATTTAAAACAAGATTTAAAATATTTCAGCTGTACTATCCATAGTTTTATAGAAAAAGAAGCCTTGGACTTTTTTTTCAAGTTAGCATCTGTATGAGTATTCAGCTTTATCTGACAAAACGTGCAAACGTCTATCTGACATAGGTTATTATTGATGTTTTTGCAATGTTGCCTATTTTCATTATGAACAGTTTTCATTTCCTGCAGTTGGAAATTTTTCATCTTTAGGAAATGGAATAGCAGATATAGTTTGATGTTAACATATCTAAAATATTACAATTGTTGCGGCTTCTTTACATTCTACCGTTCTACTGAATATTTATGTGAAACAAACAAACATTTTGAATTAAAAAATGTATCTGGGTATTCTAAAACAAGGTATTGAAGCAATAATGTGTCTATCTATATATTGAGAGAAACCTAATACCGTCGTCTGCATTTTAACGTTAACAAAGCTTATTAAGGACCAAGACAATGCTTCGTATATACATGATATCAATATATAACGAAGCCCATTTAGATAACGACCAAACTTTTCACATATACCCAGTCCTTTCTCCAGATTTCTCGTTTCAAAATTAAATTGACACGTTTTGGGTTGCCTGTTTGTGGAGAATAATAGATTATCCGTGTTTCAGTGGTTTGCAAGTTTGTATGTATTTCGTCCAGTTTCTCTATACGTTTAGACTATCAAAATTCTAATATTAAATTTTCAATCCATGTTACAATAAATTATGTAACGGTTACCTCACGTAAAACTACTTTACAAGTTCTCATTAAAAGTTTTGTGCGACTGCTTGTCGCAGGAGATTAATTCTTACTCATAATTCAACGAAACAAAAGGATTTATTTGCTACGCTAAATTTCTAATTATAGTTTGTCTCTCTACTTCAATCTTTACCTTTATATTTCAATTTCATCTCAAATCGTTCATTCTAAATCAGTGAATATAATTACTACTTTTATAGAGGTTTATTTTGGTTTTTGTGATGGAGTTTGCCTTATTCCCGTCGAAAAGTAAACATGCGACCTAATAGTCTCAAGTTAAATAAGGAAATTATAGAGACATTTCGGTTCTAGAAACTTTGCCAACTTGTAAACCACAAATATCTTGTCTAGCATCATTGAACAACAAATTTTCTGTGTTTCATCAATTACAGGAATACGCGTTGTAGATGTTTTGTTAGACATATTAATTCCTTATAATAGTAGCAATTATTGTTTATATCAGTTCTGAATTTTTAGCTCAACGTTTTTTTATACAATATCTGCAGAAGAAGGTTGCCCAAATGTTTATGAGGAAAATTGACAATTCAGTTTGTTGAACAGCGGTGAACGTTTTGCTCTTGTTATAACGCTTTAATGTCCTTATAGTGTGTTATTTTCCAATAATGCACCTATTTTTAAAAACGTTAGAAGCGATATAATGTCCTAGGGAATTATGAAATTACCATAGTTACGAAACCAAGGTGACTAATCAAACTCGATTATATTTTTTGCTAAAATAAAAGTCAAACCCACTTTCTTTATTACTAAAAATACGCATGTCAATAAATATCAAAAATAAAATTTAATATCTTTCTTTAATTGAATAACACGCTAAAACGACATTAAATATAGAAGACCCCACGGGTGTTACAGAAATTATGCCCTCGGTCAACGTATTTCTCTCGGGCCAGAGGCTTTCGGGAAGTACACTGTTGACCTCGGGGCAATATTATCCCCGTAACACCCTTAATACCTTAATTACTATAAGATAATAATTTATAATAAGGAATAATATACACGTAGCAGCTTAATAAAATACTTACTTTTTTTGGGGTTTTTTAATGGTGTACTTTAAATTATACAATCTAAACGTTTCGATAACACTTACAGTTATCTTCGTCCGTACTAATGTTTGTTAAAAATTGTTAAAGACGTAGTAAACAATTTTGTCAAATTTGAAAAATTTTTCAATTTTAAGTCTATACAAGCACAAAATTGCTTACTTATGATTGGTTAACACATTTACACAAAATTGAAAATCATTATTTTTGATATGTAATCGGATCTTACAGATAAAATCATTTTTGAAATCAAGGCAAAATTTGCAATATTTAGATACCCCACTTGTTATACTTTCTTGAAAAATTTTGTATCTAGCTAATTCTATGACTCATTCTAATTTTCCTATACTAATTTACTTAAAATACTAACTTATTTTATATTCCACAGGCAAATCACCATCAGAAATGGATTCTGTGACCAAAATTATACAACATTATATTAGTTTTCAATACATATGGTTTATATTAGAACACTTAATCTGTGTTTTCAGTTTTTCCACTAAAATTACATTCACAACGTTAATTTAAGTTGGACACTTTCTAAGTCCTTAATTATGTAAGTTTCTTTTGTAATCTTTGTTCACTTTCACTTAGTTCACTATAAAGTTCCATGAATCTTTTAAATTTTTGTGTTTTATGATATTATCTTTGTTACGTATATTAGTCCACTTATGTTGAATGATGTAATTTACATTCTCTTTGTTTTAGAATAGAAGTTCATTATGCGACTACTCTAGAATCTGCTTGTATAATTGGATTGCACTTATTTTATATAAGAAAACACATATCTTGAATCTCCAAAGTTGCTCGGAAACCATCAAGATTAGAAATTTTAAGTTGTTTAGCCATGATTATGCTTTTAGATTTATAATACTTGTTTTAATTAACTAACAACATGTTCCATAACCGCATATATACTTAGTTTTAAGTTATTCTCATATATTGCACCCTGCGATTTCACACACACACACACACACACACACACACACACACACACACACACACACACACACACAGATGTATATATATATATATATATATATATATATATAAATTGCTATGGTTAAATAACTAAAAATGATAATAAATATTTTTTAATAATTTCTTATTATAATAATAAAATTATACTGCACCGAACTAGCTCAATTTATCTCAATTGGGGATAGACTGCATTAGCTTTTACGCTTATTGTTGGCAAATAAAATAAAAATAATTTAATCCTTGAAGTTATTTTATATATATATATATATATATATATATATATATATATATATATATATATATGTATATTTAAAATTTCTTATTATAATAATAAAATTATACTGCACCGAACTAGCTCAATTTATCTCAATTGGGGATAGAGTTCATTAGCTTTTACGCTTATTGTTGGCAAATAAAATAAAAATAATTTAATCCTTGAAGATATTTTATTAATTTCGTTAAAATTTTATTTCTAACATGGAAATGTTCTTTGTCAAATAAATTGTAAATTATAAACATTGGTTGGTATATGAAACAGACCTTAGTTAAACCTGCACAATAGCGCATGCGTAGCGTCCTAACTGAATTAATTAAAATGCAGCCTGTCAAAAATGTCGATAAACGATCTAAAATATGTGAGTTCAATTTTGATTTGTTCAAAAATAAAATGATAATGTTTAAAATAACACCGGTTCATTTAGCTTACAGATATTTATACCATGTTATCGCACAAACATTTACACATATGATCAATTAAAAACATAAATACAGGAAATCAAACGAATAATCAATGCAATAAATGGGTTATGAAAATCAAATTTTACTCACATGTGTTACTGTGTTTTCCCAAAGATGTTTTCATTTTGGCTGGTTCCATGTTAGAATATCGTACGTAGATTTCTTCCCATGTGTAGCCGATAATACTGCTTTGCGGTTCACAATGGTGCTGTATAAATTTCCATAATTTATCCAAATCCAATTTGTTGATGAACGACCTTTCTTTGTGGTAACTGTGATGTAACGTGATATTGCTTATATATTTTCCATTAAGCACTTTATTTTAAATCGTATATTTATATGTTGGTTTAAATGTTTATAAAATTTTTCGATATTAAATTTATATTTTATTTTCATATAAATTTTAATTAATTTCACTTTTATTTTAGATCCCGTTATGGAATTTAGTTTATTAACACTCTGCTTCGCTTTCAAAGAAAATCAACATCAACTCCAAATAACTGAATAATTTTATTAACATGAAGAAAAAAAAACACATCAACCGATATCATTCAACACGAATTCAAATCGAAATAATTTTATTATAATCGTCAATTTATATCGGTAACCTAATTTTGAAATCTAGTTATAGGTTAAAACAATTGTTTCTGAGTCTCGACACTTTATTGGTCGCGTTTCAATAATCCGATAATATAGACGTAACTTGTAACTTACATGTTAACACCAACACTATTAACACTTTGACTTGTTAGTCATAAAAATTTTATAAAGCAAAAGAAACAAAAATAAAATCAAGAGAAACAAAAATAGAAGCAAGAGAGCAAGAAATCAGGAGCAATTCTTTTTACACATTTCTCGTAGCTACAAAAATTTCAACTTTTTCTGTACCATACACACAAAAGATCCAAGCATCTGATTGTTCTAAACAAAATTGTTAACTTAACTAAGATACAAATTATGCTATAACTTTTTTACAATAAGTCGGAATTACTTTTTGAGAACAGATTCGGAATCAAAGCAAAATTCCGCATAAAAAGAGACCTCACAAGCCCTACCTTGCTTGAAGCTTTTCAATTTGACAATTTATAATGTAATTTTACATATATCTAAGAAATTCTATATTTTACACCTAAACTAATTACATATTCGTAATCTACATGAAACACTGTATCAGAATGCATTTATTTCAAACCATATAACTTAATTCTAGCAGAAATTTCTTTTTCATATTACAATTTTACGTAGTTAACCCCACTTCTCTAATTTTGTGTTCATATAACTTGTACATTGTAAATTTCTTTATGAAAACGAGGGAAACCTTCTACTAACTGTTTTTATAATTTATTTTAAGCTTAAATTATCCTAACAAAACTACAAATTTGCAAAATTCTTAAAATTAATACTTAACCTAATTTATTACAATTTTACTCATAGCTTGCGTTTAAAGCGTCAAAATCACTTGAAATGTTACTTTATGAAGTTTTTATAACTGTCTTTAACATTAACACTGCTTACTTACACTCTATAGTCTAAAACTTTGTCCATTCAGAAATCCATATTGTTTAACACATTTATATAAGTTTTATACACAAAATGTAATTTTATGTAAATATCCCATTGTAAAAATGCTGCTCGTGTTCTAGTAAATGTTTATAACGCACTACCACTTCTTCTGTACTTTTTGTACACTTAGTCTGTGAATTATAACTATACAGTGTTCGTATCAAAACCCTTTCTTAAAGTTTATATAGTTCTTGAATTGTAACTAAATCTATACATGTTCTACATATTATTATTAATCTATTTCATGTGAATAATATCTGTAAGGTTTCTAAATTGCTTAAATAATTTGAATAAACTGTAAAATTTACTGAAATATGTTCTACGAAACAAATCGTACTCACAAATATCAATCGTTCTGACTTTCCTCACATGCTACAGGTATAGCTCATTACTTTCTATGAATAACCAAACTTGTATAAATTCCAAAAAGCCTGTTTCGTTAAATTAAAACCATATTCTTTCACACGTCCACTAATTTACTTATAAAAACGCAGTGTATACATTCTCCAATCTATTTAAATTTGTCCACTATAAAGAATATAAGCTTAACCCTTGCACCTGTATTAATCTTATTCCTAACCATCTCATTATATATATATATATATATATATATATATATATATATATATATATATAGGTATAAACCGTACTTTGTTCAGCCCGAAGTGTTTACTGACCACTACCGATCCCGAGGTAGGGGAGTCCTAAATAACTCAATGGTGTGCCTTTTTATACATATGTATGTGCTTAAGTATTTGTAAGTCCCAAGAATACTGTCGTTGTGATCGGACTTACTTACGACTGTTCATGCATTAAAACACTTAGTAAATCTTATTGGCTCATGCTTAAAATGTTTGTGGAACCCAAAAAAGGACCACCTAATATACTACTTTGTAGTAAATGTTAAAGAAAATTTATCAAATTGAAATAATATACGTTTGTTTACATAAGCAACTAAAATTGTATTAAATCTGTGAGTGATACAGGCTTTGAAGTTAATACATATACCTTGCGATAGTACTTTATATCTGCTTACTTATAAGTTATAACTAAATAGATATTTGAAATAATAGACGTAATGGGTACTTGGTCATTGTATTAAAAGGGGCTTTCTACCCAGAATATAAATAAATCATGGTTATGCACCTAAAACTTGATTATCTCTTTTGCACGTAAACCCAATTTGTATTACAGTGCATAAGATTGATTTTGATGATAGGGTTTTAATAAAATTGAGCAAATATTAATTGAATTGCAGAAAAAATACTTTTAACGGTTACCTCTTTCCACATATTAACATGAGTGAGAAATAAGCTGCATATGTAGTGCTCTTTACTTAATACATTCAATTGTACTAACCCTAATTTTACTTTTCAGGTTTTATTTCTATAATTTAGTAGCACCAAAGGTAAACATATTTTATTGTTTAACGTAGCAAGACCAATACAATACTTAAGCGTAGTTTAAAATGTTTATACATACGTGTATTATTTTAATCCGTTTTACTGAATTTTTTGTTATTTTGGTTGATGTTCACCAACGTAAATTTTAAATACTACTGACGAGGATAACTGTAAGTGTTATCGAAACGTTAAGATTGTATAATTTAAAGTATACCATTAAAAAACACCAAAAAAGATAAGTATTTTATTATGAGTGTTAATGGTGAAAGTTTACATTTTCATAATATTACTTAATGTCTATGGAATTCTTTGAAACAATTTCGTTTGTTATCAAGGCACAACCATTGCAACTTTCACAATGCCAACGAGTACGATGAGGATCAATCTTCGTACTACAATGGATACATCTAACCTTCGTTCCATGGATCGGCATATGTGCAGCTTCACTTGTCCTTTTCTCTATCGGAACCGTAATTTTGAATCTGTTTACAGGTTTCTCATTTAGTGGTGGTCGTCCCTTCTTTGATTTGTTACGATGCACCTACTAATCCGTTTGATACGGAAATTTTAAATTCTTTTAGTGTCAAATGCTGACCCTCACCTCGCTGAGTAAATATAATATATGCGTTGACAATAGTGACATCAAGTAAGTGCCAGAAGATTCGATGCCATCATTTTAGAGACTTTCTGTCGATTTGGTAGCATGATTTTAACATGTCAGCCTTGTCAACATATCCCATGTGTGCATTATAGTCTTATACCAAAGTAAAGCAAGGGAAATCTGCTTTGGTTCCATCTTTCTTCTTCCTCGATATAGTCGCTTCGTCAGGTCGATGGAAGTTGCTTAGGAATAATATTGGCTTTTTGTCCATCCATTTTAAAATGAAAAGACCTTCCTCACTTACACGCCAATCAGAATCTCCTCTTTTCATGTTTCGTTCATTTCGTAGATCCTGGGGAATTCCTTTTCTTCCTTTTCGTAAAGTACCACAGGCGCATATTTTACATTTCAATAAATCTTTCATCAAGGAAACGGAATTAAAAAAGCTGTCAAAGTAAATCTCTTATCCTTTCCCAATCAAATCATTAGTGAGGTCTTTTACAATTCTACTTGCTAAATTATTTTCTGTAATCTCAACTTTTCCTGTGTATATTTGAAATTGTGAAATAAATCCTTTTTCATCAGCGCGTACCCACATTTTATATCCCCTTTTTATAGGTTTGAGAGGTAAATATTGGCGTAATGAACTTCTCCTTTAAATTTAATCATGCTTTCATCAATAAACTGTCGCTTTGTAGGAAAATAGCAATTTTTAAAAGTTTCTTCTAATTTGTCTAGAAGGAGTCTTACTTTATACAATTTATCGTAGTTCTGAGTTCCTTTCTCTGGAATCAACGTATTATCGTTTATATGTAAATTTTTTAAGTGCCACGCAAATCGATCACGAGACATTATACTGGAAATATATTCATCTCTAATTTCTCGTTTGGAGGACCAATAATCCTTGTAACTTAGCAATTTTTTATGCCCATAATTATGTTTATATCCAAAAAATATTTCATTTCTTGGGCACTAGTGGGTACAGGATTAGTTCCTTTGTTTTGTACTTCATACAAATTTGTTTGAAACACTAAGGTGTTTACAAGATCTTCTGAAAATAATGGCAAGAAAATACCTGCTGGTGTCTCAAATTCGCCTGATATATTTGGACCCGTTCTTTCTCTAAATTCTTCAATTGTGTTTGTTACGGAATGTCTGGACCACTTTGTTTGTTCCTTAGCAATATTTTTAAGAAAATTCATAAGCGGCAATAAATCATCATCTTCCTATTCACTATTTTCTTCCTCAACTTCCATAAGCCCTCCAGAAACATCTTCTGCAATAAATTCTTCGTCACTGCTTTCCGAAATTACAGATCCATCACTTGGAATTTCATCCAATAAAGCAACCACATTTTCACTGGTCAGATTGTCAAGCCTATATAATTTATCTGAAATGGAATAATATGCATAGTATACTAGTGGTACCATATGAACCCACCTTTAAAAAAATGAAAAGAAGGTGACAGTTGTAGAATTTAAGTTTTGTATTTATTTACATGTAAAAGGAAAACATAAGTAATCTATTACTTACCCATTGTTGAAATTCAATATTTAAATACAAAAGTTAGTTATTAAAAATTCACTGTCTAGAACCACTACGACACTAGTTTATACGCCTGAGGCTGCAAAGACAATAACCGATGTGCGTAAATTCCAATCATTTTCGTGTTGTAACATGTCTAACGCATGGCTCACGTTGGTGGTTCCAAGTTGTGCGGACTAGGACTCTAGGAAATAATTTATAAATAGGTGGTTCCAGTGCGAAGCCACTAGGACTCAAAGGGATAAGAGCCTATTGGTAACCTATTGGTTGAACATTGAGAATTACTCTTAGGAAGATTTGGAATAAAATCCATTAACGAGGATACACAATACCTACACATTGAAAGCCAATGGGGATTACACAATACCCACATACGGAACTTGTAATCTTATCTACCTGTGATCGTTAGTACTGCTATTTTATTTATATGCGACTCATTTCAATCTAGATCAAAATTGTGAAACTTTCTCACTTTTTGATAGTAATCGATTGAACGATTGCATATTCGTTGTTCAAATGGCCTAAATGTAATACTCCATTACTGAGTTCAATGAGAATTGCATTCCGAGGTCGTAAATGGTGGTTCCGTTTGTTTGCGTTTGGCATATATGCTGCCTGTCACAATGCTTGGAAACTCACAAGAGGACAAAATGAAACAGAAAAGATGACGTACTGCTAGCTTCGCAGAATCTTTGTACAGGTGTGTCTTCACCAGTATGAATCCGTATCTCAGAAAAATTAGGCATGCGGTTCTTCTGTGACAGAGAGATAATATTACCTCAGATTCAATAGTACTTCAATCAAGCGTACAAAGGAAAACTGGTCTCAGAGATGTACTCATTGCCATCAGCGAGCTAGTATCTGGTGACAGCAATGTAAAGGGCGACTGTACATTTATTGTTGGTACCAGTGTAAGTGGAAATAATGTATAGCAGCTAATGTTATCTGTGAATTTGGCATCTACACAGTATAAACGAAATCGTATATTTTGTGCTCAGATTCACCTACATGCGGCAGCCCTTTTTGCCTCTTCATCATTATTTTTTGCGTTAATGACGCACTTCCTATTTTTTTTTTGAGGGGGTAAATAAAGGACGATACCGTTATTAGAGTTATGCTGTTTACGTTTACAGTTAACGAAATCATTTTTTATAAAACCCAACCACTATCCTGTTCTTCAAATTGAAGCAATCGCTCCATCAAGTAATCTACTACATGATTATTAAATAGCATTTTCAAATTCTCATTTTCTAGATTGGCTCTTAAAATATCAAAATTTTTGGTTGTAAAAGTAGATTCCCTATACATTAAGTTATCATCATTGTCATTTAAAGATGGTGTAACGAATTCTGCAGATAATTCTAGATTAACTTTGAAAATGTTGTTATATATGCTAAAAATTTCCGTAATCCTAACTGCAAATAGCTTAAAACCATCATTAAAAAATGTTGCTAATGTCCTATGCCCTAAATTAGTAATAATACCAGTGCTCACCCCGGATTTAAAGGCTGTAGTCAAATTCCTCCGCTCGACTGTACCCTTGCTTGCGGCCAGCCGGTTTCCTTAACTAATGATCAGTATCCTGTACCGCTCCACTTCCCCGCAACGCGCGCTAGATGTTTTTTGTTGCCAATACTCAATGATGAGTCACCAACACATGTCTTGATCAGTTTTAAATTAGCGTCGATGACGTTGATGATTTTATTCTCATCATGAGTATTGGCGTGCTTGTAAAAAAGTGTAATAATTTCTACGGAAAAGTGGATTTTCTCGATTAAAGCCATTTCTAAAAATAAACCATTAAAATGTATTAGTATATATTGTAAACGTTATACCTTTAATATCTAGCGAGCGAATGAACTGCAGTAGGAAGTAATATGATTTAATTTATCGAACCTGTAATTTATCGATATAATTAATGCTTCAAATATAAATTTATAACTTACCTGGAGCGATACAGTAATTACAATAGCAGTGAAGCGGTGAGCACTTTTGTAGGTAATTTAAATCTAAAAATTCATTTATGAAAGTAATGCTTTTAGTAAAACCAATGAAACATACCTGAAAACATCCGTTGAATGAACTGCAGCAGATACACAGCAAGTAATAGTATAAAAATAATAATGGTTTGGAAACCTGAAATTTATTAATACTCGTAATTATTTATTATTTTTTTAAATGTAATATTGAAACACACCTGATGAAAGCGTGATAACGACCGATAAAGGGTCGTATGTTACATTCCTCTTATATATGTCACACACCAGATGTTGCAGGTTGTACATGTGGATATAAAAATGTTATCTGCTGTAATGGTTTATTGCGTATGGAGTGTTAAATTATTAATATAAAGTTTTAGTAGCGCTGGTAACAAAACGGATATGACTGAGGTTTCTACAGCGATAAACGTCTATTTTTCTTGTTTTGTGATAACATTATTTTCATACATTGTAATACCTGTTGATATTGGAATAAATAAATTCTTTAGGATTTTATTGCACAAAATACGTATTTATTAGCTTTATTAATACTTTGAGGAGGATATGCCTATGGCAGGAAAAAACCTATGTGTTTCTTTGTTCATGCATTATTACACATATATAAATCACACAGGATGTTATTTGTAAATAAACTACATATTGAAATTTTTCAATATAAATTGAATGTTTATTTAATGGTTTAGTATTAATTATTTTAGTATATAGTACAATTACATACAGCATCATATGACAATGATTTCTAGATTTAACTAATAGTAATTAGCTTTAATATATTTATCAGTAAATGCACTGCTTCTTGTGTTAATTATATTAGAATTTGTTTGAAAATGCAAACCCTATTTTTATTACTTTATGTTTAAATGTAATTATTACATATGGTGTTATACGTGCGGAATGTTTCCTTTTCAACTTATCGAATACCTTCTCTGTCTAATACCGTCTGTCTTTTCAACCTGAAAAGCTACTCATTCAATTACTATGACGTCAGCTTAAATATTTACAGGATGTTATTTGTTGATAAACTTTACATTGAAATTTTTAAATGTAGATTTAATTTTTATTTAATGGTTTGGGTATTAATTATTTTAGAATATAATGCAATTACATACAGCATCATATGATAATGATTGTTGCTGTAATTAGCTTTCTAACAAATGTATATAGTTTTAATTCATAACATCAAAGTATGTTTTATATTTTATTACCTTATTAGTATCACATATTTATCAACAACATTATTTTATATTTACTACTGAACGCTTTAATTAAACCTTATTATTTTCAGCTATTTTATTACCTTAAAAACAATAATAAAACCCAAAAAAGATTAGTATTTTAATAATAAAACCCGTATTTTAATTGTAAAAATGTAACTGTATATTATAGTGTACACTAGAAATTATTTTTTAGATCGCGCGCCGGATATTGATTGCTGCAAACCAAATGAAAAGCTTTACGCTTGTATCACACTTTTTACGTTCTATATCTAAAACTCTGTTAGCTCAGTTGGTTATATGGATAGTCGTAGATTCATAACTTGACCTGTTCGAGTTCGAATCACGGTGCAAACAATTTTTTCAGGCTGAAGTTCCTCTTCAACAGCGACAAACAAGATGTCTGCAAGGCCCCGCAGATTGCGACATCGCAATAACGCGACGCCGGAAACCAACAGAAGCCGCCGAAGACCTCTAAAGGAGCCCTCAGAAGCCGGCGAAGAACCCACCGGAAGCCGTTGAAGACGTCCAGAGGTTGCTGTACAATTCAAACATGGCGGCCACGTCTCTTATTGGACAGATACTGGGGCAACCCCCGTCCGGAACTCAACAGGGGGCGCGTCCCATCCTCGCATTCCATTGGCTTGACGTCATTGCTCCTTCCGGTAGGAGCCAGGACCTCTTCTCCCATTGGTCCTCCAACAACAAACTTCCCGTGGGGGCGGGGCTTAAGTGCTCGCTCACGTCGCTGATATGTGTGACGTCACTTCCTGTCGCAGAACCCGCTTAGCCTTACTACTTATGTAACCAACGCAATCAGCTTTTGATCTGTTTCTACTCCATGACAATTCGTTGTTAGAGTAACAACACTGTTGTCATGGCACTTCTGAACTAGCAAATCATAAGAAGCTTTGAACGAGAAGTTTCTTCGCTTTTCGTTTTCCAAAGCTTTTGTATTTGTGGGAAGGCGGTTCTTTCGTATGGTTTAGTGTTACCATTGTTGTGCTCCGTTAGAACAGACAGTAGTTCAAAGCTGGTGAGGCAATTTCCAAAATAAAAATTGTAAGGGGACATATTTCATGGTAGCCTAGATTCGAGCTCATAGACTTTATTTATCTTGTTGCATTGATTTGGCTCCATGATATGGTTTGAATGTGATGAGGTAATCATGTTTTGTGGTAGCAAAACACAATTTTAGAGAGAAATAATTCTTTATTTTTGCAAATTTGTCATTTTTTGGTGGCCTCTGTTATCAAACAAATCCAAATTCTGTTATATCTCCAAAAAAAAAACGCATTCTGCGCAATATATTTGCCACTGCTGCATTATGGGTATCTTATCTAATTTTCCAAAGTAGTCTGATGTTTTTAGTCTGTGATGAGTAATATTTCTTCATAAATCTTTATTTCATTTGCGGTATCATTCAAAACATGATTACTCTGTACGGCGTTTGATACTATATTTTGTATTGGTTTCATTGGTGTTACCTCAACCGGCATTAGATGTAAGACCAATTTGTCATTCGTTTATGTTTTTTTAATTGTTGCGTTGAACTATTGTCAGTGTGTGCATCAGGCTCTATCTCTTCACACGTTTTGGATGTAAATGGTACTTCTACTTCCAAACAAAAAGCTCTGCGTGGAAGGCGGTTGATGTGAGTTTCGTCGGGTTGGTGAAATCGGGGCGAGCATGTTCTTCCTTTCTTTCTGTTATGAGCATGGTGTCGGCCGCGCTGGCGGCGGAAATAAACGTCGTCGTCGGAGGAACCGACAGCACTCCGTCTTCTTTGGCCACCTCCTATTATGTGCGGTGGCGGCCGGTGGTGCGTTGCAGCTGGGTCCTTCCCAGGGTATATCGAGCAGCGACGGTATCTCGTACTGTCGTCGACGCACTGAGGTGTTCCGTCATCCTTTGGTAGTAGTCGTGCAACTTCCCCTCTCGGCTGTACGGCCTATCCGTCGTAACAACGATGTGGGCAAACGGTGCTTTTTTTGAAATGACAAAGTTGTTTGTAACTCGTAGTAACCTTACTGTTCGAAACTTAAACCTCGATTGTAAGCTACTACAGGCCAACGTTGCTATAACAACAGGGCTACCGGGCAACGAATAATTTGGTAATAGCGGGTAGAATCAGCTTTCCCGTGATATCCACTCTGTTCGGGTTTCCTCTAACACATTTTTTCAAAATACCGTATTCAACATGTTGCCAAAGCTTGCTACATGCATTATAAGTCACTCTGTATAGCAAACTCATTTTATTTGCGCTTTGCTTGTTGTTTTAATAAAGTTTTTTTTAATATGAATAAAGTTTGTATTTATTGAGCATTTAGGTATGCTCCTATAAAAATAATCTTCATTGTTTCTTAGCTATAATAAAATAGTATAGAATTTATTAACACAATTTTTAACCATATTAATGTTCGTTGGTCCATAAACTTATTCCAGTAAAAATGTTTCTAATTCTAGTAAATTTGTCCAATCTAAATGATTTATATTGTCTACTTAAGCGATTTGTTGACCATTTATATCGATTAAAAAGTGAACACAGGTGTACCGTTGTACTACACGTTATATCCTATCATACGAAATCCAAAATGTATTTTATGAATGGTCATGGAACCAAACTATTAACTAATTGCTTACTTACTGATTGACATCTTTCTTTTGTTATCATTGATATATTTTCTAAAGGTTTTATGCTTGAAAGGTTATTTTTTAACATAAAGGAATTGCAATGATAGATTATATTTTAGCATTTAAAAAAAAAGCTTTTGAAAGAGATTAATCATTTTATTATTTGAAATTCAATCGATATTAGCTTTGCATTAACACAGAAAAGAATGACAAACCCGTTGCTATTGACCTTTTTATATAGAAAGGAAATAACGTGACAAGTCAGTCTGATATATTGTTGATTGTCAATCGGTAATCCATTCTATTGTATTTCTCGTCAAGTCTTCTAATAATAATGTTTTTGTTACAGTGGTGTGCTACTTCAGGGCAAACATAAGCTGGATGGAGCTATTCAAAGTTACCAAAGAGCTATACATTTTAGGCCGTCGCTTGCACGTAAGTACTAAAAATTACTTAGTCGCCTAAACGCAACGGTTTATCATATTTCTACTTAGAAAAGATAATTGTACTGTTGCAATATAGCGTAAAGTACGTTCCAGCATTAACCGAAGGCGGGTATTATAAAATCTATACGAATCCAGTACGACTATTATTACGCGACGGTTTCGTCTAATGGTTTTTTTTTTACGTTTTATATTTTAACCTACATTTTTTTAATTAGTCATTTACGAGATATGACAAATAAATAGCCGAACTACAAAATTCTACAAAACATTTTATTAACTACTGTTTACAATAGAACTTAATTTTCTTCAATGTACTCTCTTTGCCGACCTCTACATCGCTGCATACGAATCTTCCATTGTTAGAATTAGTCTTGGAAATTCTGCCTCAGTTAGACTGTTGAGTACCTTCATCGCTTGTGCTTTAACTGGATCTACACTATGAATTCTTGTCCCTTTCAACTCGGATTTTACTTCAAGAAATACCGAGCTAGTTGCACCCGTCGTAGCACAATCCACTTAGTATTATGAACTCATAAGGGTTCGATCCCCGCTTCCGTTACCTTGTATGATGTTTTTGTGGAAGTGTTCCTCATACACATATAGTGACATGATCAGTGCGTATACGCACATAATGTGCGGTTACTTAGGCGAATGTTGTCGTAGTATTTTCCTCCTCAGAACCCTATCTCTATCCCTTGCGGTCCTATCCTGACCGACCCATCCTTAATCCCACCATGCATAAATACGTATTGTATGTATGTATGCTGGGAATCCATCGCTGTAGCTGTAAGAGTCTAGAAATCTCAAGAAGCCCACCCTTCACTTTTGAGAGCGAATGAAATACGTTGCGTTACTTTCCTTCCTTCAGGAATTAAAAAGTAGCCACAGGGGACAAGATCGAGCGAGTACGGTGAGTGGTGATTCTTCACGTACAACAATGAATGATCTGGTGCATTGTTTTGAGGTGAAGGTAGTCAATTCCTCGAATATAAAAAAAACAATAATGATTGCTTTGAATTTTAATTCCGACCTTTTTTCTTTTTTGGCCGCGGTCAGCTTGGACTCTTGCAATGTATAGATTTACGCTTAGTTTTGGGATAGTACCTAGTTTTGCATTATCAGTGTTTATAACCGTGGTCTCATATTAGTTGAATTGATCGGACTTCGCATCTGTCATCATTTTCAAGCACTTGGCTACTCTCCGATTCGAACTTGGTGCCTCTTACTTACTAGTCTGACACCTTTCACCGTTGAGCCACTGAGTAAACCATTATTTTTTGAATTATATATATATATATATATATATATATATATATATATATATATATATATATAACATTGCGCAGGTACATTGGTTCTAAGCTTCTCGCACCATATGGGTTTCACTTTTACACTAGCTTGACTTATCAGATTTGCCAATAGTACTATGTAAGTGGCTTCTTTGGGTCCTTCGTGAGTTGTATTCTCGTCCTTTGCCATAGCTGTATGTTATCCCATTGGATTCGGACAAAGTACGAAGGATAGGCAACATTACAAGATACACAATAAGTGCAAATCCACAAAAACCCTCACACGATTACTAATCAAAACAAAACTGGACAATGAAAACCATAATTCTAGGAATTGTGTATAAAGCCTACCATGCGAATGCGGCAGCTCGTACGTAGCAAAGGGCAATGGACTACTCAAAGTTAGATCACAGGAATACAAGTATAACACACGCAAAACAGAAACAGAGCGACCTAGAGCGTCCGCTCATGTCTGGAGCGAACACCACCAAACGCAATGGGATAACATACAGAGAATGGCAAAGGACGATAATAGAACTCGCTAAACACTCACTTACATAGCACTTGCAAAAAGTCATATTAGCCGAGCTGGTGCAGATATGAAACCCATTTCGATCCCCTATATACAGTATGTTCATTTTAAACTTACCCAACTCGGATTCCTCTAAATGTGAATATTTATTGAATAATCGCCAAATTACCTCAATGGGATACTCGAGAGGTACAACTGTGTAGCCAAGTATGGAATCGCCCCCTTTTACCCCCATGCCCCCAGGAGTTACTAATTCAAAACCTTAAGTGGTAAATGGTTCGAGAAATAGCTAATTTGAAAGGTCTTTTGATTCCTTTATTTTGCCGCTTATTTTTTTTTAAATCGGCCATTTGTTTGCGAGAAATGTAAGGAAAACTTTTTTCTTTGCTGTATACAAGTTATCCCTTAAGTCCCAAATTCTTAATGTTCTTTGTTAAGAATAAAACTGTCATAGAAACAATAATAATTTATCCAACAATAGATTGGATTGAATAGCAATTATTTCCTTGACGTAGATACCAAGACATTAATTTAGACCTAAAAGATCAAACGGCGACATTCAAATTTATTTTACTATTTATTAATGGATATTAACAGACCGTATCTGATAAATCAAAAATGGTTTGTTTGTTGAACAGATATTCTTCTGCAGCAGAACTTATTTTTGTAAAACAAGACGAACTATATGTAGGAAGGTATTTATTGTTAATAAGAAAATGAAGGGATTGAATTTGCTTTGAGTGACAATAAACCGAAGAAAGTATTGTAACAGTGACAAGTTATTTAACTAGACTAAGTAAAACGGTTTGCTCTCTACGCGAAATCCTTAATAATAGTAATCACACATTAGGAACTTGTAACTTCTGTAAAGCAAAAAAAGTTTTTCTTACTTTTCTCGCAATCGAATAGACCGATTAAAAAGACACAAACGTCGAAATACAAGAATCAAAAGGACCCGATACCGTTTATTATTTAATAGGGGAGGTAAAAGGAAACAATTTTGGTTAAACAGTTGTCCCCTATATATATATATATATATATATATATATATATATATATATATATATATATATATATATATATATATATATATATATATATATATATATATATATATATATATATATATATGTTTCTATTTAGATTTCCACAAGTATTCATGTTTAAATAAGACAATTTTTTTTAAAACTTGTAATTAAACGTAAAATTAATTCAACGTTTGGGAACGTCCTTTGTTCCCTTTGTCAAGAATAAATTCTTGACAAAGGGAACAAAGGACGTTCCTGAATGAACAATGTCCTTTGTTCCCTTTGGCAAGAATAAATTCTTGACAAAGGGAACAAAGGACGTTCCAAACGTTGAATTAATTTTTACGTTTAATTACACAAGTTTTAAAAAAATTGTCTTATTTAATATATATATATATATATATATATATATATATATATATATATAGTGTGTGTGTGTGTGTGTGTGTGTAGTTTTTAATATGAATAAAGTTTGTATTTATTGAGCATTTAGGTATGCTCCTATAAAATAATCTTCATTGTTTCTTAGCTATAATAAAATAGTATGGAATTTATTAACACAATTTTTAACCATATTAATGTTCGTTGGTCCATAAACTTATTCCAGCAAAAATGTTTCTAATTCTACTAAATTTGTCCAATCTAAATGATTTATATTGTCTACTTAAGCGATTTGTTGACCATTTATATCGATTAAAAAGTGAACACAGGTGTACCGTTGTACTACACGTTATATCCTATCACACGAAATCCAAAATGTATTTTATAAATGGTGATGGAACCAAACTATTAACTAATTGCTTACTTACTGATTGACATCTTTCTTTTGTTATCCTTATCATTGATATATTTTCTAAAGGTTTTATGCTTGAAAGGTTATTTTTTAACATAAAAGAATTGCAATGATAGATTATATTTTAGCATTTAAAAAAAAAGCTTTTGAAAGAGATTAATCATTTTATTATTTGAAATTCAATCGATATTAGCTTTGCATTAACACAGAAAAGAATGACAAACCCGTTGCTATTGACCTTTTTATATAGAAAGGAAATAACGTGACAAGTCAGTCTGATATATTGTTGATTGTCAATCGGTAATCCATTCTATTGTATTTCTCGTCAAGTCTTCTAATAATAATGTTTTTGTTACAGTGGTGTGCTACTTCAGGGCAAACATAAGCTGGATGGAGCTATTCAAAGTTACCAAAGAGCTATACATTTTAGGCCGTCGCTTGCACGTAAGTACTAAAAATTACTTAGTCGCCTAAACGCAACGGTTTATCATATTTCTACTTAGAAAAGATAATTGTACTGTTACAATATAGCGTAAAGTACGTTCCAGCATTAACCGAAGGCGGGTATTATAAAATCTATACGAATCCAGTACGACTATTATTACGCGACGGTTTCGTCTAATGGTTTTTTACGTTTTATATTTTATCCTACATTTTTAATTAGTCATTTACGAGATATGACAAATAAATAGCCGAACTACAAAATTCTACAAAACATTTTATTAACTACTGTTTACAATAGAACTTAATTTTCTTCAATGTACTCTCCTTGCCGACCTCTACATCGCTGCATACGAATCTTCCATTGTTAGAATCAGTCTTGGAAATTCTGCCTCAGTTAGACTGTTGAGTACCTTCATCGCTTGTGCTTTAACTGGATCTACACTATGAATTCTTGTCCCCTTCAACTCGGATTTTACTTCAAGAAATACCGAGCTAGTTGCACCCGTCGTAACACAATCCACTTAGTATTATGAACTCATAAGGGTTCGATCCCCGCTTCCGTTACCTTGTATGAGGTTTTTGTGGAAGTGTTCCTCATACACATATAGTGACATGATCAGTGCGTATACGCACATAATGTGCGGTTACTTAGGCGAATGTTGTCGTAGTATTTTCCTCCTCAGAACCCTATCTCTATCCTTTGCGGTCCTATCCTGACCGCACCCATCTTTAATCCCACCATGCATAAATACGTATTGTATGTATGCTGGGAATCCATCGCTGTAGCTGGAAGAGTCTAGAAAGCTCAAGAAGCCCACCCTTCACTTTTGAGAGCGAATGAAACACGTTGCGTTACTTTCCTTCCTTCAGGAATTAAAAAGTAGCCACAGGGGACAAGATCGGGCGAGTACGGTGAGTGGTGATCCTTCACGTACAACAATGAATGATCTGGTGCATTGTTTTGAGGTGAAGGTAGTCAATTCCTCGAATATAAAAAAAACAAGTATCATTGCTTTGAATTTTGATTCCGACTTTTTTGCTTTTTTGGCGCGGTCAGCTTGGACTCTTGCAATGTATAGATTTACGCTTAGTTTTGGGATAGTACCTAGTTTTGCATTATCAGTGTTTATAACCGTGGTCTCATATTAGTTGAATTGATGGGGCTTCGCATCTGTCATCATTTTCAAGCACTTGGCTACTCTCCGATTCGAACTTGGTGCCTCTTACTTACTAGTCTGACACCTTTCACCGTTGAGCCACTGAGTAAGCCATTATTTTTTGAACTATATATATATATATATATATATATATATATATATATATATATATATATATATATATATATATATAACACATTGCGCAGGTACATTGGTTCTAAGCTTCTCGCACCATATGGGTTTCACTTTTACACTAGCTTGACTTATCAGATTTGCCAATAGTACTATGTAAGTGGCTTCTTTGGGTCCTTCGTGAGTTGTATTCTCGTCCTTGCCATAGCTGTATGTTATCCAATTGGATTCGGACAAAGTAAGAAGGATAGGCAACATTACAAGATACACAATAAGTGCAAATCCACAAAAACCCTCACACGAATACTAATCAAAACAAAACTGGACAATAAAAACCATAATTCTAGGAATTGTGTATAAAGCCTACCATGCGAATGCGGCAGCTCGTACGTAGCAAAGGGCAATGGACCACTCAAAGTTAGATCACAGGAATACAAGTACAACACACGCAAAACAGAAACAGAGCGACCTACAGCCTCCGCTCATGTCTGGAACGAACACCACCAAATGCAATGGGATAATATACAGAGAGTGGCAAAGGACGAGAATAGAACTCGCTAATAACTCACTTACATAGCACTTGAAAAAAGTCATATTAGCCGAGCTGGTGCAGAAATGAAACCCATTTTGATCCCCTATATACAGTATGTTCATTTTAAAGTTCCCCAACTCGGATTCCTCTAAATGTGAATATTTATTGAATAATCGCCAAATTACATAAAAGGGATAATCGAGAGGTACAACTGTTTAGCCAAGAATTGAATCGCCCCCTTTTACCCCCATCCCCCAGGAGTTACTAATTCAAAACCTTAAGTGGTAAAAGGTTCAAAAAATAGCTAATTTGAAAGGTCTTTTTGATTCCTTTATTTTGCCGTTTATTTTTTTTTAATCGGCCATTTGTTTGCGAGAAATGTAAGGAAAACTTTTTTCTTTGCTGTATGCAAGTTATCCCTTAAGTCCCAAATCCTTAATGTTGTTAAGAATAAAACTGTCATAGAAACAATAATAATTTATCCAACAATAGATTGGATTGAAGAGCAATTATTTGCTTGATGTGGATACCAAGACATTAATTTAGACCTAAAAGATCAAACGGCGACATTCAAATTTATTTTACTATTTATTAATGGATATTAACAGACCGTATCTGATAAATCAAAAATGGTTTGTTTGTTGAACAGATATTCTTCTGCAGCATAACTTATTTGTACCCTCAAGTGCATGGAGGTGTAGGTTCCTCAGAAAACAATGCAGTATAGGTCAGTCTCGTTCTCAACTCCGGTTTAATATAGCTTGGAATAATGCAATATCTTTAAAGAATGCACCTTACACCAAAAGGATATCTAATAAAACTGCCAAGAGTCGTTTATACTGCGTAGTTCTTAAAGTACCTGAAAAGTTTGATCTCTACAGCTCAAAAGTTGTTCGAATAAAGAAAATCTCATGAAACTGCCTAGATATTCCTTGGACACGCGCAATTTTTTGGTCTTTAGCTAGTGTCATTAGTAAAAACGGCGTTAAATATTCATTTTTCCCTATTACATCACTTTACGGATCTGTGCTGACTCTGTAGATAAAGCCAATCTTGTTGTAGGTTTAGCTGCAGCCAACTTGTTTCATAATAATTCTGGAAAATAAGTGTCATTAATCAAGTTTTCTCGATTCTAATAAGGCATTTGGCCAATGCGGTGTTCCAGCTATTACCCGAATTAGTACCAGTTCTATCTAAGCCCCATTCGGTTTCTACGCCTTTTGTGCAATTTACTTGATCATGGAAGTTAAATTATGTTCAAACCATTCCGACAAGACCGTCCCTTCTAACCACCGACTAATTGCCATCACTTTATTGTTCTCTAAGGACATGGAGAAGGTCATCATTTAGCAATTACTTTCTTTATTTGAGTTTTACAAACTCCCCAGTGACCACTATTATGGTTCAACAGGTGGTCTTTCGTATGTAACCCAATTTTGGAACAATGTTTTACCATAGTGCATCCAGTGAAGCAGTTGTATTCGCTTTTGATATCTCAAAAGCATTTGAATATTTTTTTTCTAAACAAACTCGCCTCATATGTGTTAACTGTTAAACATATCGGCTGGTTTTCTAGTTTTTGTGATAACAGACGAATACGCGTCAATGTAATTGCTGGATTATATCGAAAAGAGGAAATCTAAAGCTATCGAAACGCAATGTTGTCCGCCAATAGAGATCCAGCATTTTCTGTTTTAAGTATGAGTGTCTCGGGTAGTAAGTTTTCAAATACTACTACTACTATGTTAGAAATGACTCTACCTTCAAGTGTATCATAAGATAACCATTTTCTGTCAGTTACTAAAGCAGATGCTCGCAAAATAGGCTTTTTTTACACATCTAAGCATTGATTTGCCTCACGTCAACTCTTTAATCTAGAGTATAATTCACTCCTCTAAGTCGTAGCCCTTCAATACGCTCTCGATATCGTTGATATTATTAAAAAAAAGCGATTAGATTTATAAACCTAACGTTCTTAACTTCTAATATACGGTCCTTTTAGCACATAAGAATCATTTCAATTCCTTCTTTGTGATATCGATATTACAATGGTTATTGTGCTGTTGGATTACATTCCTTGATACCAACCCGAATCAGCTTGGTTACAGATACTCTGTTGACTCATTCAATATCACTAATATTCTTCCTTGTAAGTCTTGCTGAGTGGTTTAAAAAAAAATATGTACAATAGAGGTGTGCACTAAGATTGTCAGATATCAGAGTGATGGTTAATTTCAAAAATATTTACTCAAACGAAATTAGTTGCAAAACCTTGCTGTAGTACAAAAAAAGGTACAAAACTGAATCCCATGAATTAACGGACACTTGAAGTTGACTGTCTTGATTAAATAAATCCTCGAATGGGTGAAGTTAAAAAATTAATAGCAAACTTAATGGATTATTTATGAAGAAAGCTTGAATATACGGAATACCTATTCTGTTACAACGCTCTCTACTGACATTATAAATTTCAATGAGGTTTAAGATAAAAGTCATAACAGGAGTCTAGGTTTTTGTTTATCTTGCATGTAATGTATTTAGGTACTAATGTTTGACAATATCCCTTATTTTCATTATGATGGTGTAACATTTTACCTCAGCATACTTCCTTTGGAAGTTAAAACTAACGTACAGTTAGCTCTTCCCTAACAATCGGTTGAAATTGCAACATCAAGATTCTTGAAGCAGACCCGTAACATTGTGAGGGGAATTACGAATAGCGTTAGCAACTCTGTAGTCTTGATAGTCTAGATTTTTAACTTGTACAAACTGCCGTATTTGTATCCCAGCTTATGTGTTAGATATAGGCCACCTGAGAATGATGGTTGGACATTATAACCCTAGATACGATTTAAATCTTTTACTAGTGGACTGTATCCCAAAGTCTACCTTATGAGGTTGAGGAAAACGACACATGGAAAAGCAACATTTTGTAAAAATAATTAATAACTGCTTTGGACGTTGTTCTACGTAGTCTTTTAACGATAGGGAGTTTAGTAAATCAATTATACACAACCACCATACACATTTAGACGACTTAGTAAATGGACCCATCATAACGATTGCTACGCATTAAAACGGAAAGTTAACGTTGCTGTCTAGTTGATAAACTTTTTAAAACATTAACGTCTATTATGAATAATTGATTTGATTTGCAAATTGCATAATTTTAATAACCTAGATATGTGTAATAAGGTGAGATTTAGAAATCAATTAATATCCACTAATCACACTGTCCCTTAATGAAATAGCTTTTGGGACGACGTTGAGCGCTAAAACTTTTATCATGCAATGACTTACTATTAGACATGCGTGGCAATGGTGAGTGAGAGAGGGGTGATTGAAACAATAAAAGACCAATGATTTGTATCACTACAAAGCTGATGTTCAGTAATCAACTGACATTATTCAAGTCCTTATGGCTTGGATTGGTATCAGTGAAGTAAATCAAATAACCATATACAGGGTGGCGCATTAGTGTGACAAAGTCCTATATCTCCTTTATTTAAAGAGATACAAAAAAAAAAAAATTAAATACAAAAGTTGTAAGATATGTTCTGGTGCATACTCCAAAAATATTTTTAATTATACAGGGTAGATTATAAAAGCTTAGAAGTAGTTTTAATTTTTTTTTTAAATAGAAAACCATATATATTATTACATATTGAGATTCTACATACAATTTTAGACACATTTAATGCATAATGTCGTATACCTAAGTCTAACCGTTTTTGACAAACTTAAAATTTCTTGTCAAAAATGACGTTTGCAGGCCAAAACATAGGTGGAAATCTTTTCTAAACGAAGCCTTTATCAATTAGTTATGGTTGGTTTCCTTGGAAATGGGGACCTACTCTAATGGGCTGTATTGATATTTTTGTAATACATTCATACAGGGTGATCAAAAATGGACAATAAAAAGTAGATTAAAAGAAAACCTATAGTCATTTTTTTTAATGGAAGCCCCCTATTGGTTTAGTTCTATCTTATTTATCATTAAAAATAAGGGTGACTTTGTATAAGAGCGTATAATCCAAAAAATTGTAGTTTTTGAAATAATGACAATTTAACATTTTTTTATTGTAAAAAGGCTATACGGCTTTCAAATTTTGTTGTTAGTTGGCCGTGACGGCGGGGCGCGGCAAAACAAAAAAAATCGAGCACTTCAGATCGAAATATTACAATTTATTGAACCCCATATAAATAATTATTTCATTAAACGAACTTAAAGTAAAGACAATATTTTTTTGATTCAACAAATTATGTCCTAATCGTAATCATTAACTTAACAACTCTAATGTAACTAAACTTGTAACTAATTATACAGATAAAAGCACTAGAAACACGTCAAATACGTACTACCTAATAAGTTGTTCGAAATGTCCGCCTCTTTCTTGAATACACAATTAAACTCGCTGCTTAAATTTGTACACATTTCAACACTAATGTTTTGAAAACAGTTTCCAAATCCTAATCTTCATGTCTTCCTTTGTTGTAGGCGGTATTTTATAAACCTGCTCTTTGACGTACCCCCATATGCTAAAGTCCATTTTAGTAAGATCTGGGGATCCAGCAGGCCAAGCAACAGGCCCTCCCCTTCCCAATCCAACATTCCGGATACCTAGCATTTAAAAAAGTTATTATCGGACCTGTATGATGTACTGGGGCCCCATGATGGAGAAACCACATTTCTTGTTGCGTATCCTGTGGCACTTGACGCAACAAATTAGGTAGATGGTTTTGCAGAAAGTCTAAGTATACTTCCCCTGTTACTCCTTGATCAAAAAAATATGGTCCAATTACATGATTACGGACAACACCTCCCCAAACATTTAAAGACTATCTAGTTTGAGAAGTATATCTTACAAAATGTGGATTTTCGGTAGAATAGTAATTAAAATTGTGTCTGTTTACACTTCCGTTTCTGTGAAATGTGGCCTCATCTGTAAATAAAATCAAATGAACAAAATTTCTTTGTTGGTTTGTTTTGTTTTGAGCCCATTGACAAAATTCCAGTCGTCTTTGATAATCTTCAGGAACCAACTCTTGAAGTAGTTGAATGTGATAGGGGTGCATTTTTTGAGACTTCAATATCCGGTGTACCGTACGTCGTTTAACACCAACCTGCTGGGAAATGGGTCGTTGTCCAATATATGGATTTTCGGTAACTGTTAATAGTACATTTAATTGATTTTCCTCAGTCTGTGCACGTTTTTCCCTAGTATTTTTTTCATATAACATTGCCAGTTCTTTCAAAACGCTCCAAAATGCCCTTCTTTCAGGTTGCCGTCTCTCTGGAAACCGTTGTTAATACAGTCTTCTTGCTAAGAGCGTATTCTTATCACTAGCTCCCAAAACAAAAATCATATCAACCATCTCGTCTTACGAAAAATTCATTATTTACAATTTTAATTCAAGTTTTAAATCAATTTGCTATAAAATACACTAATGCATCACACAAATTATCAACTGACAATAAATAATGATGATCTCTATTATTTTTATATGCCAAGCCTCGCCGTCACGGTCAACTAACATCAAAACTTGAAAGCCGTATAGCCTTTTTACAATAAAAAAATGGTTAAATTGTCATTATTTCAAAAACTACAATTTTTTGGAATATATACTCTTATACAAAGTCACCTTTATTTTTAATGTCAAATAAGACAGAATTAAAAAAATAGGGGGTTTCCATTTCAAAAAAAAAATGACTTTATAGGTTTTTTTGAATCTACTTTTTATTGTCCATTTTTGATCACCCTCTATGAATGCATTACAAAAATATCAATACAGCCAATTAGAGTAGGTACCCATTTCTCAGGAAACCAACCATAGCTAATTGATAAAGGCTTCGTTTAGAAAAAATTTCCACCTATGTTTTGGCCTGAAAATGTCATTTTTGACAAAAAATTTGAAATTTGTCAAAAACGGTTAGACTTAGGTATAGGACATTATACATAAAATGTGTCTAAAATTGTATGTAGAATCTAAATATGTAATAATATATATAGGGTTTTCTATTTAAAAAAAAACTTAAAATTACTTCTAAGCTTTTATGATCTACCCTGTATAATTAAAAATATCTTTGGGATATGCACTAGAACATATCTTACAACTTTTGTGTTTAATTTTTTTTTGTATCTCTTTAAATAAAGGAGATATGGGACTTTGTCACATTAATGCGCCACCCTGTATAAAGATTGCAAGATACATACCAACGAAGAGCGGTTTTATGATTATGGAAACTTACTCAATCAAATTAACTAATTACAAAAAATAACGTTACTTAATACATGTAACCTAAGCCATCAAACTTGGGTTTGATTAGAAAGTGTTGACAGATAATTACGAAGTCATTCTATTAGCAATCCAAACTCATGTAAATGGTACTGTATGAACATTTCGTTTTAAATCAGAATCTTACTGTTTTTGTCTGAATTACTTATTAAACCAGGCAATCGCTTTTATTTATGATAATTTTATAGAAATCAGAATATAGTTAACTTAGATGGAACTAAAATTTCTTAGTTACTATGCGTACAAACCGCTTTCTAGTCATAGGTATTGTATCTATCAACTATTTGGTCAACAATCGAGTTGCAAGAAAGCTTGTCACTGAATTGTAACGAGAAATATAGGTTTATATATATTGATGCAAGCTGCGAAGATTTACGAAATATCGATATGTATGGAGAAAGTTGTGAAATATCACTTTAACGTTAAACGAAACACCTAACTGAAATATAAACGAGTTGTTCAGATAAACGTTGTCATGCTTGTATTTTCTGGTTGATGTTGTATCACCCTGTTATTGAAATTTTCATAAGCAAGTCCTGTATATTAGTCAGAAAATTCTACATAGTGTATGAGTGAAAAAAGGCTATTAGAATCACGATGACTAGGTATAATGTTCACCACCCCAAGTGTTGTATAGAAATAATGTATATCCCTAGAAGATGTGGGGGAAGATGATTATTGGATTTATGTCAACTTCATTACAACCAAATTTTGTCACTAAGAAATTATTTCCAAGAAAAAAGAAATGTTTCAAACCGAATTAGCTCTATAGTTGAAACACACTCGAACCTTACTACATTACATCTGCACCAGGAAGCATATCAACAACTTTTAAACAATCAACAAAAATAAAAAGCCTAGTCTGCTAAACCTCTAGATGGCAGATTTCATCATTATTCACACAGCACAGACGTTGACCAAAATCTGTCAAACAAATGGCTGATGAATAGTGGAATATTTGCTGAGACAGAGGGATTCATGATAGCAATTAAAGATAAGGCGTGGTTCTCCACGTGGAACTGTAGATCATATTATCTCATCATGCCCCGCATTGGCTCAAAGTGACAATTTAAAATTTTACAATAATGTAGCTAAGATAATACACCTGAAATTATTAAAAATATACAGTATACGTACTTAAACATCAAAATATTATCAATAGAATCCAGAACCTGTCGTTGAAAATGGGAAAATAAAAATTTCGTTTTACAGAACATTGGGAACATCACAATTATTGACAAAGTTAATAGAAATGCCTTCCTAGTAGACATTGCCGTCCCTCTCAGTCGTAATATGTCGAAAACATGCATTGACAAAATATCAAAATATTCTGATTTGGCCGTGGAGGTTAAAATTCAATGGAATTTAATAATCATAAAAGTGATTCCTGTGATAATCTCAAGTATTGGGCTTGTAACCAAATAACTAAAAAATTATTTATCTTTGCTTAAAATAAAACATTGAAAAAATAAGAGAACGGATTCAGAAATCGGTAATTATAGACACATGCAATAAGTAGCAACAAAGGTATTTCAATTAGTCCTAGGACTCTGGAATACCTTTATGTATCCGTAACAAGGAGAACACCTTAAATAATAATAATAATAAAATGATAATAATAATAATAGTAATAATAATAATATGAGGTGTTATAAGTGCCAAAAGTTTGGCCATACTTCGGTAAGGTGCACCTGAATCCAAATATGTACTTGTGGCAGAGTCCTGCATAAAGAGTTCCCCCTGTGAGGAGAACCATTCAAATGTGTAAATTGGCAGGGTAGCCATTCTGCTAGATCGACGAGTTGTCCTATATATAAGAGATAACATAAGCTATCTAGAAGCAAAATAAAAAATAGTGGTCGTACGCACTCCTGCGCCTGAGATGTAGTACACATAACTAGCAACTAAGAAGCCGGAAGTCAGCTCCTTAGTTAAGGAGCTGGTACCTAAGTCACTGAAAGCACTTAAAGGAGCTTGTATACCAACAGTTCTGCCCCAACTATCTAACCCAGTCCCAATTATGGCATCACCTAACACTAGAACACTCCGTGTCCGAAAGGTACGAATTACAATATGTAGATAGGTGATTATTCATCAAAGGAGTAATAGAAGTAAATCATTCTACCTACTAGCTAGTTACAAATGTGATCACCCTGAATCTCAAAAGTGCGAAGAAGAAGAGGGATGCTAATAGTTATGTCAGATCCTGAGGTTCTGTCATCGAAACGGAAGAGCTAGAAGTGCGTCCTCTACCAGCGACGCCTATTGCTGACCAACCCTGAATTCTCAGAACAGTCAGCATGAAGAATTGAAGAAGGTGATGGCAAAAGGATAATCCTTCTATTCCTTCCCAAGCAGCCTGATTTATGACTTCCACATTTTTGCTAGTCCACTGATGGGGATCGCTAAAAGGCCTAATTTCATGGATGTAGAGAATGTGATACATTTATCTGTGATATTTCTAATGCAGATAAGTGTTGTTTGTCCAAAGTATTTACTTAATCCTTTGTCTACTATACTTCCCTAAAGTCTGTACAGTTCGTATTTTACTGTGCAAATGCATCTCTTTTAATCTGTAATATTTGTCTTATTATTTATTTATATCCTTTAATGGACAAACTTCTACAATGGAACTGTAGAGGACTGGTACAGCGTCACTGTGATATTATGCTACAAATGCAAGAGCACAACACAATGTGCGTATGTATCCAAGAGGCAAACCTTAAACCTGGCCAACCTTACACCCTAAAAGGTTGTCAGGTTGCCAGGAAAGACGCTTGCTCGCAGCAGCGAGCAACAAAAGCAATCCCTCCTATCTTAATGCCAGATCAAATAACTTCTCGGCTATTGATCTGACCCTTACATTAAGCAGGCTCCGTACCTCAAATGGAGCGTTGACACTGACCTGCACCATAGTGACAACTTTCCAATTATTATCAAAACAAACTTAAAAACACCTATATTATACAAAGACTTGCTATGCCACAAAATGTCGACATGGAAAATATCACGAGTACTATCTTGAAAGCGGCCGAAAACAGTATTCCTAAATCTGGTGAAACACCCCTCAAGCGGGTATTCCCCTGGTGGAATGCTCAGGTAACAGCGGCCATCAAGCACAAGAAATCTGCGTTTACTAGATTCTGGAACAATCCTACAGTCCAAAGCCTAGTTGCCTTTGAAAAGGCTAGAGCGATGCCTAGGCGTACAATACTGGAAAGTAAACGAACTTGCTGGAATAGATACACGTCCAGCTTGGCATCATCTATCACCGAGAGCGCTATGTGGACCAGGATCAAATCTGTGTCGAGCAAAGGGAAGGCCGAACTGGTGGCCTCAATTCGGTCAACTACTTCCATCGCCGGAGATCCAGGTGAGGTCGCTGAAGTCTTGGTCTTGTCAGGCATAATGCAGTAGCTAAAGTTATCAATCAAGCCCTGTGCCAACGGTCTATGAACGTTAGAGACACTATACTTTGTTAGAAATACGATCCTCCCATCATTTGCGAAGACCAAAATATAAGAATATACTTGGAACCGGGTCATCTATACAGATAAATATATTCAACATAACATCCCTGACATACTTATCACACTCAAACAACCAACCATACATCATCTATATTACCGTACCCCATCCTACAAATGTACACAAAATGATCACCACAAAACTGAACCATTATTTATCTAGTAGACGAAATGCGTAATATGAGCAACATGGAACATGCACAAGTAATCCCAATTGTCATGCAATGTACCTACTGGTCAAATACCCACTAAACTGGAACAGAATTTACAAATATTAGATATATCAATTAGTTTATACGTTATAATTCAAAAAGCCGCACTGTTAAACACCTGTGCAATTATTCGACGAGTGTTAGGAGGGGGAACAAGTACTAGTATGTAAGTTTAAGAGTATTACACTATCATATATCATAGTATATGCAGAAGGCAGTCATTTAGAAGTGTGTAGAATCACGCGAAAATTTCTACAACAAGAAATTCAACAATGATGTTTTGGTTACACCCGATATCGTTCCATATCAAACCAGATATCCCATCTTTGAAAAAAAAAACAATCTACACTCATACATATAAACATATCAATATGCAACCGAGAAGAAGACTTTCAAAATAGTGACCATTGTCCAATAAGTATTAGATTACCAACTGAACAAATTGTGGAAAATATCCCCAAGACATGGAAAATAAGACAATCTAATTGGCCATTCTTTTCGGAAGTATTAAATAACCTTCCTGACGTTCGTACTCAAAACGTAGAAGAAAACGTTAAGCAATTTACCAGCAACGTATTAACAGCTATAGAAAAAAGTACTCCACAAACGAGGGAAAAAGCTATAACTACTAGCATCCCACGGTGGAATGCTGAAGTTAAAAGTGCGATAAAATTAAAGAAACAAATGCTAAACACATTTAAGAAGAAGCCTACCCTAGAAAACCTCAAAGCGTTCAAAAGAGCCCGTGCTCACTCACGTAAAACTATAATTCAGAATAAAAGAACATCGTGGCAAAAGTATGTATCATCGATAAACCACGAAACGCCTGTTACTGAAGTATGGCGTAAAGTTAAAAGAATTGCAGGAAAAACATATGAAGAGCCATCGTGAATACTAAATGTCCAAAGTGAAATAATTGAGAAACGAGAAGATATCGTTCAAGTATTCTCGAAGCACTTTCAATCAGTGTGTAGTTCAAACAATTATAGTGAACACTTTTCTATAATTAAGAATAGCAATGAAAAAGAAGTAAATTTTAAATGCGAGGAAGATCTTGAGTACATTTTTTCCTTTTAAATGGAAGAACTACAAACAGCACTAAAAAAAAAACAAAAAATTCAACACCGGGTAGTGATACTTAGCATTACTCAATGTTGAGAAACCTTCCAAATCCTGAAAAAGAGAAATTATTGAATATTTACAATGACGTTTGCTTACTTGGTACTTACCCCCAAATTTGGAAAGAAGCATTAATAATACCCGTCCCTAAACTAGGTAAAGATCACACAAATCCTGAAAATTACAGACCCATTTCTCTTACCTCTTGCTTAGGTAAAGTTATGGAACGGATGATAAATGAACGGTTAATGTGTTTTTAGAATTAAAATCGTTACTATCGCAACGACAAACTGGGTTCCGACGTTTCCATTCCGGTTAAGATCAACTTGTCTATCTAAAAAATAGTATTTGAAACGCATTTATTAAAAGACAACATCTGATAGCTGTAACTTTCGACCTCCAGGGAGCATACGACCTAACGTGGAGGTATAATATTATAAAGAAACTGTATGATCAGGGCCTTCGGGGAAATCTACCTTTATATATTAATAATTTTCTTATCCAGCGCACTTTCAAAACTAGGACCGGCACTATTGAATCTATAAATACGTAACTTAAGCCAAAGTATAATAAAATTAAATTGTAATAATAAGAACAATTTTGTATGATAATGTGCCGCTGGCTCATCAGTAGATTGAGATAGGGAGGGTTCTAATTTAGCTCTTGATTAACCTACCTGAAATGCGTCTTGTTTCACACCTGTTTAGTTATTTTCATTTCTCTAATTACTAAAAATGCAATGTAAAAAAAAATTATAAAATATAATTAAATGAATTCTCGGGCACCATGTTATCTTTGACAGGAATAACAAAACCTATTTAATGAACATTAAATGCTTTCTAATAATAACAAAAAATAACAATATGCAATAAAGTTTATTACCAAATTTATGGATAATAAGGAGAGGAAGAAAAAAGGTTTTTAAAGCTAAGCTTAAAAACTAAAAAATTCACTACTATATAAATACCTCTGTATAATGGTTCCAGTGTTCATTTTGGATACGGAAATGTCAACTAGTAAGATAGCGTTTCACAACATCCTTGCGAGTCTTGTAATAACTCGATTAACTATGTGTTTGTAGAAATTTTCAATCCAATTAAACTTATTGTATTCTTCCCATTAAAGATTATTACGAATACAAGTTCAATGAATAAAAAGAGGCGTACTTGAAAGTGAGTAATTAAAAAAATTAAAAGGTGGTAAAAAAGTAAAAAAATAATGTGGTAAAAAAATAATGTGCCTAAAAAGCAAAGGCTTTAGCTAAAATATAATGAGAAAAAACAAACTTACCACCAAAATATGATGGCACATTATATAAAAAATTAAGTAAAAATCATTCTTATTGCTGTTAACAGTCAGCATTCATTGAATTACCCAAAGCTTTCTGAATAACTCAAGTATATTTAATATTCACGCTTGCGCGAAATAAATCCAATTTTTTTAAGAAAGGGAACTAAAACTATTTATGTAATATTACACCCAAAAGATTTGTTCTAGAAAATGCAATTTAAGTTGCCAGTTTTCAATTCTACATAATAATAATTAAAACTTTTTTAATATTATGCCAAATAAATTAATGATTTTAGATTAACGTATTTTTTTATACAACCACAAAAAAAGGTTGTTACAAATCTACACCCTGTGTCATGGAAAACGGTATTCCACAAGGATCCGTTTTAAGCTGTGCCCTGTTCTTAATCGCAATCAACGATTTAATAGAAAGTATACAACCCCGTTGTATGGTTGTTTGTACGTGGACGATCTTACTATGTGTTATCACTCAGAAAACATGGAAGAAATTAAAACTAAAATGCAAAGTTGAATTAATAATTTAGCACAGGAAGGAGAAAGCATTGGATTCCGTTTCTCTATTACTAAAACTATGGCAATATATTTTTGCAGGCTTAGACACGATCACGATGATCCTGACCTCTTCATTAAAAGCGCAAAAATAAACTTTCAAACAAGTGCCAAAATTCTGGGCGTTATTTTCGATAAGAAATTGTATTTTCAGGAACATATTCAAATGCTCAGTACAAAATGTAAACAAAAAATGAATATCATTAAGTGTCTATCAGGTATTACGTGGGGTGAAGATACAACCACTCTTCTGCAATTATACAAATCGCTTGTTCTATCAACAATTGATTACGCGTGCATAATCTACTCTTCCTCCCCCTAATTGGAAAACACAATTAAAACAAATAAAATATTCCATCAAACGAATATAAATTAAAACGCAGAGGACAAGTGGTCTTAACTAGAATGAGAATTGGTCATACCAATCTAACTCACTTACACTAACTGGGGAAAGTTAGACCAAAAAAATGTAACTTATGTAATCTGAAAATAACAGTTCCCCACATACTGTTAGAATGCCCATTATATGAGGATCTACGAAAAAAAATAGGTGTCTCGAATAAATTTGGTTTGATTTTTCAGGAAGACGCGACTAATATTAATAAGCCATTAACATACGTAAAGGAGGGTGGATTATTTAAATATATCTAGATTTTAGTAAATATAAATAGCTAATGGCCACTGCAGCCGATGCTACATATAATAAAAAAAAAAATAAAAATAATATTAGGGTTCTGAGGGGGAAAATAGTACCTCAGTATTTCCCTAAGAAGCCGCACACGGTGTGCGTATACGCAGTGACCATGCCGCGATATGTGTATGAGGAAAGTCCCCTAAAAAAACCATACGGGGTAAACGGTAACTGGAATGGTACCCATTACCTCCCGAAAGCTAAGTAATAGATTCGATTCCTGTTATGGTCTACCCTGTATTCTAACCGCTAGGGGAAGTTCAGAAACATTGATAATTCTGTCAGCTTTCTGTTCTACCACTATTATAGGTGGTAGGCATGTATACTCCATGCCAGCCGGGGAGGTACCACCTCCCTTACCATGGGCTCCTTAATATTGGGTCTCCGATTTTCTGAGCTCGGTAAGGGCTGCCGGTTTCCTTTTCCATCATCCTTATTCTTCCTTCTCGCCCTCACTGTCTTCCTATCAGATTAAAAGTCCGAAATTAAAAAATAAGATGGCTGTAGTTTGTAGGGTTATAAATTCCGGACGTAAAATCCTACCCCACTCGGATGTCCCGGAGGGCAGGGCCCAAGCGACCTCGGTCATCGAAAGTATCAACTTTCTGATTCACTACTGCAACATCCGCGTTATCAGGTCTAATCTTAATGCTATTCACCAACATCTTGAACAATTACAACCTGATATATTGTTTCTATCTGAAACACAAGTCTCCTCTGAAAGCTCCGAGTCACCCGACTTGCAATTTCCTCAATATCATCTTCACTCTAACTTTAGATATAAAGGAGGCATATGTGCGTACGGCAAGGACAGAATTGCTTGCAAGAGGGTTTCTTCCTTAGAAAATAAAAATTTTGACGTGATGTGGTTTAAACATTCTGGTCCTAATTTTTTGAAATTCTACTGTTGCATTTATAGGTCTCCTAATGACAGCAACTTTCAAGACTTCTTCGATTACCTTAGTATGAAAGTTGACTATCTCCTGTCTCAGTTTCTATCTTGCGATATCTCATTTGTAGGCGATTTCAATGTTCATAACTCTAATTGGCTTCAATTTTCATCTACTACAAATCCCGCTGGTCATAGTGCAGAAACATTTGCTATTTCATGTGATCTCACACAAATGATTTCTGAACCCACAAGAATCCCTGATAACCCTAACCATACTACACATCTTCTAGATCTCTTTCTTACATCAAACCCTCTTGTTTATAAAACTTCCGTTCTTTCGCCTTTAGGTCTTTCCGACCATTGTCTAATAAAAATCATTTCTACTGTACCTAATTCCACTGTTGTTCGCAAAACCGGTAGAACCTTGTGGTGTTTTAAGTCAGCTCGATGGAGTGATTTACGGGATTTCTTTGCAACCTTTCCATGGCGTGAATATTGTTTTAAGTCGTCCTCTTATTCGGACATCGCTATTTCAGTATCTGAAGTCATCCTCATGGGAATGGAGTTATACATTCCGGAAAAACAGTACCGTGTAGGTCATTCACGTTCCCAACCCTGGTTCAATAAGGCTTGTTCTGATGCAATATCTTTAAAAAATAAATGTTACATTAAATGGAAATCTAATGAATCGGTTGACAGTCATGTAGAATACGTTGGTGTTAGAAATATCTGCAAAAGTGTCATAACTAAAACTAAAAAGTTGTTCGAACAACGAAAATGCAATGAACTAGCTACATCTCCTTTAGGCAATCGTAAATTTTGGTCTTTAGCAAAAGCCATTAGTAAAAACTTTCGAACATCTTCATTTCCCCCCCTAACATCTATTGACGGATCGGTAGTTGCTGATTCTGTATACAAAGCCAACGTTTTTGTGGATTTGTTTGCCTCAAACTCGTGTCTCAATGATTCTGGAAAAGATGTACCCCTAGCCAACTCTTCTTCATACGTTATGAAACCAATTCATTTTCGGTACAAGCTCTTGGAATCGATGATCAGTAGGCTTGATCTCAATAAGGCGACTGGCCCAGACGGTATCCCAGCTATTGTCTTAAAGAAATGTTCCCCCGAACTAGTACCAGTCCTCTCTAAGCTCTATACGATCTCTATATCTTCTGGGGAATTCCCTTCATCATGGAAGTTAGCAAATGTTCAACCTATTCCCAAAAAAGGTGATAAGACGGATCCCTCAAATTACAGACCAATTGCCATCACTTCCATTTTGTCTAAAATCATGGAAAAGCCATCAATCAGCAACTGCTCACGTTTCTTGAAACTAACAAACTCCTTAGTGACCATCAATATGGGTTTAGGCAAAGTCGTTCAACAGGCGATCTTCTTTCATATGTGACCCAAGTTTGGAACAATACAGTAGAGCAGTCCGGTGAAACAGTTGTAGTCGCTTTAGATATCTCAAAGGCATTTGACCAAGTTTGGCATAAGTGTTTACTTGCCAAACTCACCTCGTTTGGGTTAAATGATGCGCTCATCAACTGGGTTTCTAGTTTCCTTGATAAAAGACGAATACGTGTCGTAGTTGATGGCTTTTTTTCAAAAGAAGTTAGCATTAACGCGGGCGTACCACAGCGATCCGTTATAGCGCCTACACTTTTTCTGCTGTACATAAACGACCTTATTTCTTTAACAACTAACCCCATCCATTGCTTTGCTGACGATAGCACTCTTCACTGTAGTTCATCTTAGTCTACTCATAGTGATAATCCACCTTCTATGTCAAATCAAGAAATTAAAGCTGAAATGGCAAATTCAATCAACAAAGACATTGAACGTATTCTCGAATGGGGAAGCAATAATCTAGTTAAATTTAGTGCTAACAAAACTCAGTGTTGCCTTATGTCCGTCAAAAAAGATCGATCATTTCCTGTTCTAAGTATGAATGGCTCAGTTCTTAAGCTTTCAGACTCTATTACTCTGTTGGGTATGACTGTATCTTCGAATCTCTCATGGGTTGACCATCTTCTGTCAGCTACCAAAACAGCTGCTCGTAAAATAGGCTTTTTGTACAGATCTAAGCAGTACTTTATCTCTCGACAACTCCTTCTGCTGTATAAGGCCCAAATTCGGCCTCATCTGGAACATAATTCTCACCTTTGGGTTAGTGCTCCCCAATACGCTCTCGATATCGTTGATCGTATTCAAAAGAGAGCGATTAGGCTTATAAATGACCCGTCCTTAACTTCTCACATACAGTCCCTTGAGCATAGAAGGATGGTTTCAGTTCTTTCTTTGTATTATCGTTATTACAACGGCTATTGTGCTGGTGAATTACATTCTTTGATACCATCTCCGGCTATCTTTGCGAGAAACACTCGGTTCGCTCATTCACATCATCAGTATGCAGTACAAACAGTACAAATCTCCACTTCTCGTACCAAACGGGCGCAATCCACATTTTTCTACACGGCTTCTAAACTCTGGAATGATCTCCCTAGTTCCTGTTTTCCTCTCACTTATGATATGAGAAAATTTAAGGTAGCTGTTCATAGGCATCTATTGGCAATTCATTATCCCTCTATCCATCTTCCTAAGTGTTCCTGAGTGCTTTAGCACGATAGGCCTTATTTAGCCTGTTCAGGTCCACAATCATAAAAAAATCCTCCACATAATACAAATTATGCAAATATGTATATATCACGTGTCGCAAGGTAAACAAATCACTTTTTTTTATTAATTATTTTGAAAAAAAAAATTAAAATCAGTTTAAACATTATCTGTCAAACAAATAAAAAAATAACAGTTTTTTAAGTACTATCAGACCCAGTTGTGTAAGAGGAATTGAATTATACAGATTGGCAGCATAAAACGAAAAGCTGCGTTCAAATGAGGTGCGGTGTACAAATGGAGTAATACGGCCTTTAAATCTTAAATTTAATTTGTGCGTACTTGCTCAAAATGTAATTGTTTTAAATAAATATGGTGGTGTTCTAAAGAGAACGATTTTATTAAAGAACCACGCATGCAAAATTCTTAGTGGATTTTATATTGTGCCCATAAGAGAATAATATATGGTTTTTAAACACTTTCAGCGCTCCCGCTGATATTAGTAATCTTTAGATAGGTAGCTATTACTTTTTCTGGATGTTGCATTCTTTAGTGCAGATTCTATTGTTCTCAATTAGAAAATTGTTTTATTGTTGTAGAAACAAAAATTTACTTATATCTTTAAAACACTATGCCAAATGATACAATACGTATAACATTATCCGTGCAAATTATAAAAATATGTACACACAACAAAGTTGCGAATAAATCTGACAATTTCAAATAGTATTTAAAATTTGTGTTTTAAATAGCTAGGTTTCATTCACACCATATCTACTAAAATTCCTTAATGTATTGTATTTATTTATTGCGTTTTTATGATTTGTAAATAACCTCACATTTGTTTGGTTCCAAATAATGGTTCAATATTCACTTAAAACAACCACAACATAAAACAAACCTTAACTGTATTGACATGTTCAAACCCTAGAATCGAAACTTCTTTTATTCTGTTACATAAACCAGAAAAAGTTTGTTGACAGTTGTTTGTTAGAAGTTTAATTAAGAAACTTCAACAATTAATCAATTTTGAATTGGTTAAAGTTTGTATTCATGCAAGTATTAATGTAATACTTCTAATTAAGTTACCTTTAAACGTTTAAACTGTGTAATAATTAAGAATAAACCTTTGAACCAAGGTCTAAGCGACGTATTACAAGAAGGTGTAAATGTAACAAGAATAGAACTTTTAAAACAGTATATTATGAAACTAATTTTAATTGAAGACAATGAAGTTAATAATTTCCATACATTTTGTCGAGAAAGGGAGCAATATTGGGTCAAATATTTCTGTAAACGCTGATAAGAGCGTTGAAAATTTAAATTTCAGCAAAGAGCAATAAATTTGCTCGTTGATTTCAGGAAGAACAGAGAAAGGGTCAGTATTTCATTCCCTCCCCAAGGGGGAGGGCGAGCTGCTCGAGTTTTCCGAGCTCCTTCAGCCACAATCAAGGATTCCCAACATACGCACATACATTACGTATATATGCGCATGATGGGATTAAGGACGGGTGTGGTCAGGATAGGATCGGAAGGAACGGAGTTAGGGTTCTGAGGAGGAAAATACTACCCCAGCATTTGCCTGAGTAGCCGCACATGGTGTGCATATACGCAATGACCATGCCGCTACATGTGTATGAGGAAAACCCCCTGAAAAAGACCTCATACAAGGTAGACGGTAACGGGAATCGAACCCATTACCTCCCGAGTGCTAAGCAGGTTGTGTCACCACTACGCTATTAACTAGGTAGTTGATTTCAGTAACGCTGCAGCTAACCTAACAATAACAAATAACCAGTATTGCCCGTTTAATATTTACTTAATGTAATTTTTCTGATCCATGTTACTTGTCTTGAGGTAAAGTTGTAAACAATTTGATTAATATGACAATTCACAATAAAATCTGATATAATCTAATCTTATTTGTTGAAGCGGTTACCAGCTACCTTTATACGCACGGCGTGCGATAAACACCGGATTGTGCACGCTTTTGGGTTTGCTTAAGATGCCTTATGATACATGAATACTTAAAAATACATTATTTACCAAATTCTACTTTATCTATTTTGTCTTCAGTTTTTTATTCACAGTAATATTATTTGCGTAAATAGAAATTCTAGCAACCACGTTCCCCAAGCGATTTACTTTCAATTGAACGCATATCGCTACATAAATAAACAACACTTATAAAGCATAAGATCAATCAAGCCAAATACATAAATTGTTAAGCCCCTGGAGGGTAGGCAACCGCAGTCACCCTGAGCACGCATGCAGTGTTTTGATTGGAGGGCCTGAAGATAGGCCACTCCGCCGTAGTTTGTTCATTGGTCCATGGACTCTGCCCCCCTGGTTTCTGATTGGTTGCGGCCTTTTTGCGGGTGTCTTGTAGGTCATTTTGTTGGCCATTTTGTGGGTGTGGATTACCGGTCATTTTGTTTTATCTGCCATTTTGTCGGCAATATTGTCTGCTATGGCAGGCAATTTTTATTCTATTAAGAGGGTCATCATGCTATCTCATAAGACAGGTATACGACTTAGCCCCCTGTATAGGACACTGGAACTTATTTACGGGTCTTCGCCCCCTTGTTAGCTACAGGTCTCAGGCCATTGCCATTTTATTGTATTTAATTATAAGGTCATAATACAATTCCGCCGCCATTTTGTTTTGTTTGGGTCATTATTAAATTCTGGAACCATTTTGGTTTTAATTATGTCAATTAAATTTTGCAGGCTAACCATTTTTGTTTTGTCGGGAAATTTGAAATAGTATTCTAGTAAGTAGGGCCCTCATGCTGACTGGTTGAAAACTCAGGAACTTGTTCTCGGGCCTTCGCCCCTTGACGGTCTTCGTCCCCATGGCGGGAATTTTGAAATAGCACTCTAATAAGGGGACATCAAGCTATCTCATAAAATAGCCTTAGGACCCTGGAACTTGTTCACGTGTCTTAGCTCTGTTATGGTCCCCTTGGCGGGAAATTTGAAATAGTATTAGTTTTTGCCGGACGTTTTTGTAATTGGCGGAGTATTTCGAATAGTATTCTAATAAGGGGACCGTACTATATCATAAGACGGGTATAGGTCCCCTGAACTTGCGGTCTTCACTTCTTGTTGGCTCTTCGCCCCTCGCCAGGGACCTGACTGTTTTTAACATCTGCTACCGGTGTATTTTAAAGTTAATGAATGTTTTCTGCAATCGGGGCTCCAACTACCTACTAGTATATGTTTAAAAGCTGATTAGGCTGATTGTGTCGTCATCTAGTGGTGTATTTTTAAAACTAAGTAATGTTTTCTGTAATAGAGATTGATCGTGTCTCCACCTAGCTATAAGTGCATGCAGATCCCTTTAATCGTTAGGCATAATCAAATTCCGTTGGGGTTTCACGCAGACAGGTTTCAAATAGCAAAACCAAATCACGTAAACAAGGTCAACACCGTGATTACATTTTCAAGGTCCTTTCACCTTTCACCATTCAATTACATCTATAGCGCCAGTGGAAAGAACCATTAATCCCCTAATTACGTAAAGGCAAGCACGTTGAATTTCATTTGCAATTTTGATAAAACAATAACATACTTTCACTATTGAGTTCAGATTACGAGTCATAATCAAAGGCCTCGGCCATTTTGTTTTGGCAGGAAATTCGAAATTGCATTCTAATCAATAGGCCCTCATGTTATCTCATAAGACAGGTATAGGACGCAGCAACTTTTTCTCGGGTCATCGTCCCAAAATTCCGTAGTCAATTTGCTTTTAATTAGGAGTCATAATTAAGTTTCCTTTGTTGTTGTTTTATCAGTCATCTTATTTTGGCAGGAATTTGAAATTGTATTGTAGTAAGGGAGGACCTCATACTAACTCATAATACCGTTTCAGGACTCCTGAACTTGTTCTAGGGTCGTCGCCCTTGTCAGGTCTTCGCCCTTAGGGCAGGAAATTTGAAATTGTACCTAATAAGGGGCCCTAACGTTAACTTGCAAAACAGGCATAGGACGCAGGAACTTGTTCTCGGGCCTTCGACACCTTGTCAAAAGACAGAAATTAATAAAATCAGTTAATCGTCCAACAAAATCAGACGAAGTATGCCAAACAAGTCAGTCTCGATCAAATCAAACAACCAGATCAGTCAAATCAATCAATCTCTATCAAAGCAAACAAGAAACTAAGCTAAGAATTCTTCACAGCCTTTAGGTAACGATTCTCCTACTGTATATACCTAGCTCCTATGAACGACCGATTACTTTATATATAAGGCTAACAGACACTCAGAGCCGGTACTGTCCGTAAACGTGAGGGCACCGGCGTGGGAGAACAGTCGAACATCCGCAAATCAGTCTCCATCAAAGCTCAACAAATCATAACTTACAGCTTGCGAAAACCAGCTTACAATTCAAAAATACTGGTTTGCTTTAACTTACAGGTCGTTAAAACCAACCACAACTAAAAATACATGAGATAATTTTTCACACTACTGGAAATATACGAAGATCAAATTAGCATGTAACACTATTGCCGCGTTTTGCATGCAGTGATAAAAATATGTTTTACAGTGAAACTAGTACAAACTTCTATAGATTGAGACATATAACCGAACTCTAAATTAGATGACTATATTATTTTACATACAAGGAACGTCTTATACTCTTACAAAAGGCCCTAGATTTATCAACAATCTTGAATGCACTATTTCGTTTTTGAACATGAACAAATGCCCTGGGGTAAATAAACAAGCTGACTTTCACTTCCAGTTTTGATAATACACATGTAATTTGAAGCTAACACCGATATCATTTCGTAAGGCAACTATAGAACTGTGTTTATTTTACCCAACGCGCATCATTATCATTACACAGCCATAATAACAATAATATCAGTCTAATAAGCCTGTAACAATATTGTTCGCCTCTCCCTCGTCTCCTGGTTTCTCTCGTTTCCATCGTCTTGGGTTAGATCAATACACGTGCAATACTAGATTAGATTAATCAACGGTCGGTTTTAGGTAAGGTCAATACTCACAGGCGCAAATACAGACAGCAACCATAATTAAATCATAATTAAGAACAAAATTTCCGTGTTTGCGTGTTTGCATGTGTGCGTGTCTGCATGTTTGTGTGTTTTCGTGTTTTCGCGTTTGCATGTTTTCGCGCTTGTGTTTGCTTACGTCCGAGTTGAGCATTGACTATACCTAAAACCGTCCTTTCATTAATGTAATATAATATTGTACGTGTATTAACTAACCTAAGACGAGAGGGAGGGAGGGGTAGAGGAAGACAGGGGTGAGAGTGAGAATGAGAGTGAGAGTGAGAGTGAGAGTGAGAGTGAGAGTGAGAGTGAGAGTGAGGTGAGAGTGAGAGTGAGAGTGAGAGTGAGTGAGAGTGAGAGTGAGAGTGAGAGTGAGAGTGAGAGTGAGGGTGAGAGTGAGAGTGAGAGTGAGAGTGAGAGTCAGAGTGAGAGTGAGAGAGTGAGCGTGAGAGTGAGGTGAGAGGAGAGCGAGACCGAGAGGGAGGCGAGAGCGAGAGCGAGAGAGAGAGTGAAAGTGAGAGTGAGAGTGAGAGTGAGAGTGAAAGTGATAGTGAGAGTGGGAGTGGGAGTGTGTTTTCGTGTTTTCGCGTTTGCATGTTTTCGCGCTTGTGTTTGCTTACGTCCGAGTTGAGCATTGACTATACCTAAAACCGTCCTTTCATTAATGTAATATAATATTGTACGTGTATTAACTTAACCTAAGACGAGAGGGAGGGAGGGGTAGAGGAAGACAGGGGTGAGAGTGAGAATGAGAGTGAGAGTGAGAGTGAGAGTGAGAGTGAGAGGAGTGACAGTGAGAGTGAGGTGAGAGTGAGAGTGAGAGTGAATGAGAGTGAGAGTGAGGTGAGAGTGAGAGTGAGAGTGAGGTGAGAGTGAGACTGAGAGTGTGAGTGAGAGTGAGAGTGAGAGTGAGAGTGAGAGAGAGTGTGAGAGTGAGAGTGAGAGGGAGAGCGAGACCGAGAGGAGAGGAGAGCGAGAGCGAGAGCGAGAGTGAAAGTGAGAGTGAGAGTGAGAGTGAGAGTGAAAGTGAGAGTGAGAGGTGAGTGGGAGTGAGTGAGAGAGGAAGGAGAGAGAGAGAGAGAAGGGAGGGAGATAGTAAGAAAGGGGATACGTTTGTGAGTGAGCGAGTGAGTGAGTGAGTGAGTGGGTGAGTGAGTGGTGAGTGAGTGAGTGCGTGAGTGAGTGAGTGAGTGTGTGAGTGGGTTAATGAGTGAGTAAGTGAGCGAGTCAGTGACTGAGTGAGTGAGTGGGTCAGTGAGTAAGTTGAGTGTGTGAGTTGGTGAGTGAGTGAGTGAGTGATTGTGTGAGTGAGTGAGTGTGTAAGTGAGTGAATGAGTGATTGAGCGAGTTAGTGAGTGAGTGGGTGGGTGAGTGAGTGAGTGAGTGAGTGTGAGAAAGGGTGGGGAGACACACAGAGAGAGAGAGAGAGAGAGAGAGAATGTGAGCGAGCCTCGGGAGGAGTCAAGAGGGGCGAGAGTGTTGAGAGAGGGCGAAAGACCGGAGAAGCGAGAGAGACGGGATATTCGAGAGAAACGTGAGAAACGGAAGCAACGAGATTTACCAGGTGCAGTACAGTACTGTTACGTGGCTTGCACATTGCCGGCTTTACCGCAGTTTTAGTCTAAAGCTGCAAAACCTCATTCAGCAGCCACACGACCATCCCTATTTCCATTCCCATTCCATTCCTTTTTATCTTAACCGTGTAATTTTAATTTCGGATATGTACTTTAGGCTGTAATATACGATACCGGTAAAACTCTTTTGTTATAGGTCTTTTTACTTAACTGCTTTATCAGAGTATGCAAACCTCTGCAATAGCGTCACACATTAATTTGAGTAGTAGTACACCTTGCGTCCATTTCATTTCCTTACCTTTTGCACTTCAACCAGTGATTTTAATTTTAAATATGTTTTAGATTACAATATACGTTATAGGTGAAACTCTACTGTTGTATGCCGTTTTACTAATTTAACTGTTTTATCACTGAATGCAAAACTCTGCGATAGCGTCACACGATAATTTGAGTGACAGTGCAAATAGTTTGTGTGTGTGTGTGTGTGTGTGTGTGTGTGTGTGTGTGTGTGTGTGTGTGTGTGTGTGGTGTGCGTGTGCGTGTGCGTGTGCGTGTGGGCGTGCTGTGTGTGTGTGCGTGTGTGCGTACGCGCGTGCGAGCGTGTGTGTGTGTCTACGTGTAATCTTAACGTACCATTAGAAATGAATTACTATGTATGGATTTATTGGCTGCACGATTGCAGTGTTCAGTAGGTTGCATGTTGAAAATTCAAATGGTTTATTTGTTCAGCATCATCCCACCCAGGCCTAAACCTATTGCAGACTTTCACCCAATCAGCACACTCTTACCGTGTATCGGTAAGGTCATGTAATTGGTGACATCATGTAAAATAAAGCACATTACAGCTTTTAACGTTAGTAGCTTTCAAACTGTAATTCCATGAACAATGATTTCGCCGTGCTATGAACCCATAATCGAATATATTCGAAATTTTGAGGATTTAATGGTAAGTTGTTATTGCATAACAATAGCTGAACACGATTCAATCTTGGAGGATAATAAAGAACATGCGTCTGAGAGCGGAGCCATAGTTAATGTTAGTACAGGCACCGAGAAGTCCCTCAGATTATCTATCAGGTAGGGTTGATGCTGCTGCTACAGATACATGAGATGTAATCTTAAAACGGTATTACTTATAATAAATTATTATTAAAACCCATTATCTTTTACAGACACCGAGAGGGCCAATGAGAAGGAACCGGTAACAGAAGATTGATCAAATAAGAAGGACGCTGCTGATACTCATGCATCGGATATAATCTTAAAATAGCATTACTTATAATAAATTATTAATAAACCTTATCTTTATTATTAGAGATTAGAAACAATTGTAATTCATAATTAAAACAAAAGGTCTGTTATACATTATGGCACATAATTAAAATCAAAGTAAGTGTTCTGTGACAGAGGACTAAGCCCTAAAGTTCCTCCATACCATTTCAAATTATTAGAATACGATTTCAAATGTCACACCAAGGGGTCACTACAAGGGCGAAGGCCCGAGGGCAAGTTTCTATGCCTGTCTTGCACGTTAGTGTTAGGGCCCCATTATTAGAATACATATTTCCTACCAAGGGCACCACGAAAAGGGCGAAGACCCTAACACAAGTTCTTATACGTGTGTTATGAGATAGTGATAGGGCCCCTTTATTAGAATGTAATATCCCGTCTAGGGGTTCACGACAAGGGGCGAGGACCCGAGAGCAAGTTCCGAAGGCCTATACCTGTCTTACAACGTATCATTACGGCCCCTTATTAGAATACAAATTCATATTTATAATTAAAAGGGTTGTGTTGATTATGACTTGATAATTAAAATTATTGGACTTTGACCACTCTCACCTCTCACTCCACCAGATCACGTGACCTGTCTCACTACACCCCTACCGGATCACGTTACCATACCCATAATTTCAAGAGCTGGCCTAGCAAAAGACTCAATTCTGCCAACATGAACCTAATTGAGGGTTAAAATGCCACCAAGGGGTTCAAAATGGCCCCGAAAAGAATTCGACCACACACTCAACCACGGCTACAGACCCCACTCCTCCCCCTATCACTTTATGATGTCACACCCTCCACGGCGCCCCTTCTACTAATAACTGTATCAAATCTTGAATCTTGTATATAGTATGGAATATTACTCGCAAAAAATCATTCGACATATTTTACACAAGAATATTGTAAACAACGGAGACAACTATTTTCAAAAACCGGGTCACGGTATGTAAGTAGCTCCAGAAAGTCAGAAAGAAACATGTTAAGGATATAAATTCTTTATAATTGAATTGAGTGTCACTGGGTAAGTTGCAACTAAATCTGAAAGTGTTATTCTGTAAGGTACCCCGGTAACATTATATTATCTTCCATACGATGGCGTAGGAATTTTTCGTGTATTTGGGAACGTATATGCTTCTTCTTTACAAATATTCGAATTCTGGCCTCAAATATACGATAATTGCTATTAAACACAGTAATCTATTTTATTGAGCCATGTTGTAAAACAATATTAAATATTAGGTTCAACCAAAATTCTTCCGTTGTATATAAAGATAGCTTGAGAAGCTCCGCATATGTTCTCCCATTTTGCTGTAAATCTTGAATTTCTTACCTCAAAAACTACACGAAGGGACCTTGATGGGCTTGATTAACTATTGGACATTAAGCATATCTGGGTTAACTAATATACATTCTTAAATTTTATAACATGCAGGTAAATACTATCAGATTGACTTTAAAAAGAGCTTTGAAAGTAAAAATGAATGCGTCAACAACAAATAAATGGTGCAATAATGTTTTTGTTTCTTGCTGTAATATTTCTACGATAAACAAACGATAAATGAAGAAAATAGGTGCTGTCTACTACCGTGCGGCTTCCCACTTCACTACCACTCTCGAATAGACCCACAAGTATCGTACATTTACAAAACTCCTGTTTAAACAATTTTAGACATTTAAGCTTATATCAAATACAGTTTTAAATTCTAACTTTTGCTTAATTTTGATAATTAAACTTACTGTAATTCTAGAAAATGGGGATAACTTCTTTCCCTGAAATCATAGAACCTTTTTTAATTGCTTTACAATGAAACTAATGTCATTGAATTTTGATAAAATTCAAGATATTAGTTACCACATCGGTTGACCAGATTGTAAAAGTTGTTGCGAAAATGGGATAAACAATAAAGCATTAGAGCACATATTGTGCACACATACATTAAAGCTCCTAACTCTTCATTTCATTGAATTACTGCTAATAGTTGACAAGATATAAAGAATGTTGGAAAACAGCGATTTAGTGTGTTCTTTTTGCTATAACTTTGTTATAATTTTAATTCAATGAGATTCTTTTGCAGGCGTTCTAATTTCCTACAACTTCTCTGAAGACCGGAATCGATTATTTGAAAATATTAGCAACAAGAATTCGGTGAATCTTTAGATAGGGTACCAATTCTTTTATTCCAAATAATGTTTTGGGCAACCAAACCTGTTTAGACACACTTGCTACAAGTTTCGTTTATTTTTGTCTATCCTCACTGGCGTAATTAAGTTATTTACTCACTTAATGTTGTAATGTATCTCGCTTATGTATGAACTTAACCTGCCAGAGGCCAGTGTCACCTGCAAGTGACACAATGAGACCATTTTTACCATGACTCACGGATCTCATGATGAAGTTGTGCTATTAAACGTCAGATGGCACTACTGACTCTCCAATAGGTCGATAAATTCCAAAGATAGATCGCCAAAGTCTAATTTATTCACTTTTTGCCGCGGATACCACTTCTATAATTAGAAATGCATTCATCCATTTGATCAGTTTGGTCACAACCGCAGTATTAAGCCATCATACTAACGTGATACGTTGAGAGTAACCCCAGTCACTCTTGGAAAATTTATTCTTTTCTTTTAATGGGCAAGATTTATGTATTTAGTTTTACCCTTATAGCACCCAGTGCACTGTTCTCCAACAATTTCAAATAATCGAATAAATTAAGTACTGTAAAAAGGTTATCTACATGTAAATTATAAGGTAAAGTTGGATTATATGGTTCAACTAACATTATCCCAATAGGGCATCATATTTTACATTGCGTCGAGTATTCTTTCCCTTGTATAGATCAACATTTACCAAATGTCCTGCCAACGAATTGAGGCACCACATCATGTACCAAAACTGTATCGGTTTTCCACTGATAAATGGTTTGCATTCGTGGCGATCATAGTGCTTGATCATTGTCTCGTCAAAGTCAAGGTTTTAACTCTCCATTTTATCCATAAAAGGAAGTACTTTCCAGGCCTTATTAGAAGCGTTCGTATTACTATTATGTGCAAATTGAATAAATTAGTGTATTTCTGGAAATCGGTTTCTTCTCATTGAGTTAGTAACACAAGTATTATTGGCTTCATCTTTCACGTCTCAGTACATTCTCTTAGACATAAGCGACTCATATCCGCTTGGAATCAAAACGCCCAAGATACAAATTTGCGAGAAAGTAATACTGGGGTTAGGTTGTAACAAAACTGGTCTATTTTTGAGTTTCATCAACGAAACAGTAAATGACTTCATTGTCAAAAAACAGTTCGAAAGTACCGACACAAGACAAATTTTTGAGTTGCTTGTAATCTTCTAATGAAAGTGAGCGAGGACGAAGTTCGATATTTCCTTCAATCCACACAGGATATAATTTGCTTACAACACGATTTTCAATCCAATTATTGTCCATTAACACTACAGTATTTATATTTTTTAGCACCCAACGCATACAAGTTTTCGATGTCGAAGGTGTAGACTGTTTTAGCGTCGAGGGATGACCATAAAATGTTCTAATAACTTTGGTGATTTCACACCAAATGCTGGTCGAGGTGATACAAATGAAACACTGAGGAAACATGAAGCATCAAATCTGATGTGTAGAATTATTTGAACTCCTGTTTTCCCAAGAAATTATCGATGTGATCGTAATTATGTTTAATAATTATGCCATGCAGAGAAATCATGTTTTGAAAGTTATGTAAACGAAATAAAAGTTTATGTCGAAATATTACTCCTCACATGCTGAAGTTTTTTGGAAATACAACAGTATTTATATTTGAGTGATAAGATGAGCTTACCCGAAAATGGCAAATTTGTAAACCAATCTAATTATTTTGATACTCTCTTTAAAAACTTTGTAGCTAACTTTGAAAGAACTGGTGCCTGTGGCATAGCCGTCGACGAAGCAATGGTTCCCTTTCATGGCACGTATGGAATTAAGCAACACATTCATGGTAAACCAATTAGACTTGGCTACAAGTTGTGATCTGCTGCCACACCAAATAGTTACCTCATCACCTTTGAAAAATATCAAGAAGTCAGATCAGTACAACTGCGTAAACCAAGATAAATATGATCTCGGTCGGAGCTGCTCGAATCTATTTTCCTAAAAACGTGGCCCCTTGCAATATTTATTTCCATAATTTCTTTACCAGCTTTGAACTACTGTAACGGAGCACAACAATGGTGGCACTAGAACCTTACCAATGAACTATCTTCGGCAATGCGCTCTTACAAATACAAAATCTTTGAAAAAAGAAAAACGAGGAAGTTCCTTGTTTAAAGATCAGAATATTTGCTAGTTCTGAATTGGCATGACATTAATCCTTAGTCTAGCGACCAATTGTCATAGAGTAGAAACAGATTAAAAAGTTGATCGCGATGCCTTTATTCAAGGTAGTTGCTCTTTCTTGTAGTCAAGTGAACTGACTTGGCATAGGTATTGCCTGTCACAATGCCTGGTACACAAAGGAACGGAATGAAACAGAAAAAAATGGCATACTTTCAGTTTCGCAGAACTGATGGACAGGTGTATCTTCAGCAGTATGTACCCATGACTCAGAAGAGTTAAGCATGTGGTTCTTCTATAAAGTTTTACCCGAAATCAGATTTAATGGTACTTCACGTGAGCATACAAAGGAAAGGTGCTCTTAGAGAGTATGTTCCCCATGCCATCAGAGAACCCGTATCTTGTACGAGCAATGCAAATTACACATTCATCGTTGGCACCAATTACACAAACAGTATAATAATTAATGATTTCTGTGTGCTTGGCATCCACGTAGTATAAACGAAACCGTATCTTCTGTGCTTTGTGTCACCTACATAGCATTCAATCAATATTTAAGGTCATAACGTCCTGGACGTTGAAGGGTTAAAAACAATAACAACAAAAATAGGAACTAGATTAATGTTACTAAATTATACAATTTATGCATGTCTTGTACCAGAGAGATTGATTGGCGGATATCCAAGATGATAATGCGCCACATTGAATATTTAAGAACTTATTGCAGAAAATAGTTTTTGTGTGCCAGCGTCCAGAAAACGTCATTTTGCACCCTACGCATTGACCACAAAATGCAATTTTGCGTCAATTGCCATGAATAGCGGACGCAAGATAGATTTCTGTCCGTTTCCATGGCAGCCGACGCAAATTACCTTTCTGTCCGACCGATTACTTCTAGTAGTGCGATAAATGGCAAATTTTTCAGCAATTTGGTATAAAAATAAGTGTTGGTACCTAACCTCAATCTTTTCTACCGAATCTAAGAATTATACTTAATTGAAAAATGCAATTTGATAATTAATGTTTGTTATTTAACGTATCCACGTTTCTAGGTAAATTTAATTGTGCATTCATATTTATTTAACGATTGCACTCAAAATTTTCGGACGTCAAAGTAGCATTTTGCATCCTTGGCATACAAATAACTATTTTGGTAGCTTCCTAACGTGTGCAACGGTTAAACATTTTTTATTTCTAGCAAAAAAAAATCAATGAGTAACAATTCATGTCGACATTAAAAAAAACGTACTAATTTCCCCTTCATCACTTATTAAAACCTTGTAAAAAAAAGAAATACCTTTTTTATCAGCACATGCAATGGAAAAGCTGAATTTCGTTCGTTCTTATTATTAATGTTAACGTACAGTTATTTTGGCCCCCTGGTCAATCTGTAACGCTATCAATAAATTAAACACGATAAATTTTATTAATAAACATATCAAATTTTAAGAAAGAAATAGTAAAAGTAAACGAATAACTGAATAGCGTGCTCTATCGTGTTAACTGCTTGTCGTGTGTTATCAGAATTTGTTTTCTATAGTAGTAGTAGTCGTCTTTCATTTAGCAAATGTTTATTATAACTACATAGTCACGAAACTGTTGATTTATTGTTAATAATTACCTTTATTAAATTTACGAAAAGCTCTTGAGAATGAAAATTATTAACGTACAATAAGTAATTTTTATTTCTTCCATATAATGGTTTGAAGAAGCCAGGTCCCAATAGGGTAAAAGGTATTGCAAATGAAAGCAATCAAACAGCCAATTTAAATTTAAGGGTAGGACAACCTATACGTACATCTATACGAAACCCTAACCCTAATATATTACCTACACTCCCTCAGAAGTGAAATGCTGAGGATCGTGTATTCGTATATACATGCGCACGCGGTCATTATTTAAAAAAATCTATTTATAAATCATCCCGAGGTAGAGAGGCGGTATATACTATTTGCATACAACCCTATTGAAATGCATATCTTATTTATTTATGGCGGAAAATCAGCATATAACTAACACCAATCTCTGATACGTAAGAAATTGAGAAAGTAAAGTTGGATAAAGTTTTATCAATATAAGTTTTCTCCTCTTTTACCAGTTCTCAGTAAAATTGATCTATGGCAGCTTCAGACTTCTTTTGTTAAACATTCAGTTGGAATCCTCCTTTTACTCAGTGTCCAGTTATAATATCCAGTAATTTTTACCACCTATATAAAATATGACAAGACAGGCTTCTATGTCACAACAAATATTAATCAGATTTTAGGTTTGGGGTTTCAAATCATGAATTTTAAAATAAATTATACAAATTTTATTCAGTTGCAGGTATCGTCATTGAATATATTTACAAATTTCAAAACGCAAATAGGTCTGCTGTAACATTGTTACACTCCTTACTTATGCTGTAACGTTAGTTGAGTTTTGTGCTCCGTCAACATCATTTAAACTTTATTGTTGTTTCTCTAATATCATTATTTATTTAAATATATTACTTTTCTGAATTAAGTAAACTTCTTTAACTGGTATTATTTACGGTCAGTTGTTAGTATAAAAAATTTTGTATGATTTGGGATCACTGTTATGGTTGCTGTAACATGTAAAAAGTTAAATTTTAGAGTTCTTTTTGAATTTCGTTTAAGATGGCGACATTCTAATTCCCAAGGAATTTTAAATATTTTCTGGATTTGATTTAATCCATCGACTTATGCCGGTTTTATATTTATTTGTCATTAGGTAGTAGAAGTAATTATTTGTAGTTAATTGTTTCACACGCTTTAAGAGGTTTCGTCAAGAGTAGAATGTTACGTGTCAGCCACGTGGTCTGTCTTTCTTTTATGAAATGTTCTTTAGTTCCAGCCATCAACAGAACAGCGGATTTCCATATAATTAGGGCCTTTAGGAAAAATCATACCTTCCGAGTAGCGAAAGTTTGTCTTATCTATTTAGTCTATGAATAAACTTTAGTAAGAATCAACTAATCTTTAGGAATGCAGTCAATTATTTTTGTGTATTTTATTTTAATCTCGTCAGGGTAAGAGTAACACCATCAAGTTTCCCTAGTTCTTATGTATATATTTAGGGGCTTTTAGCCAACTTCAAGTTACACGACAGACATAATTTATAATTAAGATAAGAAGATTTGAAGAGCCTATGCTAAGTGAACAATTATTTCTATACCTTTGTGACTACTTTTATTTTTAACGCTTAAATATTTCAAACACAATACAGCTAAACCTATGTTAATATAAGACGTACCCTACTTTATTTACGCTAAAACGTAAATTGTTATTTAATATATCACTTTATAAGTTTATACAATTAACTATTTTAAGCTTCCACTTAATTTTGTTTAGGTTTTGTAAAAAGAAAAATTTTTCGTAAAATCGTTTTATTGTTATTGCTTATTAATTTATTAGTTTACTAGAAGCGGTTGTCTAGCGTTGGATATGGCAATGCACTGTTGACTACCATCCATAAGGCTTTACTATTTGAATAATGTGCTAATATCCACATGTGTCTTGTGGATGACCTATGCAATAACATAATATTCAAACATTGACATTTTCTTATTTATTATATTATGGTACTGGGTACCATATTTTTTTTTGTTAAGTCATTCATCTCATAATTTATTATATTTAAAATTCTTTCAAGATTAGGAGGAGTATATTAAACGTTTCGTTTCGAATCATAGTGTTTCTTCTAGATACTGTCCAGACCTTACCAATTACCTGTGTTGCTTAGAACACCTTCTACTACAGACGCCAAACAACAATACAAAATGCACAGTTGAAAAACGAATTCAATGCAAGTTAGTTACGTATTAATCGATGACTGTATAAATGTAGAGCAACATTAACAGCGCCTTTTTAATTTATCTTGCAATGTCTAACTATTTAAAATAAGAAAATAGCCAGTCTGCTCTATACATGAGCGTTGATCACAGGTCTTGTACGAACAGGTCCGTCTTGATAGCTCTTATACTGTACTTTAGACACGTTTGAACTTTTCCTTCTCTCCTGATAAAAAAACCTAGTCATTAGCCTTGTATATTACATTGTAGTAGAAGACAGTTTTAATCGCTTTAACCGAAGGTACCTCCTTCGAACCATATGCAAGACATCTGCTATGCTCTATGTTTCTTTTTCTTAGTTCCTTTGGAAGCTCAATATCCCTATCATAGTATTTTGCACATGACCGTTATGACAACTGTTAAATCTGGGGGTAATGGTTTTGAGGATGAATTTTGGGTAAAAAAATTCGAAACTTGGCTTATATGTTCTTAACAGCACCCTATAATAGCCCAGACTCCCTATGGCGGCACGGTGGTTTCTCTACAAAGAGCTTGAGGGTTCAGCAACCTGAAAATTGGTATCATACGATTTTAAATGTCATTTTTAGTTCGCAATCCATCGGGAATTATTGATAAATACTATTTTTCTATGTTCATGCACAATTTCAACACAATATAAACAACTTTTGTACATAAGTATATGGATTTCCTACCCACAGGTCCCTTAGTAACCTAATTTTTCAACTGCAGTTTGTGATGTAGAATACCCTTAAAGCTTCTCCGGTTTATTCCAGGTTGTAATTATGAGGTCCGTTTAAAACAATAGAGCTCCAGTAATGGCGAAGGAGGCGACTCTTCTACACGGCAAGGTCCAAATTAAATATGTATTATAAAATAAATAATAAGAAAATGTATTAATCAAAATATTTTGTAGTAAACCTGATGGTTAAATATATCGTATAAGACGAAAATGCTGTAGAAAACACAAACATTCCTTCCAAACGTACAACATTCCTGTATAACGGATGAAGTACAGCTTATTATCACTCGGCGCTCTCTATTGTTCCCTTCCTCACCATAGTACATGTCAGTATATCCATACTTCTCAGGTATGATGATCAGTTGTACAAAATTGGTATCTTCTCTATTCTAATAAGCCAGTCCTTCCCCGATTCCGGCTTGGGCTTAGTCTTTGAATGTTTTCCGTGGTCGTAGCACTACAAATGTCTCACCGTTTGCATAAGACAGACAAGTAAGATGCATATAATCACTGATTATGAGCCCAAACTTGAAGTTAGCTACGTTAAAAAGTATTAGCGGTATGGACTCTGTCCTGATTGAAACTGCAATTAATGCTGAGAAGACCGGTCGCTCTTTCCTGGTTTTTGATGCGGTGCGTAATACCTCAATGTCAAAATTGTCAAAGTATAAGTAGATCGGTTTGTGTGATACCGTTTCGAAATCTTTGAAAAAAGCATATGAAATGATCGCTTTGCTTTCCTGTGATCCAGTTGTGCCGTAACACTTCATACACGCAGCGAAACCGCACTGGAAGGGATAGAGTAGAAATTTCAAAAAATTATGGGCAAAATCGTATGACAGTCGAAGTCCATCGAGAATCGGTCGTTAGACAACTTCTGGTCTCGATCAAATCTAACTGTTTGATCCTAATCGAAGGACAGCCTAAGCTGGTACAGGATGGGAAATACGGCTATTGGACTAGTCTTCTGCACGTTTGAGTACCGGGTTCTTGGGCTGTTGAATCGATAATATGAGAGAAAGACTCAGCCGCAGGAGATGTTCGAAGGCAAAGATTTGATAATTACGGTTCTCTTCGTTGAAAGACAAGGCAGAGGTCCTGGAATCCTGACTTTGGTTGGGCAATCCGGGAACCATATAAAGCTCTTTCCGTTGTAGCGATCGTCCCCGTAGGTCTTCCTCTCGCTGCTCTCCAATTAACAAGATGGATACTACATACATTAGGCGCAACTTTGTTTTATCCTTATTGATGGTCGTCTCCCAGGTACCTTTTCTCTGATTAGTGTATGGGAATGCCCGTTGTTTCTCTTTTGGTTTCATTTCCTTTCATTTGAAATTTATATGAAATATACTTCCGTCCTGGGTATTGTTTAATTCGGCGTGATCCCATGTAAACGTATCGCGCGCTGTATTTAAAATCTGTTGCTATGTATGCCGGTTGTACTATGTGTCCGATGGGACTGCTTAGAGTTGTGAAGAATTCTAACATAGGTGATAATTTGTGGTCTACACATGCAGCACAACGCCATGGGCTCATTATTATTGCTTATGCAATGACCTGCTCTTGCATGTTATTGTTCACACGGCGACCAACAGAGATTAACGTACCCACACAATACCGCCTTAACGTGACTTTTTTAGTGCGAATTTGTAAAAATAAAGATTTTCTATTCCGGCTTAGCGCTTTATTACTTTGAGACAATGGAAATGTAATCCTATTCCAGAAGTTACCAAACGTTTTCAACGAACTCAGTTCGGTACTGAATTCAATATTCCGGTATCTCAAATACTTTTCCAGATATTAAATTTCGAAATTATCAAATTTTATCTTTTTGATAAGGCCAGATTTTTGTTATACTTTCGTTACGGCGGTATTCGAAGTTCGTTTTTTAGAAAGATTTTGAGGCAATGTATTATTTTGGGGTCTAAATACGCAAATAGCCACCTATTATAATAGATTAAATAATGAGGAATTGATTACCACTTTCATCACTTTCTACTAATTATCCCATTAGGTATAAGTGCATTCCTATATAATATTTGAATGTACGTTATGTTCCGCATGTACAATTAATGTCACTATTAGTTAACAATAAAAGTTGGTTTATGCATATCAATTCCTTTTTAATTACCAATTAATGATTTCGTTGTTGCACATTTCAAAATAAATGAATTATATTAAGTAATAAACCTCTGCATCTACACACAAAAAAAACTTTGCGACATAGTTAAAATTAAAAATCGTTCAAAACGTTTTATAACCTCTGGAATAGAATTAAAATTCCATTGTGTTTACCTCTCGCGAGCGGTCTTAAGTCATTGAGCAGGTAATTTACGCTTTCACTTAAGTCGCGTACGTTTCTATTGAAACTCAAACGTTAGAAAGAAACGGCTGTATATTCCCAACGTCTCAGAGTAATAAAGCGCTAAGCCGAAATAGAAAATCTTTATTTTTACAGACTATATGTATGGTGGAAGTTTATTTATTTATCAAACGTAGGACGCGTGTACATACGATATAAAATTTCTAAAACATTGTTACAAAACTCAAATTCTTTTAAAATAACAATCAGATAGGTATTAAGATGCTGAATGTTCGTAGAAAACAAGACAATTGCACACTCGTTAAATTACCAACCAAATTTCAAACAGTATTCGTAATATTCGATTAAAGTTTCAGTGAGTGCAGTATGATTTGTTTAATCAAGAAAGCCTATTAAGTTTATTTTGAATGCAAAATAATAAACAAATAATTCAATACACTTTGAAAACACAAAAGTTTAAAAACATTAGTAGCGCTACTTAATGTTTGCATCAACAACAAATTTTGTGAAACGCACTTACTTAAATTATTTCTTTGGCCCTCGCATATTCGACATGACCGCGTATTATTATCAAAATGAGTCGTAATTAAACAGATTTTGAAAATGTACTAAAAGGGTATAATGAATACTAACCAACAATCTTTATGAACGTACAGTGACATTCACTAGTATTAGTACGTGATTCGTGAAATATGATTATTAACCTTTTATACGAAACAAGTTTTGTTTTGGTTGGCTTAATACATTTATCTATTTTTCGTAAGTATAACAAACGTAAACTTTCCATGGGCATTAATTTACCAACCATTCCTAAAATTCTAAATACCTTACGGTACTAATCAGAACGATATTCACGTTTTATTCAGAAATTATATACAATCGAGAATCTAATTGAGATCTTTAACGTTACTTAAAAAAAATGTGACCCCATAAAACCTCGATAACAAAAGTATAAATTGCATTAAACGTTCACCTGTAAGACTAATGACATGCAAGGTAATTCGCAATGAAACTTTAAAATTTAGTACATAGCTCGTTTTAATCAATTCATCTATCATACGTCCCAACATTAGCAAAATTAATTTAAATCGTAACCCCTTATCAAGATTACTTTAAAAACACTAAACAAGGAATATGAACTGTTCATTTTTAAAGTTAATATTTAGTACTCTGAACAGAAATTGTTTTGATCTAGGAAACTAAATAAATAAGGTCATTTGTTATTCGTTGAAAACGATAATTAACCTCTTAGCCAAGCATAATAAATAACTAACTATGTAGATAAACAATCGTTAATGAACGAGAAACCCCATTTACTTACACTCTCACTTTATCTACTTAGACCGGGTCTAAGGTTCCTTTTTCAAGTCTGTATTTATAATTCCACTAATGGATACCTTATTTAAGCATAACAACGGGGTTGATTATTTCGCGAAATATTTTGACTCAACTTTATTAAAACAACTTATTCAAAATATGTAGCCATTAATATTGTTGGATTATACTAGGGGTTAAAGGTTGGCTTCCCTTCTTCTCTTGTACACAAAATTGTTTTTACGTTACATTTTAAATACATTGCCAAAATATACCTTACGTTTGACTGCGTTCATGTTTTGCACATTAAGTTCACATTGTACGTGTATAAGGAGTATAAGTAGATTCTCTGTTCTCTTCCATATTTCTTTCATAGATAAATTTGTACGTCATCAAAAAGAATAACATCTTCTGCTCCAAATTTAAATTCGCCCTATAACACAATTTACAGAACATGGCAATCTTGGCTGCATAGCTTACTTCATGCTGCTGTAAATTTTATCACCTGATCTCATGTCTGATATACTTATTTCGTAATAATTTAAAACTCGTACCATCGATTTAGGAACATGAATGCATCAAAGCTATTCCAATTACCAAAGTACCAATTTAAACCCATAATTCATTCCACGCTATATTGTAACAGAAACTAAACTTTTTTTTATTTGGTTATTTGGCCCTAAATTGTACTAAAAGCTACATACACCGCTAAAGCATTATATTTTTTAAAGAAATCTTATTTAACAAATTATTCTACGCTTGAATGTGAATTCGCTTCGCTTCAAATTGTACGCGCTGCTGTTTCACATTTTATTTCACAAATAATGCTGCACTCAAATCCTTATTTTAAATTTTTATGCTTCATAATTTTACGGATAAAGCAATCGTGAAATTGTCCCAACACAATTGATCCAGCTTAAGATATCAATGTGTACAATATTATACGATACGTTGCAATTTTCAGGGGCGTAACATGAGTTGCGTTTAATCAACTACATTCAAAGAAAATTGCTCGTAGGAAAATACTTATTCACAAGATTGAAACGCTACTTTATAAAGCAAACAACATACAAACGTTAAGATACTAAATATTCCATAATTTCAAAATATTCTCGCAATATTTTTCTGAAATGCTACAATGGTCGATTGGTCGTTACAGTGCACGCCTCTAGTAAAACGGGAAAGTTCCAATACTCGATTTTTTTAGCCTACAATCCTCTTAAGGTATTTTAGAACTTACACGATCCTCACTACTAGCTATTGCGTTATTACGGTGATATTTTGTTTATGAGTCTACAATTCAATAGCTATGTTCATACGCCACTAACATTGAATGGGGAACTTACTAAAATAATGCATCTGACAAGGCTAAAAATATTTTAATTTGAGTTCTTACTTATGCATATTATTAGTAACAAACAATTAGCTTTATCGTGGAGGGTGTCACCTTACGCACCAGGAGCACTTTTTAGTTGTAAGCGTGTGTATGGTACAAAAGCTGCAATGGCGTATCATTCAAGACCTTTTAGTTATAACTGACAGAAGTCACTCGTAGTTAGATAAAAGGGGCGACTGCTATTCAAGCCTCATAACGATATATTCTGTGCTGATCCTTTTACGTGCTTATATTTATTTACTAAAACTGAACACAATCCAGATAAATAATAGTTGTAAACATTTTAGTGACCAAATTAATACAATAGGAGTGTGTAAACACCTCTGTTAATTCTACAATGACATCCATTCGTAATAAAACGTGATCAGTTTCAGATTCACAAGAAGAAATCAGAAAGTTCTAGTTTCCAAAATTTAATATAAAATCCAAGTGCCAATATTGGTCCACGAATTCAATTCAAACAACAATAAGAGTTATGTGAATTTAAAGAAAGTCCGCCTTGTCCTCCACTACCAACTTAGCACTCGTGCATGATTTTTGAAATTTTTAAAAAATGCTGTTTACATTAATTAAAAGCGTCATTTTGTGGGTAAAGGCATTTTGTTAGTAATTATCTCAAAAACTTAAAACATTGGAGTTTAGCCAAGTAGTTGGAGAGACCCTGTGGATGGCAATTGGGAAGTGGACTTTGTACAGACATTAAGTCGGAGACAACAGCAACAGGCGCAAGACAACACTCGGAAAAACAACTGTTTTGATATATATATATATATATATATATATATATATATATATATATATATATATATATATATATATATATATATATATATATATATATATATTGGGATGGTGACGACTTATAAATTTTGAGGGGTAAAATTATAATATTATAGTTTGAGGTAATTTAAATTTTAATGTTAATAATATGATTGAAGTAATATTTTAACTTTTATGTTTATTGCACCGGACTAGCTCAGATCTCAAATGGGGATAGAGTTCAGGGAATTTAGTTTGAAGTTAAAATTGGAATCTGGAAATGTGTATATGAAATACCCTTTATATAATTGAATTGAAAGTATAAAAATAATTCTGAATGTAATTTGCTATCAACGCATGCGTTGTAATGAACTTAAGTGAAATTAGAAACTGTCAAAGATGTCAAATAAATAATTTAGAAAATTAATGTTTAAATCCAAAATGAAAATTTAGAAAAAGAAAATAAATTAATACCTTTACAGGTGTTTACACAAGTAAATATTTAAAATTGTTAACCAAAAACATATATGTAACAAATATAAATTGCAGGAAATTATCAATGAATGTTCACAATAAGTAGGGTTATTAACATTTGTGACTCACATATACTGTCCTCACTGTTGATTGATGTCTTCGGATAACTCCAACTGGATGCAGGCAATGTCCACTCGATTACAGTTGTTACCATTACCCAATACTGCTACCTCGGTTCTCGGTTGTCGAAGACACCAACTTCCAAACTTAAAGATGTTTTCTCCAAAATCGGCAAACTCCAACCACTTATTTTATTTCGGTAACTTTTTATTTAAATAATTTTAAAGCTTAATGAGTGATATCGTTTTAAAAATATGTTTAAATATCCAAAATTTTTGTTAATGACACCTTTATTTTTAGCTACCGATTAAAATTTTGTTTAAAAGAAATTGTCCAAAGAAATAAAACAGCATTAACCAAATAAAAGTGGATTTTAATTTGGTATAAACGGAATTATTTTAAGTTGGAAAACACAAAAGCAAATCTTTACAAAATCGTAACACAAATTAGCACGAACAAAAAATATTTTTCAAAAAACGACAGGTATCGGAGACCGAACTATTTATTTCAAACCGTCGATATAAAAACAAGTGCTCTCGAACGTAATCTTCGTAAAGTATAACTTCTTGACGAAAATTAATTAGGTTATGAACTTACTTTTTAACACAAATTTCACAACACTGTTTTAACCTTTTACACTTTTGAACAAATTCTAGAGAGAGAGTGATTTCCTGAGCGCTTGCTTTTATATGTTTCTGGTTGTTACCAAAAATTCATTTTTTTACAGCCATATTGCAAAAGTAACTAGGGCTATGATTGGTGGATCTAAATTACAAATTGGACTCAAATGGAAATTTGGCCGTAACTTATACATGATCGGAATTGGAAATTAAAAACGGAAATGAAAACTACGTAAAATTTTGAACAAAAAGACACCTAACAAGCTATAATTCCTAACATTAATATACGAAGTAACCTAATCTAACTTAAATAAGCTTATAACTATTTACACTTACAAGCTATACTAAAACTAATTGCAAAAATGGAATTCTGAGAACATTTTACACAAGAATACATATCTTTTGTGTTGGAAATATTTAATTTTAAAGAAATGTTTATCTTTTGTAATATTATCTAAAATTCACCTCAGATTTAGCATACTTTTGCGGTGAAAAGCGCTGTATCCTTATAAAAACTGTGTCATATTAAGAAAGAACATCTATTATTTGCTTTAAGAGCAAAATCTAAGCCTAATAATGTGGAAAAAGTATAAAATTATGTAAAAAACCTAAAAATTACAACCTAACCAAACTTAAATCTAAAAATGAAAATAATTTATATTTAAAAATGTTTTTAACACTTAAAATGTTATGTTTAAGGTTTGTACTTCTTGTCTTTATTATTCTCACTAACTATTTACAATGCATAATGTTATATAGTGTTGCATTGAAAAAGTCTCATCGTCTAACACTCTTTTTGAAATATTTCACTATAAAATGTACGGCACTATAAATGTTTGTATGCCATAATGTTCTAAACGTTGTTCTTATTGTTAAACTTGTATCAAAATTTTTGTCACTAATTCGCTTCCAAAAATATGTGCGAAAAATGTCTAAACTGTCCATATTATAACCCTTTTATGAATTTTTTGTATTTCCTGCATTCAAAAACTAAACATACATTATCCCTAACATAATTCTAACTATATAGTTCATGTTTATACACCTGTAAAGTGTTCACTTGCCAAATTACCCTTGAAAAATTGACTTTTATTGCAATAATTGCAATACTAAAATGACTTTACGAAAATGGTTATATTTAACATTCTTGACAATTTTGTTAGCAGCAAATTGCTTTTTATGATAAAACCAAACTAAGTAAATGATATTCAGACTAATTTATACCAAACAACTTTATTTTAATCACATCGTGAACCAGATTTATATAAAATAGTGTCTTGCACTTGTATCGAGCTAGAAATCACCCCTTTTTATTACCCAAATGTCATGTAAGCTGTCCGATACTTCTATTACCTCTTTCTGAACATCTCAATATATATATATATATATATATATATATATATATATATCTATCTATATATATATATATATATATATACTCCAGTACTGTACGGTTACAAATAAATAAAATTAAGTTAAATGTGATAATACTGTAGTTGGTTACTCGGGTTTATTGGATGACACCAAAAACAGTAATCGTTACCTACAAACTCCCATATCATTTTATTAAATTATCTTCTTACTGTAAGGTTTATAATTTAATTAACAGTGTCAAGAAACACAACGCTACGTATTTGCCGTATGCGTCCATTTGAGCTACTTGACAACTACGTAGGCTAACAAAGAAAAGTTTTATCGCCAGCTCAATGCAGTTATTCAACGATATTCCGAATTGGAAGTGCCTTTATTGTAGGTCGATGAATCCAAGTCATCGAAATAACCATTTTCAGCAAAGATTACCTCGGGATTAAACGAGAACAGAGCCATTTGTTGGGTTTGGAAGCAGGTAATAATCGATGGGAACCAAATCTGACGAATAGGGGAAATGAATCCCAATTCACATATTTGGCCATTGCAAAAGCAAAATTTTAAGCAGGTGCGTCATCCTGATCGAAAAGCACACTCTTCTTTACCAAATGCCCGTTTTTCTTTGATTTTGTCACTGAGTTGTAGCAACAAATTGACTCACCATTAATTGTTTCCCGCTTCTACAACTAACGTAAAGTTTGAAATCGGGGCACGACTTTGATCGCAGCTTCATACTCTTATTCCGGAAAGCGCTGTGATCGAATGCGACAATTTGGGAATGACAACACCGCGTCACCTATTCTTCAAAATATTAGTGTTCGTGGATTTCGTTGATATTGATACATTTGCTCATGCCTTTGTTTCACTGTACGTGCATATTTAATGCATCTCCAACCGCTAAAAAACTTTTATCAAACAGGGCGCTTTGTGTGGCAATTGTGGGCGAGTTTGGGAGTTTTCATCTCAATCATAAAAATGCCTAGTTTTTATACTGTATCGTGGTGTGTCATTGATCAACATGATGGGCAAGATTGATTGGGTGACCAAAGTCTGATGAAAAATTATTGTTCAGGTAGTACAAGAATATAAAAAGGTACCAGGCAACAAAAGCTACAAGAATTATACCTAGGAACAATTGGAGGAAGCTCTCGAGAAGAGAGCCATGAGAGGCGCATCTGAATTATACAAAATTCCTTTCGGTACGGTTAATAACACATTTTATAGAAGCAACATTAGATATGTTGGAAAGTCAGAGTAAGCACTTTTAAAATCCGTCGCAAAATTCGCCGCTTTTGGGTTTTCCACTTTCTACGTTCGCAAAATACTGTTTGGGCTAGGCTGGATGAAATGTACAATGTTTTGAAAAGATTTTGCCGGGGTACGACTGGACTAGGAGTCTATTAAAGCACTACAAGGATATCGTCGCACAGCATATATCAGCGAACATAAACAAAACACAAGCAAGTGTTAACACCATTAACCAGTATTTTAGTAAATTAACTGACACACTGAACTACATGCCCAAAATACGTTTAACTATGTTGAGAACGGTTGAACCAAGAATGTGAAAGTGTAGTTATAAACGTGGCGTAAAATACCCTGAAAACATTTTTAACCACTCTTTATAATACATGACGAGAAAATGGGCCAAGGCTATATCCGTGCCGTAATAAATCATGCTGTCGTTCTGTATACAGGTTCAATCGCACATCAGATGATAAATGCAAGTATATTTCAGGATTGGTGTTAGTGCAACTTCCTACTGCATGCCAAAAGCTGGAAGGAAAAATGCTACGATAGGTGACAGCCTAGCATAGCATTCTAATCAAACCGTTATCCGCCAGTGTGAACTAAATAACGTCACATTTGTGTGTCTGGTGGCTCATTCAACACACATTTTTCATACTAGAGTAATGTAACGTGAACTGGACTAAATCGTAGCAAGCAGCTAAAATAAGCTTTTCTGACACAATGTTGACAAGTCTCCGGGATAGGAAAATTGCTTTGTTCATCCTTTTGGATTTACCTCGCATTGCGATTTATAGTTTAAACGCGTGTCGATGACGCAACTCAGGAACCTAGCGTTGCGTACAAACATGGAATCACAACCAACGATTGAGCTATTTGTTGAAAAGTACATTACTGCCGTTAAAATACAATTCGGTGTACTTTTTCGCACAAAACCTAATAAATTCACTTTGGAGGAAAAATTAGTTACACATAGATTCTTACTAACCTGAAGCTCTCTTATCGATTTCAGCCAGATTCAACTAAACATCGACATTTCCCATGTAAATTGGCGTATTTCGCGCAAAAAAAGGATAAATACAATATTTTGGACAAAACCTGATAAATCGTTAATGTTGTGTTGTATTTCATTGTATTATGGTAAATCCACCAAAATAAACTTTTTCGCAACAGATAGGTACCTTACTAATGTTAGGACTACATAATTTATGGGTTTCCTTTTTATTCCCGTCAGACACTTTCCACTCTTAAAGTGTGAAGTATTTTCAAAACTGAATGGAATATGACGGGAAAGGCAATGTTTTGGTGCGAGAGGGCAATCTAGGGTAACAGAGAAAGACAGAAAAATTAAACAAAGCAGCAAATGCACAAACAACAAAGGCTACATTATTTTTCGTTATAATAATTTATTTGGCATTGTTTAACTCATTTGACTTTTAAATGATTACGTTATAAACGATCTTGATTAATAAATGGGAATGTATTGTAAAAGGTTTTCTTTTTCTCTCCAGATATCGTGATTGTGATCCAAGTATGGAGGCCTTCCTTACATAAGAATGGCCGAAACGCACCCAAGAGCGCCACGATGGTGATCGGTTTGTCAAAAAATTTGAGAAAAAAATATATAAAGTGACTGTAACCGTGCAAAGTCAAGAACGGTTTATTGAAATGAAAAGACTCTATCAAAATCAGTGTGGTAAAATTTTTTTGAACGAGTTCAATATTGTATTTTCTATCCCATCGTCAGACTATTGTGCAAAGTGTACGAATTTGAAATTTCAGAACAAAACATCAAAAGTTGACAAAGGAAAACATCTTAGGCTGGAGCTCAAAGTTGGTTGGCTCGCTTTTTATAAATTTCTGAGACAAAAACCACCACATTCTATAATCTTTCATTTAGACTTACAGCAGGTCCGACCTTTTCCCAGAACATCTACTAACGAAGCGTTTTATACGCATAAAAAAAGTTTTCACACCTTCAGCTGCGTTGGTGCCTAACCTAAACATCCTACGTTTTTTACTAGGTCGGCGAATCAATCAGGAAGAGGATCAAGGGAACTTGGTCTAAGCTCTCTTAAACTAACTAGTTTGCTTGGAGTTCGACGGCGTGACAAAGTAGACTACTTTGCGATGGTTGCGGGGGGTAGAATAAAAATTCCTAAATTATACATGAGTTATATTTTTGGCTTAGGGTTAAGTCGCCAGATACGGTCTCCGCAATTTAAATAGTGTTCCTGTCCCTGAGCACCCCTTTTTACAAGCGGATAGGGTTTCTAGTAAAGTAGAAACAAAACACAACCCCAAGAGTATTATAACGAATGCAAATATTTATCCATCTATGGATCCTTTACAATACCGCAGAACGATTGTGATTGGGAGGGTTTAACAGAACATAATGTAGAAAGTATAACCCAGCAGCTATGGCTTTAATTGGAGAACTTTGGACGCGCGGTAAGAGGATTAATTATTTAAACCGGACTAGTATTTATGTTAGTAAGAAAAAACCTTTTTAATAATAATAGTAGGCGCATGAATTTTCTAATATGCAATCCTGAAAATTCAAAAATGGACTTAGCAGAAAAATTTGGATTATCACATAATATCAAAACACAAATAAAGTCAAAACAAGAAATTAAGTATCCAGCAAGTAAAATTTGTTTATTTCACAAACATAAGGAGGAAACCATATTTTAGGATATTCACATTATGGTTTTATTTTATAAGACACAAATTAATATAAACTGTAAATGTTTACCACGAATATTAATTTAGATAACAAGACATCAAAAATTAGTTTACCGAAATTTAATTCTGCAGAAGGCAGTATCCCATTGAAGTAATTAGTTATTTTCAAAAGTTATTGTTTACTCAACACAATAATTACAAGTAAAGCTAAAAGATACGTAGACGCTTGAACGCAAGGGTGTATGCGCTGTGTAAAATTCTAGTACTTTTAGCTTAAACAAGTTAGTAGTCAAAGAAAAAAACCGCTACAAGTTGTATCAAAAAATCGGTTTTTGTAAATAACTCCAAAATGATTAACTTTAGAAAAAATTACAAGAATGCTTTTTGATCAGAAATTTGATTTTATATGATCAGATCCAAAATCGAGTTTTTTGGAAATATTTCGAAAATGACATTTTCGAAAAAATTGCAAAAACACTTTTTGTGAGAAATTTTATTTCCTATCTAATGGTATTTTCACTTTTTGAATATTTTCAGTAGTTCTAGAGATATTTAGGAAATACCGGTTTTTTTAAGTTTTTTTGGTAATATCTTGTAAACCGTTTGTTGTACAGAAAAATTGTAGGTAGAAAACTACGAACCATTATATTACTAATCAATTATTAAAAGGAAAAAAATCTAAAAAAATAAAAATTTGCAAAAGGGGTACTTACCCCACAATTTTATCCCTTTCCCCATTCCCCACTAACCCCAAAAATTAGTCGCTTTGGGTAGTTGACATCTAAATGCGTGCCAAATTTGAAGACAAAAACACAGCAAAGATTTTTTTATTGCAATTTTTTTAGGCGATACAGTACTTCCCATCCAGTGGGTGTGGAAGTAATTAAAGCTTGTGGCACAAAGTGTTTACCCTAAATGAAGGATAAACTCAAATAAAGTAGAACTACTAATGAATAAACATTAAAGTTGTTTATACATAATTCTAAGTGACGTTGAAACACCAACGGGCAATTTAAAGAGAAGCGCTGAAAGGGCCACTGATATACTTTGCTAATGTAAATAGACAAGTTGTGGACGTGTAAGTTAAATAATACGAGAGTATGTCATCTTGAATGTAGACAATAGGTGGCTATGTAATTTCAGCGAGAATAGTAGATTTCATTTTTCGAACATAACGAAAACTTTGATATCATCAGTCACACAAAACAGTTCAGAAGAGTCCAGAAAAGGAAAAGTAAAGGTCCACGTGGAACTCATATTTTCATTTCCGAGTTTCCCTAGTTGAAATGTCCCAATTTACTTGGGTTGTTTAATTAAAAATTAAACAGAGAATATTAAAGCACGTGTTTTTCAATTCAGCATCTTTTTGGAAAGAAGTTACACATTATATTCGAATTTCACCTCCAGACGTCGCAAACCTTAATGAAACTTTAATAAATAATAATTGTCATTAAGTTAATTTCAATCTAGCAATAAGAAAACAAAGATACGTATTGAAGAGTTAAATAACTATATCCGCAAAATATAAAATTAAAATTTAATCAGAGAATACCTAATAAGAATGATACAAATGTCAATGGCGTAACACAGGTGTTCTAGTTAGAGTAAATTTATTATCTATATTGCGCAAAATTACTAAAAGAATTGTGAATGTGGACTGAAATAGCGAAATTCAAATTACGCACGTTATAATATGAACAAATACATGAGAAGATTGTGTTACGGTCGAAAATGAAACTAAAACGGCAGGTAGCAGTTAATTAGAGCTCAGTGGGACAGAGGGCGTGCTTTTTGAATTTAAAAATACTGAAGGTGGCTAGCCATATTGTCCAAAGTCGCAAATAAGGGAACGTCGTAATTAGAATAAAGGCAAGTAAAAGGGCGACAGACTGTTATTAAGACGAAATTGGTAAGAACACACATGGGTACACGTAGATAAATGCTTATATCTCATTAATTCAAATTTAAATACTACTCATCTCCAAAGCTCTGTCATTAATTGAACTCCAAGCTAAAATAATTACACATAAACTAGATAAACGTCATTTAAAACTCCTCTAATCGGTTACGTTAAACAACACAAAAGATTTAATAAAACAAAAAACTGCATGACCCTGAATGCTTCAATTGCAGGAAATTACCAATGATTACTTTTAAAATGAATCAATAAGAATTGAAATCAAAATTTAGCTCTCAATAAATTCTTTTGTTTGAATAATAAAATTACTACTCTTCATAAATTATTTCGCTGGTCGAGAGGAGATCACAAATTAACACCATCAAATACTGTTAATTGCTCGACTATTATATCTAAATATACCTCAAAAAGCACACAAGTACCGTGTAAGCTTACCAAGCGGCCTTTATTTTTAAACTACGGAAACAGAATCATCTAAATAAGAATAAATCCAAAACAATACGTAACTAATTGGTCACTAAAAATCAATTTTACCATGGGAAATGTTCATATACATAAATTTGCACTACATTTAATTAAATAATAAAAGAAAAAACAAAATACCAAATACATCGCAAATAAAAGCAGCTCGTTAACTTTTATTGAGATAACGTGAAAGCATCAAATTCCGCAACATAACACCAATACGAAAGACTGCGTTTATTCGCTCGTTAACCAATAACTTCACCAAGTTTACAAACAAAGATATGGTAAAGCATTCACAATAACGTACAATATTGAGTTACCTTCTCCACTGGGCAGCAACGGGAACGGCTCCGGGATACCAGGAGAATGTCCTCGATCGGAAAACCAATGTGGCAATTTCCCAGTCTTAATTTCGATAGCGATACGTTGAACTTAATTGGGCAGGACGTTATATAGTTTATGTGCACAAAACGTGTAGCTTTTACACACGAGATATTTGCAATCTTTGATGCTTAATTAAATCGCTAGCTCTATTTACAGGTCTGTTTAATTATTAAAATGGAAAAAGGTCTAGTTACAAATTATTTACAGTTAGACCTTCGTCTGTTGCAGCTCATTTTCTTTTACGCGGGAAACAAAACGTTGTGCCTTCACAATTCGGTAATATAAATCCGCTTTAAGCGCGAACTCGAACCACCACTAAGATGCACTCAGGTAAATACATAACTTAGTGAAATGTTCGTTAATTGACCCCACGGTCCGTAACTTCAAAATAAATAACCAGGAGGGATGAACGTCTACACAAATATCCACGAAACGGGTGATTTTAGTTGCAAACAACTTCTCCAAAAGTTCAGTCCTCCAGGTATTCGAAAAAGGCACGCCCCTAAGCTCATAGATCACGTATCTTACTTACGAAAGTCAGATCGAGAATCCCCGCGCAATTAACCGAGCAAAAAAAGATTCCTCCCCTCTCCATCATATTGCACCATATTTCTCAACATGATAAAACTGCTGACACGGCTACGTGCACAGCTCAAGTGCGAATTGTAGTCCACAGATTTATTTCTTAAACGATAATGATAATTATTCAACACTAATGAACTGAGACACTCTATTCAGGCAAAGAAACGGCGTAAATTACTGAAACACAATAATTAGAACCCATCAACAGTCCCTGATTAGACAAGCAAACCAACGAATGATCTCATCCTACACTTTAAATACGAACTTTTCTTATCTACAACTACATTTTATGCTAACGAAACCTGTTATAAGAATTCACAGGAAAACTAATTTATATTCAACCATATAATTTCCTATTTTCATTTAGCTAATCCACCAAAACATATAATTGCCAATTTCAGAAATCAAATTTGAATTGCAATACGAAAAGTTTAATTCGAAAACCACTATAGACTTAGAAAATCAAACAATCTATTGTTACTTTAAATTTTACCTTGATGAATACAAAAAAAAACACCATGTTTCGTTATCTTAAATTGAGGCATTAGAAAAAAGGAATAAAAATACTTAATATGTACAGGGCGTTCAAATACACATGACAATTGGGGAAGTAAAAATAATAAGAATCGACCAGAAGATATTGGACATCAAAAACCTGGAGAAATTTTGTAACAAGACCCAAGGAATATCAGACTTAAAGTAGATCATTTTAAAGAAATTTGAAAATAATTATGTGAGGTGCTGCGAATACCCAAATTTTAGCTCACCTCTAGCACAAAGATCTCGCAAAGACACCTGTTTTAGCGACAATTTGGTTCTGGTTGGCAAGAGTTAGAAATGCCAGAAATCATATGGCGAAAGAATGTATTACATGGTCTCGCAATTGATGACAAAGAAGGAAATGTAGATCAATAGCTTTTTCGTTGCTTTGAAGAGGAAGGTATAGCGCAAGTTTAGTTATTTCAATAAATTAATGCTAATTTTCAGAAAATAAAATGTATTTAAAGTACTTGCATTGTTACTATTACCATTACTATTAGAATAAGAATGATATACAAGAGTCAATGGCGTAACATAGGAGTTTTACTTAGAGTAATTATTAAGCATACTGCACCAAATTTACTAAACAGATTGTGAATGTGGAATAAAATAACGAAAGTCAAATTACGCACGTCACAAATATTATATTATAGTGGATCATTTTTGAAGAAATTTGAAAATAATTCCAAATTTTAACCTCAACCTCGAGCATAAAAAAATGCAAAACACTGTTATAAAATAAAGCTGATGAAAAAGATCTCGCATTACAAGAAATGAATTTCCGGAAAAAAAGAGTGTGCATTCAGAGTAACACTTTTGCTCTAGTTGGGAGAACTAGAAGCGCCAGCAATCATATGGTATGAGAATTTATTACATTCACCCGTTATTAATGAGAGAAAAGGAAATTAAGAGAAACAGCTTAGAAATTACCTTTAGGAGGAAGCTGCAGTGCATGTTTAGTTTTTTTCAATGAAAATATTCCAGAGATTGCATATTATTCGATTTCGCCGATCTACTGAAAACTACAGTTTTTACGTGATTACTCTTCATTTGTGCTCGCACGACCACGCTTAAATTCGACAACCCAATTTTTAACCATTTAAAATGAATTACTGGATTCCAGTAGTTTAACCTAGCTTTGCTTTCGTTGATGTTAAACGTTTCACTGCTCTCTCCGTTGTTTACGAAATCACACGAGGTGTTCACTTTAACGTGCTTTCAAAATCAGACTAATTGACTGTTCGCTATGTACTGTGATATTTAACCCTACGATGCATAGAATGGGCCTCTGGAGGTGTTTAATTTCTTTAAGTAACTTTTTTAAATGCAGGTTTTTCTTGTGCCTCCTTAAGTGCCTTCCTTAATGCTGCAACTATATAATTTTGAAGTAAAAACAATAAAATTCATTTTTGGAAAGTTTAGGTGGTGTAATATTTGTACTACCCGTTAATGGAGAATAAGGTATTAGATATAATTAGAAAATTTAAAAAATCAAATTCTGCTGGAATAGATAATATTAGTAACAACCTGCTCAAAAAATGCGCCATTTATATCTTGAAACCCCTTATGAACATTCTCAAATGTTTTTTCCCAGAAAAAATAAAAATTGCAAAAATAAAACCATTGCATAAATCCGGATCTACAACTAGTATTTAAAATTACCGTCCAATAGCACTAGTTACAAGTATTTCGAAAATTTTTGATAAATATGTTTCTGAAAAAAGAATTTGCTTTTTTGAAAGGTATCAACTATTTAAGGCTAATTAATTCGGTTTCCGTAAAAACTTATCACCAATGGTGTTATCGTAACTTTCATAAACAATCTATATGATAATTTGAACCAAGAAAAATCTTCATTGGGAATGCTCTTATATCTAGGTAAGGCATTTGATCTAGTTTCTCATTGTATGTTGTTGCAAAAATTACAACCGTATGGTATTCACGATACTAGCCTAAAATGATTTGAAAGTTATCTGGAAAATGGACTTCATTATGTTGAAATAAATGGGCTTCAATCAAATGTATTGAAATCTTATGTGGGTGTTCCTCAAGGCTCCGTTTCAGGGACTTACCTTATGTTATCTATGTAAACGATTTTGGTAGTAACAACCATGTCATGTTTGCTGATGATACTTTGCTAGCAGTAAGTAATTGAAGTCTGCCGAAAGTTATATCAAAAGCAAATGTTGAACTGGAAAAGGTGCATAACTGGTTTTTATCCAATCATCTTGTTTTAAATACCAATAAGTGTTTTGTAATGGATTTCAATCTCACTTGTAATAATAATATGAGTGTTTTGGTAAAAACATTGGATGAATCTATTAAACAAGAAAATGTTTAGGAATCTCTATTCCAAATGATGGTTTGTGAGATGTTCTTATTGTAACAGTATGCCAAAGAGTAGCTCTAATTTGTTACTGTATGAAAGAATTACGCGTATTAGTAGATACATCTGTGTTGATTACTATCTATCGCGCGTATTTTCAATCAATAATATCACATGGCCTTATCGCTTGGGGTGTATCTCCAACAAGCAACAGGGTTTTTAAGTTAAGCAAAAAGGCAATAATATATATATATATATATATATATATATATATATATATATATATATATATATATATATATATATAGTTGGAGCAAACCATGGTACAAGTTACAGAAACATTATTGTACAATTAAAGATTTTGACATTTCCATGCTTATTAATAATATATATGCTTGTGTATGCTAAAACAGAGTATAAAAGTTGGACAGCACATCATAATTATGTTACAAGAAATGTATTATGGAGGTACCTTAGCACAATTTAACAACCTTCGACAATTGTTCAAAGTGCTTGCTATAAAACTATACAATAACTTAGGTAATACACTCAAAGACTGCACTAAAAACATTTTTAAGCAAAAAATAAAATCCCTGTTAATAAAAAAAAATTTATTACTATTTAAAAGAGCTTTTTGGTGACAATCTGTGATGTCTGAGTGTGTTTTACCCATTTGTTTTGAGTATAGTGCCCATGCATTTGTTATACATATCTTATTCTATGTAAATAGTCAACAGGACAAATAAAAATTATTATTATTGGTGCACATCTCGGGCCCCGTAAACTCGGCTACTATTTGCACTCCTAAACAAACCTACATGTTGTGATTTTAGTTTATTCACTGCGTTTCTTAGGACTGTACCATACGTCGGTGGGTTTCACCCGAGAACGTGTCATAAGCATATAAGGCCTCTAGATAGCGATTTTAAGGAAACTGTTAGAGTGGAAGAGGACAACAAAGTACATATTTTGGATGGTAACTCGGACAGTGCCTCGGACTACGACGATGATGGTTATGGGGGTGAAGTTATGAACGACTTTCATGACGATAAATTCAGGAACAGCTTTCTAGAGTAAGAAATTGTTTGTTAGGCAAAGAACCATACCACCACAAATAAATCACAACCACATAATATACTGCGTCAAAGGTCTGGTCTAGTCTACGAAACTATTATAACAAAACCAAAAGATGCATGGAATTATTCCACAACTCCCAATTTATTAGAAGAGGTACGACTGTGCACAAGCCTTGAAGGGTGAAGGGTTGCAGCTTCAAAGTCCAGAATATGGATGTTTCAGTTGATGAACAAAATGCCTCCTTGGCTATTCTGATTCTTGCTAGAGCGGAAAAAATTGGGATACTAGCATGATGTAGCTATTTCTTATTACAAAGATTTCTGAAATTTGAAGACAAACGGACCACAGATGTTCGGCTGGCTGACGACAGTTTGGAAGGTCTCGACGTATTTGGGAAATATTTATAGACAGCTGTCGTAAAATACATAGACCATCTGCAACCTTTACGATCGATGAGCAACTGGTCCCTTATAGAGGTCGCTGCAAATTCGTCCAATACATCCCACAGAAGCCTGCAAAATATGGTATAAAAGTATATTGGTTAACTGATACAGAAAACTCTATACAATTGATTGCATAATTTGCACATGAAATACAAGAGAAATTGGGGTACACTGTAGTCCAACCACTAGCTAGCCTGTAAAAGGCAGCGGGTGTAACATTACTATGGACAATTATTTTACTTTCATTCCACATGCACTCGATCTATTGAAACTTAACACTACTATAATAGGAACTCTCAAGCTGAATAAATCAGAAATATCACAGGAGATGAAACCTAATCGGGACACACCTGTACATCTCAGAAATTTCGGCTTCAAAGACAACGTGACGATCGTTAGCTACACTCCCGAGAGCAATAAAAATGTTATACTTCCCAGCGCGATGAACAGCGATGCTGAAATAAAGAAAAATAGCCCAGAAAAGAAGCCAGAAATTAATATATTCTGCAACAAAACGAAAAAAGGCATTGACCAAATGGATCAGATGGTTCGAGATTACGCTTATACAATAGAAGGTGACCCTTTACCATGTACACAAACGCGTCCGAAACGCTTTTCGAATTTTTTAAATTCGGCTTTCGGGAAATTGTGAAAAGTGCAATACGCAAGAAAGCTGCTTCTCCGAGAATTATCATATAACCTTCGGAAACCATACATAAAAAAGGATACCCGCTTCCAACGCTCCAGAAGTCCATTTTAGAAGCCCCACCTCAACGGATAGAAACATCTATAGTTTGCGTAAAATGCTTTAAAAATGTATGCGGCGAACATATTGTCATGGTTTGTATGAATTATATGTAAGTAATTATTTTTTTTTAAGATACACTCATTTTGATCTTCTAGATTCAAATTAATCATTACATTATATCTGTTTCGCTTGTTTCAATGTAATTATTACTCAAAAGCAAACGATTCATGGATATTTTAACTAAACGCAATATAAGTTGTATACCGGGTCCCCGAAAGTCATGTGCAAATTTGTTTGGCCATGTACCCTAGGGTTAACCTATCAAAAGATGATTCTGCAGAATGGTACAGATCATCCCGAATTTCCTCCATATCTGTGTTAGGCCTCGCAGTTACCGAATAATCCTCGTAGTTCTGTGTCCACTAAGTATCCTTATTTGCTTTCACGGGTTTCACACTGCATCAGTAGCAAAATTTTACCCATATATAACAAAGAAATGTTTTCTTCTCTTTGTAAGCGCTGTAAGAGGCTACCCCTTTTTGACCGTCATCAAAAACCACAAACTAAGTCGATATTCGATTCAGAAAGTACTATCATATGAATCGTAAATGTCAATATGTGACATAACATGTGAGTATTGTTTCGTTTTAATCTGTAAAAAAGGACAAGCTCTATTAATATCGGGTAACGAATCAATACTAAAATAACTAATAGACTAAACATAAAGTTCAGAAGATATTATTCACATCAATCATTACTTGAATAGAAAAATATGCAATTTGTTTTTCAATTAAATTGTTTTGTTATTTCATTTTTTTGAAAATAAAAAGGCACATTATTAATACGAGAATAATTAATCACGTAAATTGAAGAGTTTTTAATTTAAAAATGTAATATAGGCGAACAGAGGACATCATTTTTTTTTAATTTCAATGGCTGTATTCAAACTAATTTAATTATAAACTAAAGCTGTTAAATAAAAAATCTAATTCAGTATGATATTAAATTAGGAATGAACGTTCCAACACACTACTTTATTATTAAAACTGCTCAATTGCATTGGATGAATGTACTCAATAATAGTATAATTCAAAACATTCTATTGTGCGCTATTTCTTTTTATCTAATTTTCAGTAAAAGCTGAAGTAGCATTAGTACGTTATATGGAAATGGACATAAAATTTTAAAATAAATCAAATAAAACGTACTCTTAGGTAGTAAAACACCTTCATTTATCTGCTTCTTTACCTCGTTCATTATTAAGAGCAAGTGACATAGCTACATACACTTTTCTTGCAAGCTACGGGTAATTTTAAACTTTTGCGACTTTGTGTAGAGCAATCGAACAGACGACTTTAAAACAGTATTCAGAACGCAACAATTTACTTTTCGCAAATGTACCTTATGATATATGTAGATCTACTACATCAAACCTTGTATGTTTTACTCAATATTGCCCAGAAACCATAAATAACCGGGGAAAATTAAATGCAATGCTAATTTTAGCAGACTTAGATCAAATTGAACACTACGTTATTTTGGTTAGATAGTCAGATTTGGGGTTTTGTCATGGGCGAAAATGGCAGTAGAATGTGAAACATCAGATAAGATAGTGGGTGTCGGTAGCTCAGTGGTAAAAAGGGTAGTCGTGTTATTAATTTTGTAAGTACGATAGTTCGTAATAGATACGTCACCGTAGGTAAAAGTCGTAAGTTAAAGGGGACCAGTTTGTTAATAATCGAAAATATCGGGATCTAAGCAAATAAATGCGAGTACTTCACAGCAGAGTTCAAAACAAATAAAAAACTTGCTTACCTTTACATCGCATAAATCAAGTAAATCGGCAACGAAACCATTGGATCTGTGTTTCCTGTAAAGCTAGAAAAACATTCGGACTTAAACGAAAAAAAAACATGCTCCAGACCCAGCTGATTGGCCATCAATCGTATTAACTCCAACTTTACTTTACGTTAATTCTTATTATTAAAATTCTATATCTTAGAAATAAAATAAATAGCAAACAAACTAACAGAGAAATCCCTCATAAATTATTACGTTAAAAGCCTTGATCAAAATCACAAAAACATAAATGAACGTTGTCGCTGTAAAGTCGTGTAAATAAAAAATTACAATAAAATATAAGATCAGTAATATGAACGTAATCAATATATTTTATCTTCTAAATTTATATAATTCGTAAGGCGAAAATTACATGTAAAATTGCAATAACTCACATTAAATTCTGTAATACGCTATCAATATTGTAATAATAATAATAATAATTAACTACTACTAATGTTGAAGTCACAGAAAATTTACTCAAGAAATCCTCTGTAAAATTTTAAGTGTAAAACGTACCATTGGAAACGCAGAATTCACACAATCAATTAGCTTTATACCGTAATTTAATTATCTGTATCTCAAATTGAAATTTGGTAAATTTTCCAACGTAAATATCAACATACAATGCAAACACAACAATAACATAATACAATAATATACAAGTCAAAAGCAGAACGAATGCGATCGCCCGTAGTATTTAAAATACTAAGAACAAACTAAACGGGTTCATCCGCATAATCAAACACAGTTTTACAAATTTATTAAATTCATTTCAGTTTTATGACGTCAACTCAACTAATTCCTCCGTTAACTCAAATTCGAAATCTTAACAACGAAAAGTTCAAACCAGATCCAGGTGAGTTCAGCTGAGTTTATCTACACAGATTAATTTGTTTACACAACCTCTTTTGAGTTTTATATACACACAATTTTGTTAAATCAGTTTATATACAGCAGATAATTGTCTGTCTGAACAAGCTGTGGGTTCAATAAGATGCACAAAACGAAGCGAAAGTGGCGTTGCTCACTCGATACACACCAATTTACCAAAACAATAATACTTCCAAAATAAAATGGTTATGCACTTACCATCCAACACTTAATCTTTCCCTTCAAAAAATTTATAAAAAAGCTTCCCAGGGTTAAATAATTATTATTTTAATCCACACTAGTTGAAGGGGTTAAGGGTACACGCTCGATTACTTCAGTAACCCGGTCAGTAATAGGTAGACCATGTACGTGCCCCTTACTTCCAATTGTTCACTGCAACAGCCCAATTTCGACTGACTAAATGACTAAAAAATAGTGCCCCCTTTCCACCACAAGTTCACGTCTTTCACCACTTCAAATAAAATGATCCATAAAAACTGCATGCTAGACGTTTCCCAAGAAAACATCGAGCCTTGAACCGCACAAATGTTGATGAAAACAAAAACAATACCCAGACTTGCGATAGCATCATCCGGATTCTGAACGAACAAACCGATTCTCTCAACTGAATCTTCCATAATTTTCCTTACTAATAATTTAATCCAAATACAAATTTGTCAACTCTGATTTACCAAGAATTATTTAACGCTCGGTCAGATTTATGAGATGAAAGCGATAAGAAAATAAACTTCAATGGCGAAAATAAGAATATTAAATTTCTGAAAACTCTTTATGATAGTAATCAATTAAATCCCGAATATGACGCTATTTCCTTTTAACGAACTTAAAATTTTACGTGAAACTACATTTATCGAAGTTCTACAATGCGATAACCAAATATATGAATATTCATCAAAAATTCTACGCCAATTTCATTCACAAGTGACGGTTTCGTGAAACTTTAGTTCATTTTTTTAATAACTCTTACAGAGATCCCAATTTGTGTCGTGCAAAATCATTCATCAAAACTTCAGAGTCAAATTCGGTCCGGTACTTTTTTTAATCTATATCAATAATCTACAATTGGATATTGCTTCTCAAAAGTTATTATTTGCAAATAACTTAAAGATTTTCACACAAATTTCCGGCACATCTGATTGTGAAAATCTTGAAGGCGATTTGAATTCACTGTGGCACACTAATAAGTTTAGTCAGAGCGCAGCTAAGTGCAAAGTGGTTACCTTGGCTAGGAAATTTACAAACATTAAGTATAGTAATACGCTAGCAGCCATTTCCTTACAAGGATTAACCGTAGTAAAAGATGTGGTTATACAATTTAACAGCTGCTTTTCATTCTCCTATACTATCACTACAATAAAATATTCATTTATCATATTTAATCATCCGTATGTGCTCTGATTTTACCAGTGTATGTACAATCATGACTTTTTATACGTCTCTGGTTAGATCTCGTTCAGAATATGGTTCCCTAATATGGTACCCAATTTACAAAATATATATTAGCAAGATGACTGCTGACCTGTATTTTTAAGATCATGGCGGATACCAATATATTTTTTTCAAATGTGCAGTCATTACCTCTTTTGGATTTTTCTTTCTATCAGCCGTTCCAGTACAGTAGGTATTTTCCTATAGCAGCTTGATTGTTAACTGAACATTATTAAAATGATCCAAATGCACGGCCATGTCCAGTGCCTAATACATTTTCAAGTAAATACAAAACCTTCCTGTATGCCCGGTTTCACTATAGTTATCTGAAGCACCTTCACATACGCGAAACTTTGAAACCAGTCCATTTGGATCATTAATCGTATACAACTTCATATCGTATTTGTGTCGTTTATTTTTTATGTACTGTTAAAGCAGCAAACGTCCGCGTCAAGACTCCATAGCGTCATCCAGTGATAGCTCTCTTCCAGGGTAGTAAATAATGTTCACCCTGTAATTAAAAAATCTACAGATCTTATTTTTTCTAGACCGTCAGTCAGTGGTTTCAGAAGTTGTAAAGTGTAAGCAGCTCAAAATCAATAAAAACCTATTTGAGGGCATATGTTTTCTAAAAGCAGGAATATCATACAAAGAGTCCGGTTTTTAGACGATTTAAATGGTTTGTCCGTCTTTCCACCTGGTGATACGAGAATCAGCAAAAGTTTTTGGGTTTAAAAGAGCTTCAACTGTATAAGCACTAGTTCTTTTCTATACAACACGTTAGGAAATCGTCATCGAGTAGCAAACTCGGAATCGGCACCGATAATACGTGAGTTTTTTGAAACACAGTATGCCTCACCATACCCGTGTTACTCCATTATTTATCGCCTGAGTATGTGGCCGCTTGAGTGGTATGTACAAAAGCATTAGAAACATCAGTGATGTCAGCTTCGGATTGAGAGGTTGAACTAGTTTCACCATCTTCCAAATCAGAGTCAAATACATCACCTCTGCTGCCATTTTCTAAAACCCATAACAACTCTTCATCAGTATTTTTTTTATAAATACTTTTTTTTTCGTCATAATGTCTCCAAAGGAAATAAATAACCAACAAAAGCACAAATTATAACAAACCATTTCAACTACGCCGAAAACAAGAGAATCCTTTAACCGACGCCAATGAAATACCAAAGCTAGGAATTGTAGGATTGCAACCCCTCCAATAACACTCCGATCGGAGTGTCCAGATGAATTGGAAAGTATTCGGCAGCATTTTTTCTAATATCTATGTTTTCCAAGTAACAGTTTTTATCCAGCACGAGGACCTCCTGAGAGACTCGACTTATAACCCCTGGTCACAGAAGAAAGCATCTCTGCATTTCTTTCCTATATAAACCAATCAAATATACTGCCCTTAGCTTTTTGAGAGCATCTATATCGTGGTACCCAGGTCATTTTTAAGGAACTGAATAACACTCTGTACACAGGCAGAATCAATATGTTACCAGAAGCACCAATTTGTAATTTATGCTCAAATTTTAAGGAAATATCTGTTGCTTTGTTTATTATTAACATTAATTTAAAGTATTTGATTCGATTATTTCGCCATTATTTATGTAATTCGCATAATTTGTTCTTAATTCATTTTTAATTTAATTAGTTTATTTACAGTATTGTTTATTATTTTCCATTTATGTTTGTTCGTCTGTGTGCGAGCGTGCGTGTGTGCACAGGTGCGTGCGTGTTTTCGTGCGTGCGTACGTACGTGCGTGCGTACGTAGGATAAAAAAATAATAGGGGTCACCATTTGTACGAACCTTGTACCTCATCCGAAACATGGTCAAATCGGGGGTCAAAGTATAAAAATTGTTAATGTGGATATGATACGTAATTTTTCTACCACCGAAGTTAGAGAGATGTTAGATCAAATATCCTAATTATTTCATTATCATTTAGTTACGGAAATGTTCGAGTTTTCTTAATTCTTTACACAACACTTTTCATGCCCATATATTTTTATGGTGAAAAATGGACGTAGTTTTGCTTTAATAGTCAAGTGAAACTCGCCGGCAGCTCAGTGGCTTCGGGGGGGGGGGTTATAACATTTTGATGATTGCGGAATAAAAGTAAGCCATACATTAATAATAACTCCACAAAACTAATGGTGGCCAGCTTGTTTGAAAATGATAAAAAGCACTATAAATAGCGGTGTTCACTAGGTAATAAAAAACAAACAAAATTGCCTATCTTTCGTTGTTTGGATCCGAAACTATTACATAATAATATTTAGTAGTATGTAAGTGTATATTTTATTGAGTTTAAAGCAAAACGAGATTCCAAGTGATAAACATTGTTATTAGTAAACATTTTTAAGTGTTAAACTTAAAAGACAAATCTTTAGTGAATTAACTGGTTCATTTTATACTAAAGGTAAGTAAAGCATATTTGTTATCAACATTCGTTGAAGGCGATCATACCTGTGGAATCTAAGTATCTTTAAAATTCGTTAAATAGCCCCCCCCCCCCCCATCTGTTAAAAAAGTCTCCATACTACATAGGTTGATCAAGTATTTATCATATCCATCTATTTGAAATAATGTAAAACTGGTCAAGTGAAAAACGATTATGGTGATCACCTCAGGCCCTCACTACTAAAGAAATCGTTAAAAGCGAAACAGTAGATAGTATAGCAATCACAGTCAAATGGGTTCACAATATTTTACTCAAACCATGAAAGAAGTGTCGGTAAAACGGTATCGTGCTTACTATCAGTGAACGAAATGAGAGTTCCTGTACAAGTTCCAAATCAATATTTGGCCATGTTTCAACGTAATTTGGCTTAGTTTTTCTGACGATATCCGACTGATGACAAAAACTGCACCCGCAAAATACCTCTGAAGTAAAGGATCAGTCAAATCAGTGCATTTCACCATGCGAAAGTGCTCCACAGAATGGTAATTAGGTTATGGCAACTATTTTTTGGGATAACCTATGTTGACTATTTGGGAAGGGGAACACGGCCACGGTTGGCACATAAGAAAGTGATCTTTCATAACGACAAGGCCCCGTGTGATTCGTCCACAATTTTGTCCGCAAAATTGGAAAAGTTACTCTAAGAAGTGCTTCCACATCCACTATACTCTCCAAATAAATAAAAAGTATATTGCTGAAGCGAATGCCTAATTCGACAAGTTGCCACAATAATTTTTTATCAGACGGTTTAAAAAAAAATCATGTGCAGCACTTGAAAGGAATATGTTGAACGATAGTAAAAACAAATGTATGCTAAACTTGTGTTGCATTAAGATGTCGTGTGTTATATCAGGAGTTGGGTAGACCGTGCACTATAGTCAAAATAAAATGTGTGTAACTAAGAAATGGCCAATGTATTAAACTAAAATATGAAGTACAATGGAATAATTTATAAACAAAAAAACCACAACACTTGCAATAAACTAGAAAAAATTCAAAAGGTGGTTAATAAACAATAATAGCACTGACGTTTTAAATACAATAAAATTCCACAACTTTTTTTATTGTTTCAATACAACATTTATCATTATCATGAAAAAGTATACAAGTAAAATAGCTAAGTAGTTAGGCTAACAAATTGGTCTTTTTTATTACAAAAATGTGAAAATTTAATTTTGTTTCCTGAAGACATAAGGTGATTACTTACTACTAAATGTTTGGACTAATTTGATTTGTCAGTGTGTTTATATTTGTAACATCTAATTTCTTCTATGTGTTTGTTTAATATAAACAGAATTAATTAATTGATTAATTCTGTTTTATTGGACAAACGTATAGGAGCTTTGCTATTTTAATTAATTAATTAATTCTGTTTATGTTGGAAATATCTAACAACTTTGATGTTAGATAAAGAACATATTAGATATTACTAATATAAACACACAAACAAATCAAATTATGCTAAACATTTAATACACATAGTAAATATTCACCTTATGACTACCCAAAACAACAGAAAGTACCTTTAATGAAAAAACAGGTTGATCTCACCTTTAACAGATATTTAAAATATAGAATTATAATTTACATTAAGTTTGCTGTTTTACCTTAATTATTTGTTATCGTAACTACCTGGTTGTTATTTTACTATATACCTTCTCTTGATAATGACACACCTTGTATTGAAAGGTGTAGAGAAATAAATAATTATATAAAGGAAATTGTGGAATAATATTGTATTTAAAATATTAGTGCTATTAATTATGGAATTTCACGAAGTAAGGTTAAAGAACGTAAATTTAGTAAACATTGAGATAGTGGAATTTAACCAGTGCTTATACATAAACGTTAGTTTGATCATTTGTATGATCGAAAGTTTCGCAGAGATTAGCAAAACCATAACACCGCTCTGCTCATGTTACCAAATAGGTAGGTCAGCAAAATTTTACTCAGAACTCTAAATAACGTAAACAAAATGTATCGTTTTAACTTAGTGAAAGATCTCAAAATAGGATTCGAAATAATAATTATTATAATTAAATCTCTAATTAATTAGAACGGAATTTTCATAACCTGTTGTTACACCTTGAAAGGACTGCAACTAAATTATATAAAAATGTCTATACACAATTACGATGCTACGAATATCGATTACTATACATACCTTGTACGTTCACATAAACGTCTACTGAAGAACTCACCCATAAGGGGCGTCAAGTAACAGGGTGAGGTAACGCAAAACTCGTGGAATAAAGTTCAACTGCTGGGCAGCGACAAGTAATAACTGAAACCATTAAACTCCCGCGGCTATAATTTAGAATAAATCTGAAAAATAGTACTTTATTTTACGGGATGAAGCTGATCTTAACACTACTTCTAATATAAGCGACACATACATCTCGACGTTTTACAGAGGTCACCAATATGAGCTTTATTCCCAATTTAAGGTCCAGAGCAGAGCGGTATATAAAAGGCGAATATTTGAAAAATCTGGAACAGTGGAACTGTGACAGGATCTGTAACGAACAAAATACACTCACATACTACACAAAATTAAAAACACCGAACGCGTTTCAATAGCTAAGCTATCATCATCAGCGGTCGACCGCTGTTTGGTGTTTATGAATATTGTCTGGTACGTGAGTGCAATTTGTTTATTTGTAAAAGGCGAATAGCTTCCATGAACGAAATGTTATTGTTACTTACAATACCTATCAAAATTGCGCCATTAGTTTTTATAACAAATAAAGCGTAATTTCTAAATAAAAATGATCATTCATTAACATTCCTTAAAAATTGCAATCTCGTTTTGCTACTATTGGTAAAATGAAATTTCGTTTTAACAGCAGTGTTGAAACGAGCCACTTATAGTGATTAAAGTGTACGTCAAAATGATGACATCATGGTAACTAAATTACCAAAAATAATATTATCGTGATTATACTTTTGAAAAGCACAATGCACATAAAAAAAAAACAACTTTCAAGTCATCACTTTAAAACCTGCCACTACATTTCATTTCACCACTATTACACATACTTATTTAAAATGATTAGCTTTTTGGGTTTTTTAATGGATTATTTTTGTATTTACGTTTATATAAATCTAAACCTTTCGATAACACTTACAGTTGTCGTCTACAGTGTCAATAAAATCTTTTACAAATATTTAAGGTGTTGAAACCAATTTTCGAAATACGAACAATATAGGAGTTTGATGAACGTATAAAGCCAACTATGGAATACAATTTTTGTAAAGAATAACTAGATCATTAATAAATTAAATATTGTTAAACTGTTTTGAAGGTGACAAATCAGAACACCCTCTAACGGACGAAGGCTAACAGCAAAAATGACATAATGGAAGAGCAGATCTCACCCAATTTAAATAAATTATGACGTAAGTGTAAAGTTGTAAAAAAATTTTAATTTGAAATTGACATCGATTAAAAATCCAGTCAAACCAACAAATAAATAGCTTTGTTAATACATGTAAGTGTTCTTCATTCTACAGTGAAAACACATTGTAGTACATTTTATATAATTATATATCTTAATCTTAATGCAAACTACATAATATTAAATTTTAGTGCTATAGTAATTTATCATATAAATGGTAAAACATTTACGTACTTCAAAGTCTAAACATAAACATAGCAAAAACCCTAGACGTACCAAAAGATTAAAATTAAAATTAAGACGCACCATTGTGTCTATTTTAAATAATAAGATGCCAAAACCTATTTGAACGGAGATTTTCCTCTTGCCTTTGAAGTAATTAAGATGTTCGTATATCTTAATCGGTTCACATTGTAAGCAAACATAATAATTAGTTTGTCTTGACAGTATTTCCATACTATCAAAATAAATTCCATGATTTAAATTATTAAAAGCATGCTCAACTACCGCAAGTTTCATTGGTTGACCTAACCCACAAAATATTATTCGTTCCTTACGTCTTGTATCAAAGCTACATTATGTGGTTCCAATGCATACTTTTCCTGATGAACACGATAACTTATACCCTCCGGAGGATGATAATGGGTTTGAAACACCTTTGAGTGACAATAGATGTCCTGTAATGTTTCTTGTAGGTTTAAAAACAGTCCTAATGACATGATTGATTGGGATTTGTTTAACTCTAAATGTAACACTAGTTATAAAAGGAAGACAGGAAGTACCAACGTCAAACGCTGGTTTTTTATGGTTATGTCTAGCAGGTGTAATAACATTATTATTATCATTAAATGAATATCCATTAGCTTGTAAAGATTTTATTATATATATATATATATATATATATATATATATATATATATATATATATATATATATATATATATATACATATATAGACACAGGGTGTCCCAATAGTGCGTATTCGGTCAATAGCTCCTTAGCCATTAAACTTAGACGATAAGTTGAAATATGAAAGTTGTCTATTTTTAGAAGCTGCATAATCTAAATAGTGTGGTTTCTACAGGGTGTAATATAAAAGCGGTACAATATAGAACTTTTTATTTTTAAATAGAACACCCTATATATTATTTTATTTTTCAATTCTCCTTATAATTTTGTTTTATAAGAATTACTTACGAGCTACATCTTACAGTTTTTGAGATATTTGCAAAGTTATCTAAAAACTGACATTTTTATGTAGTAATTCAAGTAGGCGTATCTCAGTTATTTTTAGAGATAAAAAAATAATCTTTGGTATAGAATTTATTCATACATGAGCTTACTTTGATTTATTGTCAAAATTGGATTTCAATATACACGGTGATCACAAAAATTAATTCAATAACATAAATTTGAAAATGCTATATCTTAATTTTTTTAATGGCACACCCTATACTTTTTTAGTGCCTTGTCTTCGTCTATTAATCGGCTTTCATTTCTATTAAGTTTGTTCTATACCTATCTCTAATAGTTTCGGAGATATTTAAGTTTGTTAAATTTTTTTCGTTGGTAACACTGAAGAAGAGTAAAATTAGTCGGTCAAAGCAAGCTATGAATACATAAGAAACTAAAAAACATATTAATTTAAATGCAAACACTTAAAATTATAATAAATGATCAATGTTGCTGGCAAACATGAAGTCTTGGATTAAACGAGTGATCACAAGAATTAATTCAACAACGTAAATTTGAAAATCCTATATCTTCCTTTTTTAATTAGCACATCCTATATTTTTTAACGCCTTGTCTTCGTCTATTAGTCGGCTTTAATTTGTATTAAATATGTTCTATACCTACCTATCTCTAATAGTTTCGGAGATATTTAAGTTTGTTAAATTTTTTTTGTTGGTAACACTGAAGAAGAGTAAAATTAGTCGGTCAAAGCAAGCTATGAATACATAAGAAACTAAAAAACATATTAATTGAAATACAAACACTTAAAATTATAATAAATGATCAATGTTGCTGGCAAACATGACGTCTTGGAATAAACGGGTGATCACAAGAATAAATTCCACAACGTAAATTTGAAAATCCTATATCCTCCTTTTGAATTAGCACATCCTATATTTTTTAACGCCTTGTCTTCGTCTATTACTCGGCTTTAATTTTTATTTAATATGTTCTGTACCTATCTCTTATAGTTTCGGAGATATTTAAGTTTGTTACATTTTTTTCGTTGATAACACTGATGAAGAGTAACATTAGTCGGTCAAAGCAGGCTGTGGATACATAAGAAACTAGAAAATATTAACTGAAATACATAAATTGTAATTATAATAAATATTGTATTAAACCACCATTTTTAAGAGATATTTGTGACGTTTTTAAACGATTCATGGTAAAATTAAACAATTTAATCAAAAGAGCGTAAAACAAAAGATGAACGAAAACAAATGAAGAAATCAATTTGTCAAACAGTGCTAATATTTGTGTAGTATTGTATACTTACTTCCTAAATTATAAAATGAATTTTTCGAAACAAAAACTTGTTAATATGATTTACGTGCTTGGTGAAAGCGATAAAAATTGTCTTTTCGGATTTATAAGCAAACATTTCCAAATGCACGACAACCGCAAGTTTCAGTATTTGGAAGATTGAAAGAATGTTTCGAGCAAACAGGCAGTATTCAGACAATTCAGACAATTTATAACGAGAAAGAACCGCAATTAACGAAGGTAATGAACATTTAGTTCTTCAATCCGCGCTTGAAAATCCTCACGTTTCTTGCCGACAATTGGAACTAGAAGTTGGAGTTTCAAAAACATCAGTTAAAATAATTATAAAAAAATATAAATATCAACCATACCATGTCCAACTTGCACAAGGATTAGACGATGATGACTCCGTTAATAGATTAAACTTTTGCAATTGGGCAATAAATAAAAATTTGGAAAAACCCAACTATTTTAGAACGATCTTATTTACTGATGAAGCTACTTCCCACAAAAATGGATACGTTAACAGACATATTTTCCATTATTACGATACTGAAAATCCCAGATTTATAATCCCTGTTAATCATCAACACCGCTGGTCACTTAATGTTTGGGCCTGAATTATTGGGGAAAGAATTATAGGACCATATTTTTTTGAAAACACGGTCAATGGAGATTCATTTTTAAACTTCTTGCGTAAAGAATTTGAAACTTTTATTGGAGATTTACCTTTACAAACCCTTAGAGAAATGTGGCTGCAATTAGATGGAGTTCCTCTGCATTTTAGCAGAAACGTTAGAAATCATTTAAATATCCAGTTTCAAAACAATTGGATTGGAAGAGGAATGCCGATCCCTTGGCCTGCAAGATCGCCTGACTTGACAAAGCTGAACTTTTTTCTTTGGGGTTGGATTAAAGAAAAAGTATATCAAACTCCTCTAATGACTGTAGATGATGTGAAAGCAAGAATTAGAGACGTCATTCAAAATTTAAATGTTTCCACGTTACGAAAAGTAAATTTGTCGTTTATTCAAAGACTTCATGTTTGCCAGCAACCATATGGTGGTCACATTGAACGTTTATTATAATTTTAAGTGTTTGTGTTTTAGTTAACATATTTTTTAGTTTCTTATGTATTCATAGCTTGCATTGACCGACTAATTTTACTCTTCTTCAGTGTTATCAACGAAAAAAATTGAACAAAGTTAAATATCTCCGAAACTATTAGAGATAGGTATAGAACATATTTAACAGAAATGAAAGCCGACCAATAGACGAACACAAAGAATTAAAAACATATAGGGTGTGCCATTAAAAAAATGAAGATATATCATTTTCAAATTTATGTTATTGAATTAATTTTTGTGATCACCGTGTATATTGAAATACAATTTTGACAATAGATCGAAGTAAGCTCATGTCTGAATAAATTGTATACCAAAGATTTTTTTTATCTTTAAAAATAACTGAGATACGCCTACTTGAATTACTACATAAAAATGTCAGTTTTTAGCTAACTTTGCAAATATCTCACAAACTGTAAGATTTAGCTCGTAAGTAACTCTTATAAAACAGATGTAAAATTACAACTAGATTCGATAAATAAAATAATATATAGGGTGTTCTATTTAATAATCAAAAGTTCTATATTGTACCGCTTTTATATTACACCCTGTAGAACTATTTTTAGATTATGCATTTTATAAAAATAGACAACTATCGTATTTAAACTTATCTACTAAGTTTAATGACTAAGGAGCTATCGACTGAATACGCACTATTGGGGCACCCTGTATATATATATATATATATATATATATATATATAATATTTATATTCATCGTTAAAAAATTCAGGAACTTGGCGTTTCTAAGGATACGGTTAACAGAACTTTAAGAGAACAGTAAACATTTTACGGTGAGATGCAGAGATGATGGATAGGGTGCAGTTCAATTTGCTCAGTAGAATTAATCTTTGTGCACGTAAAAAGGGGGACACTTTCAACATTTGCTTAGAGTTTAATTGAACAATTTATAATTTAATAAAAGTTTGCTATTCTGGCCGTTTGATATTGACCTTGTGTACTATTCCTCTTGTTTTTTCCAGTTCATTCTTACATTCTTATGCTGTTATATTGTTGTGCAAAGTTCTGTTGTTGTTGGCCGGTTGGTCCTTAAACATGCTCCAAACTTCTTTGACCAGTCCTAAGCCTGGATAAAGTTTGAAGGAAGGCTATAATGAATTTTGGTACGTAATGAAACATTTAAACCTGATTATCACAAAAACGGCTGCTTGAAGCGACTTCTACAAGGTATAGCTTTTTCGAATACAAGAGAATACAAATAATAACTTTAACACCCTGTATTTCGGAAACTATCAAATGTTGGACTAAAGAAAATTGGGCTAGATCCTCGTTCGTATTTTAGTCTTAGGAATTTGCCGTAGTATTTTGTACAGATCTTTTAGAGGCACCTTGTGTACAGGGTGCGACGTTAGTATAACAAGGTCAATTTGCAGCTAAACTGTACACAGTATAAGAAAATGTTCTATACAAAAGTTGCTTGAATTCAAACACGCTATAACCTAAAAATTTTTGCATATACAGAGTGTTCCGTATCCACGATACATTACCCATCATTCTTATTTAAATAGAACAGTATAGATTTTACTGCGGATATCGTTTTTACTCTGAAAAACGACCACTTTCTTTTAAAAATGTCGTATAGCTAAACTTAAACGTTTTTGAAATATTTGTACATTTAGATAAAAAATTCGCGTTTCGTCGAAGATCGAAAATTCATTTTGACGTTACTATCAAATCTATTATTTTGTAACTTCCCATGTAATTTGTCAGTGACCTCTTAAGGAATACCATGACATACAATTTTTTATAGCTTATACCACAAATATGAATTTACTGTTTTTTTGTCTCAAATGTAAATATATATCTTATCTTAAATACAATACCCTGTGTATTATTGCATTATTTGATAGAAAAATAAACGACTTACAGTTCTTGTAACAAGAAAATTTTGTCTATCTGCAACGGTTTTTGAAATATTTACAATTTTTATATTTATATATTAATTCATATCTGTATAAAAATATGATATACGACATACTGTTAAATTTGAAAATGTAAACTTTCACCATTAACACTCATAATAAAATACTTATCTTTTTTGGGATTTTTTAATGGTGTACTTTAAATTATACAATCTAAACGTTTCGATAACACTTACAGTTATCTTCGTCAGTAGTAATGTTTGTTAAAAATTGTTAAAGATGTAGTAAACAATTTTGTCAAATTTGAAAAATTAAAACTAATTTTTCAAATTTGACAAAATTAAAACTTAATTTTTCAAATTTGACAAAATTGTTTACTACATCTTTAACAATTTTTAACAAACATTACTACTGACGAAGATAACTGTAAGTGTTATCGAAACGTTTAGATTGTATAATTTAAAGTACACCATTAAAAAATCCCAAAAAAGATAAGTATTTTATTATACTGTTAAATTGGTTGAAAGGGACATGACCTAAATTTAACACTTTTTTATTAATTGCAAATGTATACTTATGTGCACTAAACTTACACTTTACACTCATCAAGTAAATTTGACCAGTTTAAAAGCAGTAACGTAACAACTATCTGTTAAAATTAACATAATTATAATTCACTGCGCTGCGGTCAAAGGTACTTTTTTATCAAATGTAAATTGAAATATGATTTCAAACAATTACAAAAGATGTTTAAAAACATTACCATTAGATTGACTACATTTCAAAATCCTTTGCTTAAAAGATCTAGGCTAAGCATTGTTGGTGAAAACAGATGCGGGTGCTTGACAGATTCGCTCCTTCATGTTCTCCTTGGTGGCTGACTGCGTTTCATATACAATCACTATCACATAACTCCACAGCAAGAATTCAGGCTTTGCTAGATCTGGAGATCTTGTCGGAAACGCAATTGGTCCAAATCGACCGATCCACTCGTTCTTAAATCTTACATTTAAATAATTCTGGATAATACGGCTAGTGTGGATGAGGGTCCCATCTTGCTAAATCCATATAGCTTTTCTAACATTTTGTGAAACATCTACTAATATCTCTGGTAATGCAGTTTGCTATAAATTGAAGTAGTCTTTAATTTTTATAACGCCTCCAAAGAAAACATGACCTATAATATAATCTCCCAGCATTCCCACCCATACTTTTAACGACCATCTATGTTGGCGAACCACAGGTCGACTAAAATGGGAATTTAATTGACCATACATGTGCGTGTTGTGTCGATTACATAGAAAAGTGCGTTGTTATGAGGTATGGGTAGTACCTATCTTCCCTTAAAATGCGTCCAATGTGCGCCTACTGCGGTTTAGCATGTCGCCTAATTTTTTTTGACTTGTATTCGGTTGCTCAGTTACTCCTAATATAGTGTTTAGAATCGTTTCCTCATTTCTATCAGATTTCTGTCTTGCATGTTTCTCATACGCAACGCTACCAGTACGAGTAAACCGCTCGATTTCTTACTGATGGGCGTCTTTTTTGAGGACACCGCTCATAATAAAGTCTTTGTGCCAATAACACATTTCAACTGACTTCACCGAAAATAAACACCATATCTATTAATTCTCCTTTCTCAAATAATAGCGGAATTTTAAATAACATAAGATGTTCAAACGTTTGATATGTATTAATGTTGCGTTTAACTGCATTTTGTTAAAGTTGAAGTTGAATTTTGCTTCTTCATTTTTCATGGATACTGCTAGTATGATAAATGTTATTGCTGTCAAATGGTTTTAGGAAAATTAGAACAATTTTAGTTTAATTCATTCTAGAGTAATATAACTTTTTACCAAAATTGGTGCGATAGTTACCTCGTCAATAAAGGAAAAGGTCACATAGTGTTTTGCGACAGTACCACATTGAATTTATATTTTCATACCCATTAAAAGTTTTTTATGAAATTACATTCTCACTCGCATACGTAATACAATCAATAAATTTTATTTTTATCTTACCATTTATTTAAGTATGGCAACTGCTATGATCGTTATCGGGTGAATATACCTAATATTATAAAGGGTGCACATTGACTATACCACGAAGAATTAAAATAGAAACCGTAAAATTGTAAATATTACAAAAACGGTTGCAGATAGACAAATTTTGCATATTACAAGAAATGTAGATCTTTCAATTTTCTTTCGCATAATCTAGTAATATACAGAGTGTTGTGTTTAAGATAAGACATTTGCATTTAAAATAAAAGAACTATAAATTCATATTTCTAGTACACCTGCACAAAAATTAAATAAGTCATAATATTTGTTCAAAGATCAAAGTCTGTACTAATTACATGTGGAGTTGCAGATTTGGTAGTAACCTCATAATAATTTTGAACAACGACGAAAATGATAATTTTTTATCTAAAAGTACATATATTTAGAAAACGGTTAGGTTAAGATACATTACATGTTTAATAGAAAGTGGTTGCATTTCAGAGTAAAAATGAAATCCACAATCAAAACTATATCATTCCATTTAAAATACAAAGGTAAAATTATGCACCGCTGCTGTTGCGGAACACTCTGCATATGCGAGGATATTTTGAGGTTATATCGTGCTTGAATTCAAGCAACTTTGACTCCTATTTAAAAAGAAAACAAGTTTTGTGACATCAGTCGAAAACCTTGCATTATGTTTCATTTCTGACTATACTACAATCTGCGCTAAAAACTACATAGAATATTTCCCTCATGTACAATTTACTCCTATACAGCAATTCGACTTCGTTAGGATTACAGTGATAATCCCATTGAACGTTATTAATTACAGCGGTAATTCAACTGCAATGACGTCATACCCAACTACCATAGTAACAGAGCTATTCTTGTGATGAGCAGCGCGGTCTGTCAGTCACTGACAGCCACGTTAAAAAATTTAAGTTAAGTTAAGAGAAATCATTGATAGCAATATTTGAAAAGGGTGTGAAGAAGAATACAGTGAATTTTATTTGAACGCAAGTATTGTTCGTTTGATTACATATATGATATATATATATATATATATATATATATATATATATATATATATATATATATATATATATATATATATATATATATATATACTTTTTTCTAGTCTGGGAATATTATGTCGAATACCACGCGTGCATCAAAATTAATCAGATAAACCTGAAAAAAGCGTTGTTTCCTTAAGGAAACCGCATTCGTTGGTTTTCTCTGTTGGTTAAAAGAACCCTCCTCCTTCGGAGTCGGGCTCTTTTAACTTTTAACCAACAGAGAAAACCAACTCATGCAGTTTCCAGGCAACGCCGCTTTTTCCCGGATTATCGGTAATGTTGAACGCACTAGTGGTATCGTAAATGACAATACTCTCAGTATTCTCATATAATCGAATTATAAAAATGTTTTTCTATTTTGTATTTGTAATTTGACACTCAAACAGGTGTTTTAATGACATTATGAAATCGATTTATTTTATTTATTTTTTTTGTGTTTTTATGTAAACTAACAAAGTTCTTTGTTAATGTAAACATAAATGTAACGTAACCTATTTTTGTCTGGAATTTGTATGTAATTAAGAATAGCGATCCTTTTTACATAATTTCACAGTGTTAATGCTAATAACCTAAGAGAAATAAAGTTTAATTCCGGAATTGAGTGTTAAAAAGCGACACGAGTATCAGAGAATTTCGTTATAAACGATGGTTTGCTACTTTAATATTTGAGGTAAGCTTTGTACCAGAACCATTAGCCGTCCTCAATATAATGGTTTACTATATTTACAGTAACCATCTGCGTTTTTAGCAGCTGCGTGTAAATCTAATCAATCGTAGAAATCCTAGAAGTTAAGGAACATGTTAACACATGTAAACGCTTTCCTGTCCTGAATGCAATGATAACTCTGAACCTAGACATTTAGCTATATGTGGACATATACGTAATCTGTGTTTTTATTAAATAATTCCTGATTGTATTATTATTATTATTACTATTATTATTATTTTATTAGTTCACAACAAAACTTATAATAATTTAGTATTAGCCAAGTTGCTTTGTTATGCGTGAATCCTTGCGATATTGCAGGCTCACATTCCACTAATATGAGTAATTTGACGGTAATCTCACTATATTTAGAATTTACATCAGTTCTGCATACATAAAGATAAAATTTACATCAATTTGGGCTTGTATTTCGATAGCTCAGTTAGTTAGAGCGGTACTCTAGCAAAGTGTATGTCGTAGGTTCAAATCCTACCCGAGGTAAACTTTTTATTTATGTATTTAATAAAATTAATAATAATTTATAATTCCTGATTGATGTAATGTAATGATTGCGATACTCAAAACCTAATATAGACGATTTTCCTTTTTTATTGTTGAGGTTATATACAGTGTTATTTTATTCTAACTAACTTATTTGATTTTTTATTGATTTAAGGTACTTAATGTTAGTATCAAATAAAAGTTTTAGAACCTATGCTTAAATCTAAACTCATACAGGCAAATACCATTGTTACCAAAGTACGACATATTCAAAATGATGAAACTTGACATAGAAGGCAACAAATGCATTTACTTTTTTTTTGCAACATAAATACACAATAGTTATTTGTTTCGCTAGTACAAAAAATGTCAATTTTGGGACGAATCCCGAAAATTCATTTTATTCATGCGAATAAAACATAATATTTTTCTCCAGCCACTTTTACCATTATACAGGGTGTCCGGAAAATACTGGACCAACGCTTAATGGGAAACTACTTAGCTAAAATTGGGCCGATATGGGTCAACTTGCCCATGTCAAAAGTTGATAGTAACGGAGATACAGGGTGCTAAAGTTGGATTTTTTTCTTTTTTTGATCTAACTTGGTATTTACTAGGTATTTACAAATGTCATCAAACTTGACATTTGGGGGTTTTTGGGGATGAGAAATTCAAATTTCTTAATCATTCGTTCGTATTTTTAAGTGGACACTACCTGCAGGGTTTAGCGTCAGTGTTTTGTATTCCAAGTTTTTTGTGCCAGCCTGTATACAACTTTTGACCCAAGTAATTAATTCTCCTGTCTTTTCTACATAAAAAAGGTGTAATTTGTAAAAAGGCGCTCTGGGCAGCCGTTTTCTAGTAAAAATAGGTTTGAAATTTTAGCTGCAGAAGCATCTGTATAGGTTAAAGAATAATCACATCATTAACTTTGTTTCAATAAATTAATTATTAATAAGTTTATAGCTAAATACCTGTAATACAACAAATTTGAATATTGGAGACAATATTAAATAATTAGTTCAAGTAATTACTCAATTCAACAAATGTGCGAAATGTCCTCCATTTTGCTACAGGACCAATGAGATACCGATCAATAATGCCAGCCCAGACATTATTCTGAAATCGCAACTTTAATTGCATGAGGATTTTCAAGTGCATAAACATGTTCGTTATGCAGATTGGTAACACCGGACCTTGAGAAACAGGCTTCATCTCTGAACAAAATCTTTCGAGTAATATTTGGATCTTGAATTCTTGTATTTTAAATTTTCTGGCAAAACGCGAGGCTCTTCCGAAGGTCAGTTGTGAGAAATTCTTGGACCTTTTGCAAGTGATATTGATGTAATAATTGTTCTTTTATAACATTATGGATGACTGTTTTTGGAATACCCAACTCCCGATTTAGACGTCGCGTGCTTGTGTTTACGTCTTCCTCAGTCCTGCCCAAAATTTCTCCTTCTGCTTCAATAGTTCGTGTCGTACATTGACAACCCCGCTCTTCAAATGTTCTTTTAAGGCTACCGGTTTCGCGAAGACAGCGTTCAGTTTTTGCAAAGGTTTTGTAATTAGGTACCTTACGATTAGGAGATTTCTCTCTGTAAACTCTGACACTTCGCCGCGCATTTCCTTCGCAAAACCCGTATACTAGTAGCATATCAACCATTTCACTGTTCGAATATGTATCCATTTTCTATAATTGAAAAACTTGACAGTTGTAAAAAATTACAAAACTTCCTTTTATTGAAACAATTGCTATTCGTAGCCATGGTTACACATGTATATTGCCATTATGGTCTTTAGCGCATTTTTTATTTAGCTAATATTACGATCGCAAGATTTCGCAGATCTTGTCGCACTTTGAAATATCTTATGGCATGACAAAATTTGTCTTTAATTCCATTTTATAGTTTATAGTTATGCTGTTCCATGAGTAAATAATAATTATTAAGCATTGCCCTTTTATAGTCCAAAATGTCACAAAACCTACAGCTTCGCAGTTTTATTGCAATTAGCATTGTTTCATTTTTTTATATCTGTGAATTATGACATTGTCGTAACTTATTTTATAGGCCCTACAGTGACAAATTCAAAAAAATAACAAAATTTACAATTTCCAACTTTATCATTAAATAATTCAAAAACACTTAGGAATAAGCAGTACAAAGTGAGTAACTGTTGAAAGCCTGTAAAAAATGCTATTCAAATCTGTGATAAAATATTTCTGCAGCGTAACGTTTAAACCTATTTTACTAGAAAGCGGCTACCCAGTGCGCCTTTTACAAGTATACAAAAAAATTGGAATACAACACACTGACAAACCCTGCAGGTGGCGCTGTCTTCAAAATACGAAAGAATGATTAACAAATTTAAATTTCTCATCTCAAAAAACCGCAGAGTGCCAAATTCCATGACATTTGTCAAAAGTCGGATAAAAAAAAAGAAAAAAACCCAACTTTAACACCATATATCTCTGTTATTGTCAACTTTTGACATAGGCAAGTTGGCCCAAATCGAACCAATTTTAGCTACGTAGTTTCCCATTAAGCGTAGACAGTATTTTCCGGACACCCTGTATTCAATCATTTATTTGCAGTACACTATTTGTTTGTTTATGTCGCTATCAGTATCGAACATTTCTATTTTATGATAAATGAGTATTATTCTACATTTTAGTGAAATAGAAAACTTAGCGTGTAGTGTTTAATTAATATTCATTGGATTTTACCTTTATAAATTTGATTCAAATGTGACAGAAGTGTGATGATGGATGGTGCTACCTGCGACAGCAAATTTACACTTCTGTTCATATAATTCACTCAAAACGTTTAAATAACCTTATACTTACAACGAAAATAAAAAGTAAAATTATGTTGAATATCAATACCTATTTATGAACAAAACGTTGTTTGTGACGAACATGCGAAAATTTTGAAATTGTATTTATTGAAGTAATAACATCCCATGAACATCATTCATACAAAGTTAATTTATGGTCAAGGTCAAATTACTTTTTGTACAGTTGCCATGGAGGCACCGAAGAGTTCCGAAACTTTTGGTTGAAATACCGTCACAATACATTATTTAGGTGGTTGGAAAAAAATAAGTTTTGTAACATAAATACGCAAAATAGAAAAAGATGGTATAATAAACTCGTTTCATAAGATGTTTTATCGCACTCGTCAATAACGAAGCTTGCCGCTGCTCGTTTTCTAAACTTAGTCTCTTGGGATAAACCAACATCTTATGAAACTATTTTCATAATATACCTTAGAAATAGGCAAAAATTGACAATTCAAGAGTAGCGTGTAACGTTTCAAATTAATATTAAACATCACCCGATGTACGTTATAAGTAGAATACAAAAGATAGCGTCAACCTCGGCTAATCTTTGATCACTAAAGCGGTGTGCATTATATGCGAGGGAAGTGTGGCCGTATCTTGGTACACAAACCCACTGGTAGCTGCCACTAAAGGGCACAAGAGCACGTGGTCACCCAACCACCAAGATAAACACAGAAAGAAATTCGCATCTAACTCAGTGCATTATTCTATGTTTACGTTTCTTTTATAACGATGTTATTAAAGTTTCCTTTCGCACATCAGGCACGCATGCAACGTTAACACTCAAAATCATGTTCCGGGGAACGATCTGAAGTGTACCTATTTCGAGTACAATTCGGGTAACTACGGTTATCTTCGCCATGCGCGCTTATACCGGCGATTTGGGGCACCGCACAGCGTGTCTCTTGACTCCAGTCTCCAGTGTAGCTTTAATAGAGTATACTGAGCATTGATTTCCATGCGTACCGCGCGTGTGTTTATATATTAAAACTTAAAACGTCTTATCTTTAAATTTATATTAATTAGTTGAGATTTTTGTATTATATTTTACATTTTTGCAGGTTTTCAAATAATCTCAAAAGAAATGGTAATGTGAACAATTTCATAATAGCTTTGTATTTTGGTCTAATAAAAGGTGTACGATTTTTTAGTGGTCCAAAAAAGTGTGACGTCATAATGACATATTTTTTTTAAATGACATATCTTATACTTTTGTGCAGATTTAATTGACTTCCATGATTGTCTACATAACCCTAAAATTATATATAAATCGGTTCGACAACATCAACAAAAAAATAATAAAATTTAAAAAAAATCAGCTTTAAAAATGGTTAAAAATACAAATAGTGGCTCGTTTTCAGATAATAAGCCAGGAACACATTAGGTAAGGTTTATTAATCTGACCAAATTTGGGGAATATAAATTATAGGGGGTGTTCAAAATATACTATCAAACTTTTGAGAATTTAAAGATCTTTTTCTTTCTTATTTTAAATATAACACCCTGTATAATTTGATGACATTCGATGCGTAATCAAGAAACCAAACTTTTTTAAAATGTGTCCCTATCAAAATTCCTAACGCTTTAAAAGATGTACCCCAAAAAGTCGTTTTATGAACTATTTCATTAACAATTTTAACAAAACAAAAATAAGGCGGCTGAAATCCACCTAATATCATGAATGCTATTTTGACATGTATTGCATGACATTTGTTGCTATTGTCAAATCTAGTTTAAAGTGGTTTACTTCTAATTGTCCTTTTTATGATGAATTACAACAGGGAAGAGCTTGTGAAAATGATTTTCATATTGGGAGAGTCCCAAAATGACTGTATTTTGGCGAGTCGGCTTTATGCAGAGCGTTATCCTGAACGACGGCATCCGGACAAGCATAGTTTACTGGAGAGATTCCCCAAATTAGGTCAGCTTGATTGTTAAGCCTTACTTAATGTGTTCCTGGCTTATTATCTGAAAACGAGCCACTATTTGTATTTTTAACCTTTTTTAAAACCAGTGGTGTAAAGCTGATTTTTTTAACACTTTATTTTTTTTCTCGATGTTATCCGACCGATTTCTACACAATTTTAGGGTTATGTAGACAGTTACGGAAGTCAATTAAATCTGCAAAAAACATAAGGTACGTCATTTAAAAAAAATGAGCTATTATGACGTCACACATTTTTGGACCACCCTGTATAATCAATCACATTTTCCTAAAATGCTCCCTAGGTCACAGATAAAGTGTGCAAAATATTAACTGTAAGTTAAGTAATAACTAAGCTACAAAATACGGGAGCTGAAATGAAGGACCCTGTATAGCAGCATTAGCCCGGTGAACGGTACTCGCCAAGCAGGTGTTCCCTCACGTTCTATCTCTATCTCTCTCTATCAAGTATTCTATTTTCTTCTTCTGTATTATAAGCGCTTTGTAACTGTGGTTTCCTATTAGTGGAGTTGTTCGGCCTATTTCCACAGTTTTTGCTTTTGGAGCGCGACGATTCGGAAGCGGACTCTGCTTCCGTTATCAGGATTAGTCCAGAGAAGGACTGTTTTCGCACTTGAGTCGAATTCGTATGTTATATATAAGTTCTTCCAAAGCATATATATATATATATATATATATATATATATATATATATATATATATATATATATAACTTTTGCGTGTTTGCGCAGAAGTTTATTGCGCATGTTGCACCATAACTTCTTGCGCAGGTGTATAGCGCTTAAGCTCTTTGCGCATTATTGGAATCTATATGAAAAAAAAAAGGCAAAGGCAACGTAATTCATTCCTTCCCCAAGGAGGAGGGCGGGCTGCTCGAGCTTCCCGAGCTCCTTCAGCCACAGTCATGGATTCCCAGCATACATACATACATTACGTATATATGCATGGTGGGATTAAGGATAGGTGTGGTCAGGATAGTATCGGAAGGAACGGAGTTAGGGTTTTGAGGGGGAAAATACTACCCCAGCATGCGCCTAAGTAGCCGCACATGGTGTGCATATACGCAGTGACCGTGCCGCTACATGTGTATGAGGAAAACCCCCTGAAAAAACTTCATACAAGGTAGACGGTAACGGGAATCGAACCCATTACCTCCCGAATGCTAAGCAGGTCGTGTCACCACTACACTACTGGCTCGGTAATCTATATGAGTTCCATTCTTTGAGTTTTCGACGATTTCACAACTCGTCGAAAACTCAAAGAAGCCACATACATCGCACTAGCAGAAAATCCAATAAGTCAAGCTAGTGTAGAAATGAAACCCATATGGATTCCAATAATACGCGATGAGCATAAGCGCAATATACCTGCGCAAGAAGTTACGGCGCAATATGCGCAATAAACTCCTGCGCAACCACGAAGAACTTATATATATATATATATATATATATATATATATATATATATATATATATATATATATATATATATATATATATTTGAATTCGACTCAAGTGCGAAAACATTCCTTCTCAGGACTAAGCCTGATGACGGAAGCAGGGTCCGCTTCGGAAACGTCGCGCACCAAAAGGAAAAAACTGTGGAAATAGGCCGATCAACTCCACTAATATTCTATTTTCTTCGTTACACAATATTTTCAAATTGATATTCATTATTTCAGCCTGAAAATAATTTTTGAAAAGGAATCTTGGTTCGATTTTCTGAAAAATACGTTATTTTTTCGTATTTTCTAGAAATTACCCTAATATTAATGAAAAAAGAATTTTTTTAGTTGAATATAGTTTTATTAAGATCATATAATAAATCTATGCCAGCTCGCTAAGTAAAAATTTTTTTAATGACATTATAGTTTATTAAATATTGAATTTCATGGATTTTGGTTACCAACAAAAAAAAAATTTTATTTTTACAAAAATTTGACTACTCAATTTTTAAATGAAACAAAATATACCATCTTAAAGCAAACACTTCAAGCTTCAAAGAATGCACCTGTAAAGTTTCAATATCACATTTTAAACTAAAAATATGATAGAAAAGTAAATTTACGAAATAGGTAAGTTCTTTCTTGTGCCCACCCTCTTTCACAGCTCACCAGCTGGCACTGCACAAACCACCACGTGTTTTAAATAATAAAACCCCTAAGCTACGAAATGAGAAAATGATGTTGTAAGGGAACACGTGAAGGGAATTCTTTTAAACGTATATATATATATATATATATATATATATATATATATATATATATATATATATATATATATATATATATATATATGGGCTATACACTTTTAAAACGTCTCACAGCACGGGACTATAAGACGGCTATAGGTCACCAACTCTTCATCAATATTTGTTTCAAATAATTTAATCGCCTGGCTATGGAAGCAGTAACTGAATTATTCAGTGTCAAATTAATAACCCCATTAGTCTTTGTATTATAATTATTAACATTAAATTGTAATTTTAGACACAACCACGTATAGCAAATACGAAAAATTGAAATGTTGGTATCAGAGTAGTAATAATTTAAGAACAGTATAGACTTGTATTCAACAAATTATCCAGACAGGCCTACTCCTTGCCTTAAAATAATTCAAAGCGTTGTTAAAAAATTCATATCACATGACTATATAAAAGAATTAAAAACAATCATGTGTTGACTGAAGAATTAAAATTCCATATTTTATGAAACGTTGAGGAAAAACCAATAATATCGGTGTGAGAAACAGAAAGACTTTTGAATGTATAGAAAATGTCTTTATTTACTTTTAAAGAATTTAAGTATAGAGCATATAAATTTTCCAGTCACCAACAATTATTTAAGGAGCACAAAGTTAAAAGAACAGAATTTCGTGAAACTATGTTTAAGTTGCTGAACGAACACCAAGATAGTTTAGAGAAAATAGTTTTCATTGATGCAGCAACTTTCACATTAAATGGAGAATTCAATTCTCAAAATAATTCTTCACCTATTAACCTCATTCCGTCTTATTTTGTTCCAATATTGTTCCCTCATGGCTAGGAAGAGTTAATACTTATCGGTCCATATTTCATTGGTGGGAAGCTCAATTAGGCTGTATTTTTAGAACTGTTAAGAAATCTTATCGTAATGGCGAGATTTGAGCCGCATGCGTATGTCGAAAACAATATCACTGACTCCGACAAATTCCTCTTTTATTTATAGTCATATCAACTTGCTTTTCTCTAAAAAAGAAGGAAAAGGTACTGTAGAGCTATAAAGGCTCCTTTTGCGTAGTCGACTCCCGGAGAGTTTTGTAAAGAATCGAAAATTTCTTTAAATTGAGCAATTTTAACATGCTGTAATTCAAATAATGGTAAGAATTCAAACATTGTACTTCTGCATAACTTCAGAGATCACCTTTGGGAATTAAAAAACACAAACTTATTGTCCGGAAAAACTCCGCGACTGAATCTTTTTAAGAAAATGGATCGTCGCGTCAAACCTCGAATAACCACAACCGCATTCAACCGCATTCGATGGGGTTAGCTTATTCGAATTTATTCATTGCTGTTTCCACTTTCCTGTACTCCCCTTCACTCGTTGCGAATTTGCACATGCGCTTCGCTAAAAACTCGCCTTAATGTCCAGATGGAAAATATAAACAAATTAACTATCGCGTACGTACCAAGTATATTGAGTTGAATCCTGACTTTCTCAGCAATGCTGTTTTTCGAAATCAATCAGCTTATTGTTTAGAATTGCAAGCTCATCATTTCGAACACTTGTTGTAACAGTACTATTCTTGTTGTTATTTATGTGTTGTTGATATTTATGTTTGGAAATAATCATTTATTAAAAAAAGTTTAATAATAAAATAACTTAACAGAAGAGTATCCACGAAGATAAAGTGACATTCGTCAATAATTTAAGCATTGAGAGATCTCACATTGAGTGACGAAGTTTATAAAACTAGGAAAATTTAAAGCTTCTTTATGCAATCACAAGAACCATCTTTAACCTCAAACAAAACGAAAGTCAAACCATATTTTATTAAAATAAGTAGATAAATAAAGTAAATTACCGTAGGGTAGTGATCAACGCACCCGTTCTGAAAGTAAGGGGTGTGTAGCGTATTATTACCCAAAGTTTTACACCACTAACCCAGCCTAATCCAAAGGGTTCTCACCAACCCTGCCTTCAGTACTAAATAGTGTTTTGCCACCACCAGCCAGAGAAAGTTCACAACTCGAATTCATCGTGCTATTGATACCTAAATTTTGCATTTGCAGTAAAAGCATCGACTATTGTTTTATTCTGCCTCACCACCTAGCCGTTTGTCCTAGGATATGCTATTGCTGTTTTCACGTATTTTTGCGCCTTATTCGTCACGAACCCCTTAAACAACCGACCCTTGGTTACCCAAAATCGTCCGAAATATTGTTTAATTTAGAGATTGCCTCTGTGGACCGAAAACATTTGTAGGTTTTGCCAGTACACACTTTATGAAGCCCGTCTACCAATATGGGTATGTACATATACCCCCTGGTGCTTCTAATAATAAAACCCAAATGGTTGATGTGGACTGTATCAGAGACTATTAGACGTCGTTCTACAGGACGCAAGTGTCCCTCGCCCCACACAGAATTATCTTTTCCTATAACTGTCAAAAAATGTTTATATTATTTACTAATGTCAGTGCGCGAAATGTCAGTTTTTTTTAGTTACAGACCATTCTTTCACGTTGTCCATGGCAACATGCGCAAAATATTTTGCACACTAGGGCGAAAAATAAATTGCAAGAATCAATCACTTGAATTAAGAAATACTCAAATGATACTTTTAATTAAGTAAAATAATATAGTTTATTTTGTCAATACTACTAATAATATTCCAAACTATAATACAAATATGTGACTTTTTTTTAATTTATAATATTGATATTAGTAAAACTAGCATTTTTAAACATGATGTCTCCATAGATACGATTTATGTTACAACATTTAGGAAATATGGGGCGATCCATTTGAATCATTTAACAAAGCTCAAATAAATTTTCAAATATAACAGTTATAGAAAAAATATTGTTTATATTTCGTGGTAAAATTCGTGTCTTATGGCACATTCGAATTAACACTCTCATGTGTCATTTACAAAACACCCATTTTGCACACTTAATACAAAAATAACTATTTTCCAACTGAGCATCGGAAGCTCGATTTCAGATACTATGATATGAACCTGGTTATTTAAAAAAAATCAATAACTTTTCTTTAATAGTTTGAAACATCTTCTCTGGCTAGAATACCCAATTCGGCCCTGACCTCGCTAGTCTAAATCTAAATCTCTATCGTTGGTACGTGCATTCTGTCGCCCACTAAAGTACTTTAAAAAATCTGTGGTTCCATATCTTACAATTTGCTTTGTTGTCCTTTTGTTCCACGCCTGAGCTCAACTATGTTATCAGGCTCAAGGTCTTGTAATTATATCGTGCGGCACCAGACACTCCACCGTCCCCCCTATGTTAACTTCTACACAAATATTTTCTGGTAATTAGGCAATGGGTTTTCCGCTCAATGAATCGACATGCAGTTACCATTACGGGAGGACTATATTCCATCTCTATGTCGCATTGCTGTATAGTCAGCCACCACATAACACTCTACCTCAAAGCTATGGTACGCCTGTTCGGTTAAGACAATGGTTCGACTAACATACTTTACGACTTACAACACAATGTCTTCACCTTTTCGCGTCTGTACCAACAAAGCGCTTAAACCCAATTTACTAGCATAGTTTGCTACCTAGTTTCTCTACTATAATACTACGCCAAAACTGAAGACGCCAATGCATCTTTTAGCATGCTACAAGTCTCATGTTACTGATTATTTTAATACCACGTAACAACTTTCTTGGTTTGGTACGTTAGACGCTTTGCCATGTTGGAAACCTTCTGTAATAATATGAATTGTCGCAATCTTGGCACTTTAGTGGGTGTAAGGAAAGAATAGATCATACTCTTTAAACCCCTTGTTGGTCCTAACTGTAAGTTTAAAATTCTTACCACTGTACATGCACATACGGGCATCAAAGTCACTAGCCAGCGTGTAATTCTGGTACCAAACCTTACAGATTCGAACTGCACATTTTGGTGCTAGTTGCTCGGGACATTATCCAGAAGTATTACAAAACACATAATTGCTTTTACACACAAGCTGATCTTGTGTTGAGTGATGGGGAAAGTCGGGCCTAATATTACTATAAACTATGTTAAACATATTACCTAATGCAGCTAAACCTTCTTGATTTACAAATAATCATGTATCTGAGTCACCTGATTTTTCTTGCTTATAAGCGTTTATAATATCTAACGATAAAGGTTGGGGAAAAGTTGTGCTAGTAATTATGTAACTTGCGGTATGTATTACATCACCAACTTTGAATAACGTATATTTGCAGATTTCGTTCATACTCTCTACAAAAAGCTAAGATAAGTCTCGTGCCTCTATTCAGGCGTTCTATGTTTTGTCTAATTGTGAATTATGACTTGAATTGTAAATACTTTTTGCCAAATATGACGCTTGAATCAATGAAACGTGTGAGTCATACAGGCGCTGCAATTATAGTGCCTTTATAGCTACATTCCTATAACTGATTACTGATATTTCTTCTCTGATCTTTACAAACTACTTTAATGTACCTGTTGCATTGTTATACTCAAATCGATATTGTACCAAAAATATTAATTTTTTTGGTTAATTCTGAATTACAGGTGGTTGAGCAGTAACGTAGAGTTTTTTGCTTTTACTTTCTTTCGGCACAAGATTACGTAGACGTACTGAATTTAAATTAGAATCGCTGCGTTTGGTAGATACTTTTAAGAGGAACTATTTACTGCGATGCGGGGCTACTTTATGCAGATTTAAAGTTTGGTTACTTTAACTGCTTTCTTATGCTTGTGCTTTCCTAGCAGTAGTACAAGGACACAACTTTCACTTTTTTTACGTATAGGGCGTATTTTTTAAACTTTAGATCGACCTCGGGTCTGGTTTTGGAGTTAGTTTAGGAGTTGACCCCGAGGTTGGCCTTGAACGGAAAATTTTATTCTAAATAAAGGATCCTAGTCTTGTAAGACAGGAACCTGTTCGCGGGATTCGCTCCTGTCATAAAAAATTGTATTCTAATCATGGGGAGGAAGAATTTATAAATGCATTAAATGGTTACACATATGCTTTACAGTTGTTTGTTTTACGGTTCATTGTGTGTTTTAGTTTAGGGATGACTTTTTTAAAATCAATTGCATTACTTTTAACACCTAGGTTACATTACGTAAAATTGATTATTGATATGCGGTATCACACTTTCCTTAAAAAACAGTAAAATATATTCGTAGCCATAAAGCTTATAATACCTGTCAAAGTAACTACTCTTCATTTATGTAGATCAGGGTCGCGTAAAGGTGCTACCTGTAACAGTAAATTATCGAAAACATTCTCAAATATAGGTAATCCATAATCTCCTATGTTAAATATTAGTGTAAAGATATTTTGGGCAGTCAAGACTATTGGGATGGGTGCACTTCCCCTTATGTCCAAAATTAAAGGCAGCGTGATTATCTAGATCTTCATGTAGGTAAAATTTTGCAACGCGAGGCTTTCAGCGAAGGCTGTTCCGGCGACCGCCACTCCAACCCTCCCCGAACATAACCGAGATTATAAGACAGGTGTAGGGCGTCGCAACTTGTTCTCGGGTCTTCGACCCTTGTCGTGATCGGAACTTGTACGTGGGCTTTCGTGTATTGCCGTGATACCCTTGGAGGAGAATTCTAATTTATATTATAATAAGGGGCCTAATGCTCACTTGTAAGATAGGTGTTGGGCTGCGCAACTTGCTCTCCGGTCTCAGCCCCCTTGTGGAGGCCCCATAGGCGGAAAATTTGAATTTGTGTTTAAGTCTATGCAGGTTATGGCTAGAGATATGAATTTGTATTGTAATAAGGGGTATAATGCTAACTTATAAGACAGAAGTAGGGTTTAGCATCGTACTCTCAGGCCCTCGCCCCTAGACCAAGGATTTTAATTTGTTAGTGAAGTCATCTATGAGGGGAAATTTGAACTTGTGTTATAATAAGGGAGCCTAATGCACTTATATGACAGGCATAAGGCTTCGCAACTTGCTTTCAGTATTAGCCCCCTGGTCCTTTGGCGGGAAATTGGAATTTGAGTTTGTACTTAAGTGTTTACATTCTGATTACTTATTGCGAAACATTTGAACTTGTATTCTAATAAGGGATCTATTGCTAACTTACAAAACAGATATGGGAACTTGTGCTAGAGCCAGCGCCCTCCTGTCGTGGCCCCTTGTTGGGAAATTTGTACTTGTGTCGTCATCTGATTGTGTATGGACTAATGAATATTTTCTGTAATAAATGTGGCACCACCTAACGTTATATTTCTAGGACTAATCAAGGTTTTGTTTGTGGCACCATCTAGTGGTATATTTTTAACCTTACACACCTTTTCCTGAGCCCTAGGTGTAAAATTTGAGTTTGTGTTTAAGTATCTGTAGGTTAAGGCGGTAAATTTGAATCTGTATCCTCATAAGGGGCGTTAATGTTAACTTGTAACAGGTGTAGGGCTTCACAACTTGCTCTCGAGGTTTAGCCCCTTGACACATTTTTATTTTCAATGTTTTATTAAATCTTTCGGTCTCTACATTCTGATTGTTTATTGCTATCAATCTGAACTTGCATTCTAATTGTCAGGGCATTTTGAACACCCTGTATACGTAGTGGGTAATTTTGTTTGTAATTCTAGCGATTTACGGTCAAATTTTTGTTGTCAAGTTGAGTTTTATGAATAAATTTGTTTAACGCGTGTAGCGACCTTTAGGAAAGGTGTATGGCGAGCTTTAGTTTTTTTGTTTGTGAATTATTATTCCGTAATTTAGGTTGTTTTCCTTATTATTCCCCGTTTATTGAATGTTGAGTAACGTATTATTTGTAAATGGTTGTATATAAGTGTAAATAAGGTTTATTTCGTTTGATTTCCTTAAAATTTAAAGAAAGAATGTAGATTTATATGTATATGATGTCATATTGGCGACGTGGACTCGCTTAATTATAGTGGTTCAGTTTATTATTGAGTATGTTGGTTTTAAGTCATAGAGATAGAATGTGGGACTTATTGTTCGTACTTTAAGGAAAATATAGAGATGTTTTTCACGATGATTATGCTGACGTTTGAGATTTTGGAAATTACCGAGTCCTTACGGACGAAAACGAAATTTGTGTGTAGGGGTATCGAATCTTCCCCTTCCGTTTTTTAATTGGTGGAATTAAATTAGATGAGATTTTTTTTGGTAATAATTTGCATGATTCTGAAACTGATCGCGCTCCCGAGTAGTAGTACGGTGACGCTGGTTGTTACGCTTTAAGGGGTGGCTTAGAACGTTGATGTATTGGACCTTTCGGTGTTTAACGAACGAACTTTTTGTGTAGTAAGGGTAGTTAGCTACTTCTAAGAAGACCTGTATAGGGATTTTATTAAAACTGTTCAATCACCAAAGGATTATACCTAGTGCGGATTTCGGTCTTACGTAAAGTTACCTAGAGATCATCGTCGTGTTATGTTAGTGCTTCGGTGAACTCATTGGTTTTTCTCGCTTCTGCGGATTTTAAAATTAACGTTCTTGAAGTGCCACTTATTTGCCGTACAAGGCGTGTTTAAAGATAAAGAAACTTTCGCAATATGTTAAAATGTATAGTTATTTAAACAAGTTATTAACCTTTTGGATTGTTAGTGGAAATAAAACTATTTAAAAGATATAAGTTAACAAGCAAGTTGAGCGCACAAATTATTATTTTAAAAGAAGTTTTTAATTTATGCAGTAACATTTTAACGTGATTCAATCAAGGAATCGTTTGTGTACAAAAGAACAATAATCAACATTTCATTCATCATTTGTTAGAGTAGGGAGATTTCGTTTCCGTTATAGCAGTAACCGATCACCTAGTTCGCTTTCATTTGTTGTAACACAGGAGAGGTGTGATTCTAGACTATAATTTTGTGTTTTTTATTGAATATTTTCAAGATTTTTTGTGTGTTTCGAACTATTTTTTTGTGATAACGAAGGTTTGAAAGCGGAGTCGTATTTTTTTGTAAAATTAAGTTGTTGTTTTAAATTTATTTAATGTAATTAATCATAGTTCTGACGCTCCGCCTTCACACTTTTTTTTATTTTTAGTAGTAAAGGGCAATTGATCCTATCGTAGTGTGGGTAAATAATCCACAATATATCTATAGATTAAGCGATTTAGAACGGCGTTACGCAGGATTCCTGGCCAGACATTCTGTTGCCTTTAAGCATCTGTATTTTTTTTTTGTTTAAACGCATTATCGTATGTTTACATTTGTAATATTTTCTTTACATTTTTTTTATTTTATTATAGCTTTGTTAGGTTTTATAAATGTGTTTTAATTCTGTGAAAACCCTTTTGTGTTACATAAAAGTTTTTTTTTGCAAATTGCAAGTTTACCGGAGGTTTAGAAGCGTAAGATTTTAGCGTAACGAAGTGACAGTTTTTTTTATTGAGTAATAGCGTTATTGATATTTAGTGTTTTATTTGATTTTTTTGTTGAGTATTAATTCATTTAGAGTGCAATCTATAGCTTATTTTTTTTTGTTTTGTTTTGATTATTATTGCATGCCTGATTATTTACACAGAGGTGTAGTAACGTAACTTTATTGAGTGTTTATCACGCTTTTATTTGACAAGCGTGTAGTGCTATTTTGAAGCCCTATTTCAGGTGGTTTGCTGAGTTGCTGTCCAGCACACCTGGGATTGATTGCGGATAGGTAAGCGCATGTTTTTTGTATGTTTATACACGCTATGTACTCGTAATTTTGGCACGACATCCCTTATTTTGACTACCAAACATTCTGGTGCCCAAAAAACGGAACTGATTACGTTTTCATCCCCTATTTTGACTTACGTACGATTTACTATTCTGGATGTGCAAAATTTTTCAACATCTGACCTACACCCATACGCTGGCTAGTCGGGGCAAAAAGGCCAATTTTATCTGTAATCCCGTTCTACCACCCGTTTATACCGTTACATAATAAGGGGGCCCTGTTTACTTTGAAAAACACTTGTCATCATCTTTACATGTCTAATCTATTAACTATTCCTCCCCATTATTGGAATACAATTTTTTATGGCCGGGGCGAAACCCGCGAACACTATCCTGTCATATAAGCCTAGGATCCTTTATTAGAATACAATTTTTATCTCAAGGCCAACGCCGCCCCTAGAGTAACTCCAAAACCAAACCCGAGGTCGATATCAAGGTCAAAAATACGTCCTACACGTGGGCGGCCTTGGGAATCCAGAAGGTCAAAAAGTGAAAGTAGAGTCCGTGTACTACTCCTAGCTTACTGTTCTTAATAATTAATAATATTTGCGGCAACAGGTGCAACGCCTATCTGTAATTTCTTAATTTAGTTTTTAAGTCAAGATTACTGTTTTTGGAGTTTAGTGAATTAATAAATTTACATTTATCTGCTGAACAAATCAGAGTTTTTATTGAAAAGTTGGTTCCTTTCTTTTGTTGCACATTGAATGAACGAATTGTTTGTATGTTTCTTTGTTTACATGCTAATTACCGGTTTTTTTAACTTCCCTTTTTCTTAATCCCTTTTTGAATTTTTAAATGTTTTATTTCATAACGAGCATAGAGTTATTTAGTGGTCAACGAACCTGTGCGGCAAGTGAGGGGTGTGTGGCGTACAGTGTCCCAGTCGATCAATTTTTGCTGAATATTGTTTTCATTTTCGTATTTTATAAATTATGTTTATCACACCGTCACACTTTAATTTCGAGTATGTTATGTATGCCGTAAACCTGCATAAGTGGAAGTGCATCAGTTGCGGCGGCGCCGTATTTATGCCAGGAAACATTCGTGAGTTTTCATCCATACGGATAATGGTAATAAATTTAGATGAGTAATATTTACGTATACATTACTAATATTTGACATGATGATATTTTCAAATTTTCACTTTATATAATGTCCATTAAAAACATCGTAATCTGACATTTACGATATATTGATAACCTAAATCATGTGGTGGAAACCTACAAATATTTCGTACTTATCCATTATTCATCCAAATTTATATCAAAATTTATAGCTATAATTGAAATTTAAATTTTATACACGTTTATCAACATTAAAAATATAAATAAATCGAAAAACGAGGTATTTTTAATTAAAGTCTTTTTCTGAAAGATTTTCTTTTATGTAGACGTTGAAAAGGAGGAATTTATGACGTTCAAAGCAACGTAAGAAGAAAATTTTATATAATTTAAAAAGCAAAACGAAATATACCGATGTTTACACCGTTACCCCTTGGTTATATTTACGTTATATATGTGTATTGGAGAAATATAATTTATTGATTTCTTGCTTTCCGTAAATTCATGAACCGTAAATACTCAAATCTCTTGATCTAACTTTAACAATCCTATATTACGTTCTCATGAAAATTAATGAAAACCAAATATTTGTTTAAAAATAATTAAACAATGAGATAATTAAATTGATGGTAATTTTAACAGAGGGTTTTTTAAATGTTTGTTAAGTGTAGTCATTCATAATTTAATGCTTTATCCTTAATTATTAAAAATAAAAGCAAGCGTCCTTTTGACATTAATGAATGTAAAAGAATATTCGTAAAAAATTTAATATTCTAATTACGCGAAATTGCCTTTTCATAAAATGAAGGTAATTTAGTACGTCAAGAAATGAACAAAATATTAATCTATATAAAATGGAATCTCTCTTAATCCGAAGGTAATTGCGGCAAAATGTCCTGATAGTATAAAGTTGGAAAGTCTTAAGTATATTTAATTGGTTGAGATAGCAGTACGTTTATACAGTCCACTTGAATTTTATTTAATTAGTATTATTTATGTGTGTACATAGCTTAATTCTCTTCTTTATTGCAATTTTATTTTATATAGAACAGTCTAATGAAAAACGTTGGTGGAAAATTTTACGTACTGGAGTTAACATTTTTAGTAAAATGGGGCAGTTAGACAGTTTTTAATGGAAACAACAAAATAAGTGTTCTTTACTTTTTATAAGTTTATAAAGTGTGTCCACGTCCCGGTCTCCCATTTGACGTTTATGGCGTATTAACCCTGGAGTAGTCGTGCGGATTAAATATGTAACGCACTAATACAGAATCGAAAAAAATCACGAAAACTTTTATCTGAATATACTTATGCGTCCGTGTAATTTAAGCTGGATACTTAGAGAACCCGCTCAGTGCTGTGCACGCGCCGTTAGTGTGTTGTGTTACAGAGGGTCTGAAAAGTTCATGGACTACAGTTGTATGCCGCGCACGCAAGTATTCTTGGCATATCATTTTTCTTAACTTATTATTATTTTTCGATTTCATTTGAATGATATAATTATTTCAATGACTCTTATGTAAGAATGTCTGAACATTTTTAATTTTTGTATTTTTAGAAACAATGGATAGTCGTAAAGTTGTTCAACTTTTGGAGTGGTTGGATGAAGTTAACCAAAATGAAGTTGAGGTTCAATCAAGTTCCAACATAGAAGGTTATCTTGAAGAGCAGGATCACCGGTCAGAATCGGAACCAGATGAAGAGCTTCCAGGTGAAGCATCAGGAACTACTTTAGAATCTAACGATGATAAGCCACCTCAACGTAATCGACGTACCGACTTTTATAGCGGTGTAGATAACACTATCTGGTCAAGAACTGCTCCCTCGAACAGAGGTAGAACTCGAAGTTACAATATTGTGTTTGTAGCTCCCGGTCCCAAAGGAATTACTCGACAGGAATCTACTACTGAAGAATGCATGTCTCTTTTTTTGGATGATAATATAATTGATCTGCTCACCAGATATACTAATATAAAAATTGATTAATTAGGGCTAAATACGCAAGGCAATTAAGAATTTTGTTTATGGTTGGGGCAATGAAAGTCAATCGATTGAGTATTGGGCCAATATTCGAGCATGTAAAGCACACAGGAATCGATGCAATATATTTAACTGTGTCTGAACCGAGGTTCAAATTTTTGACGAGGTGTCTGCGCTTTAATGACGTTGGAGACCCACATATTCGTGCGAATATTGATAAACTGGCCCCAATAAGAGTGTTTTTCGATCTGTTTGTCGAGAACTTTCAAAAATATGTCATTCCCAGCGCTTCGGATGAGCAACTGTTGGCTTTTCGTGAACGATGTCCTTTCAGGAGGTACATTTCAAGCAAACTGGCAAAATATAGAGTGAAGGTTTTTGCCCTTGTGGATGTACATTACCCGTACACATTCAACTATATTCTGGCCAACAACCTGAAGGTCCGTTTTGCTTGAGCAATGCAAGACACGACGTAGTAATGAGAATGGCACGTCTAGTGGTGGGCAAAAACGTCAATATAACAATTGGCAACTGGTAATCTCTTAGAGTTAGAAAAGAACAGTTTGAAAATATAATCACTATGGTTGCTACAGTACGAAAGGATAAAAGAGAAGTACCTCGAGAATTTCGCATTGAAAGAGGAAACCCAACATGCTCTTTTAAATTTGGCTTCCACCAACCATGCACACTGGTTTCGAATGTGCCTAAACCTAATAAAGTGGTTGTTTTGATGTCCACGATGCATAATGACGGGCCGGTAGATGCCGATACAGGAGCTAATCAAAAACCAGAAATTATAACGTATTATAATCGTACGTTTTTTTTGTCAGTATGCTCATGCTTATGTTACTTATTTGTGGAGTGTTCAGGAGTGCTTCTCCTCTTCAGCCCTGGTCATTCCTTGTTGTTGTGTTGCGGTGATTGGTGTTATTGTATGTTGTACAATCATAAGGTGTGGTTATTTTGGGTGTAAAAAAAAGAAAAAATTATTTATGATTTATTGAAAAATGAATGAGTTAATGGGTTAAGTGTGCCTGGTGGTTGTGGTGTGTGTAGCGTGGTTGGTGTGCTTATATTCGTTGGCCGGTATCTTGCTGAGGTCGTCATCCAATAGACGTGGGGATGCGGAGGTCATACGTGATGTTGTCAACGGATTTTTCTATCTCCTCGGGGAGGTCGTTGAGGAGTTGTGTGAGGATGGCGGGTGGGTGTCTGAATTTGAGCTTGGGTTCCCTTCGTGGGAATGGAGGAAAGCGGTAGTTATAAGGAGTGATAAGGATCTCTTTGGTTGGGATGGTATCGCAGAAAATTCTTTTTTGGGTAAAATTTTTTCTGAAGGGTTTGGATTCTATGTGTGATTGGGTATATATTGGCGCGTTGAATAGTAAGGGTATTAGGGTACCTGAAAGGTAACCGATGTACGCGTCGAAACATTCGGCTCTCACAGGAAGCGATGGAGTAAAGGTGTTTGGGGTTTATATTTGTATATATAGGAGCTCGGAAATCCATAACAGGACGGATACATGTTTTATACATGTGTAAGAGGGTTTTGGGGTGACAACCTCTGATTCTACCCCGGAGTGCGCCCAGTAGGTTTGCGCGGTTCCTAATACGGTTGAGGGTTTTTTAACACCCGGGAGCCAGTTGAGGGTTCATGTGAAAAGGATTCCTAGGTAGGTGATTTCATCTTGGAGAGGGAGTCTTTCCTGATTTAGAGTGAGACATATTTCTGAAGGTAAGCTTTGGGCACTTATCTTATTTGTAATGATGATGGCGGAAGACGATTGTTTGGGTCTTGGTAGGATTTACGGAGACTCTCCACCGGTTAGCCCAGTTGCAGAAGTTCCGTATGGTTTTGAATATGATGCGGGAGGTCGTTTCGCTGTTTCGATTAACCGCCCAGAAAGCGGTGTCATCCTCAAACTGTGCAACGATTACTCCGGGTTGAGTGACTTCGGGTATATCGGATGCGAAGATAGTGTAGAGGATCGGGGGATAAGGCAGAACCTTGTGGTACGCCGTACGCCTGATGTAGGTTCGAAAGGATTTGAGAAGGTTTTCCTTACTTTGGCCCGAACTGACCGGTTGGTCAGGTACGAGAGTAGGAGTTTGTAGAAGGGGTCGGAAATGTTTAGGTTTCGGATCTTGTGGAGGAGACCGGCGTGCCAGACCCTGTCAAATGATTGCTTAATGTCCAAAAACACAGCCATATTGCATTACTTGTGATTGAATGCTCTGGTGGTCTCGGCAAGGAGCTTCAACAAGGGATCGTGACACGTTCGGTTGGGACTGAAGCCGAATTGGCTGCTAGGAAGAAGGTCGTTGAATTTGAAGTGGTCCCTGAGTCGCTTAGCTAGAATCTTCTCAAAGCATTTTCCGAGGCAACTCAGGAGGGAAATGGGTCGATAGGAGGAGTGTGAGGTTAGGTCAGCGTGGGGTTTTGGTATCATGACAGTGGAGACCGATTTCCAGTCCGGCGGAAAACAGGAGAGAGTTAAGCATTTATTATATATATCGGATAGTAGACGGAGGGCTGGGTCGGGTAAGTGCCGGAGGATCTTCCTGTTTAGGCCGTCATGACCTGGGGCTGAGTTTTTTCCTTTTTTAAAATACGTGTGGACCTGGTCGGGCGTGATGGGGGTATAAAAGTGACTCTCATTATCCAGCTGGGGTTCAGGAATGTTATGGTTGCGGAACTCTTCGAGGCGACCCTCGAGGAGTGCCTTGACCTGGTTTTCGAACTGGGGATCATCTGGCGATTGAAAATGGTTTAAAGGTGGTGACCAAAGAAATCGGCGTTTCCTTGGTCAGAGGAGATTAGGTTGCCCTGAAGGTCGGTAAGGTGTGATTTAGGGTTTAATTTTCTTCTGGTCAGTCTATCGAACTGTTGCCAGAAGAGTTTGCCATTTTTCTATAATCTAGTTTGAAGGTGGATTTGGAGTCAGGAGTCTTCGGCGTGCTTGTTGAATTCTCGCCTGATCCCTGGATCGCAAGAATTGACGGTAAATTCGTCTTTTCTCTTTGATCCAGTTCACAATGTGTTGTGGGAGCGGTTTGCGGGAAATGTCAATGTTTGTTAATAGTATAGAGGTATCGACCGCTTCCGCAATTGCGGAAGTTAGGTCTCTAATGGCTCTCTCGAGATCTTGGGTCGTTTGAAGATTGGGTGAGGGAAGGTTATTGGAGATGTGATCAGAGAACACATTCCAGTCGGCTTTCGAAAAATCTTTAATGACTGTATTGAGGAGGTGTGGGAGGAGCTGGACAAAATGAAGTTTTGACCAGTAGGGGTATGTGATCAGATATGATCGTGGTGCTTAAAAAGCACTCACGATCGAAATAGTGAGCTATTGATTCGGAAACTATGATGTGGTCTACTATTGAGGCACCTAAGTGATCAACGTATGTGGGCTGTTTGTTGACGATTCGCAAGAGCGGCAACCACAACAGGGCGGAAGTTAGCCTGTTACGGTTGCCGTTAATTGCGATATCACCAAATTTGGTATCAACGCCCGCCATACCCAATTGGTATGGCGGGCGTTGAGGATGGTGGAGGTGAGGCGAGTGTGTGTGCATAGGTATAACGAGTTTGGGATGTGGTTGGAGGTGTAGGTAGACGGGCGGCGTCGGGGTTGGGGATACAACCGTTAGGGTAGCTCGGTGGTGACCTTGCTTAACCATCACGGTTGTTGTTAGTTAGGGTAGTAGAAAGAAATAAAAATAAATAAAGGTGTTTAAGAGAAGGCCAGGTCTCCGCCTAGGTGCAGTCTCACAACCCGAGGAATAAAGACTTGGAAATCAGAGACCCAAATAGAAAAGGAGGAAAGCAATTGTTAAATTAAAACAAAAATAAAATTAATTAAAAAATATTTCTTTATTAAAAGTACCTATAGGTTATTACCCGATGTCGATCCTGTCCTGTTGTTGGCGGTGTCCTGGATAAGTTATTTTCTTTCGGTGTCCTGCATGCTTCTTTGCGTTATTCCCGATAGATTCCGGCGGCTCCTGCTTGCTGCTAGGATGTAGATCCTCTTCTGATGACCGCTTCTTTGTATTATCTGTACGCAAGCAGTGACAGATCTATCTCCGAAGCGGCGAAGATCACGATGCCGGAAAGGATGAGCGAAAAACGCTAAGTACTTTTTTGTGAAATAAAGCGATTGTAATAAAAATCACAAAATGCTTACGCTGGATAGGAGCTTACGTTCGTAACCGAGGTTCGGACTGCCCTGATAATCGTACAAAAAATGGTGTAGACCTAGTAGATAAGATGTGCTCCCTCTATCACGTATCCAGAAATTCAAGACGATGGCCTTTAACTGTTTTCTTCGACATGCTAAATCTCAGCTCACTCAACGCGATATGCATTTATACCGCAAATAAGAACTACGAGTCTTCGCCGCCGTGACTTCCTCATTGACTTGTCTCTCGCTTGTATGATACCCCTAGCATTCAAAATAAAACACTTTCTTGGCATTCTTCAACCAGAAAACTAGCCAACAGCATCGGCACCAACACCAAGAACTTCCGTCGGTCGCTACTATGATTGCGGAATAGCTCGAAATAAAAGCACTAGAAAACTGTGCAATGTATGCGAAAAGTTTATTTGTGGCGATCATTCCAAAATTGTAGGTCTACCTTATTTGGAAAACACCAACTAGAATTAGTTGAAATAAGTTTTATTTTTGTTATCTCAATCAGACTGGAGTATGTGATTTTTAGTGCCATATAAGAAGGTTCTTCATTTTTGTTGATTATATTTAACATGGAGGTTCTGTTTAGCTTTGTTGATTATTTTGATTAAAAAACATTATAATAAAAAGACTGTAATACCAAATATAAAAATTTTAAGTTTATATGACGTTTTATTTCAATTTATAAATGGTCTCCATATGTAATCCACGCGACGACTTAAGTACTTCTTTAGATCTCGACCACTGTAGGGTGAATAAAGATATAGCTTTTGAAGTGTTGGATTCCTATTCATTCGACTACAGGCCATTCAACTAAAATATTTTCGATTTTATTGAACTTCCGGTTTGGCAGGAAGCTTGTCATAATTTCGTTATTTTGTATAAAACACTTTATAAATTTTTTAATTTCCAAACTTTGGATCAATATTATGCCAATTCTCATAAACACAACTTACCATTAACTGCTTTGGAATTGTTTTAATTTTTTTTAGAAAAAGTCTCCGTAATACTGCAATTTAAACTATATTAGATTATTATCTGAAAAGATAGTAAAGAAGAAATACAGGGCCCGCCAATGAAGAGGAAAATGTTGAAGTACCAAATATTTTCAGAAAATGTTTACTATCAAGACTTTTTTTACAGGTTTGAGTAGAGAAAGGTATGTCACTTTATGACTTAAAAATAATTCAGCTCGTGAGAGCCATTTTTCTATAAACAATCTTCTAATCTAGATTGAATATTTTCCACTTCTCTGCGTAGCAAGACAGGTTGAATTCGCTCAATATCTTGTATAAAGTTTATTGCTAATTCCGGTAAGGTTTATGGTCTATTACTGTATACCCTGCTCTTCAGAAATCCTCAAAGGAAAAAATTACATGCTGAAAGATCAGGGGATCTTGCGGGCCTCGAAATCAACCTGTCCTGCTCCGTCGAATAACCGAAAACTTTCAATCTAAGTTAGAAGAGTGTTTACAGAGACATGGTTCCCATTTTATCCAAATTATTTTTCAGAAATAAAATGGCATACTTTCCTCAAACCTGTAAAAAAAAGTTTTGAAGATAAACAATTTGTAAAAAAATTGGGCACTTCAAAATTTCCCGCTTCACTGGCGGACCCTATATTATACACAGGTAATGTACCGAAGGTGTAATACCCTCAAGGGCACTCAAACTTCCGGTTGGGCGTTCGAAAATAAAATACAAAATCTTGATTTTTTCAAATGGCGGCCGTGTTAAAGTTGTACATACCCAAAGCTTGAACTCTCATACCACTTATATTACGATGCAAATAACAATAGAGTGCTTTGAAATAGTGTTATGGTCGAAAATAGCAATAATAGTATTCGTGACTTTGTCACAAATCGAGTGGACACCAGGATGTTTAGAAATGTCACAATTGGGGATGAAGTACTTAATTACGAAGGTTCACAGCCCGTCTAAACAAACAAATAACTCGCTTACCTTTCCTAAATACAGGTGAGCCCGTGATCGGCGATCGATACGCTAATTCTTGAAAAGCTACAAAATAATATTCGCACGTATTTGCAAAATAATAACGTGCCACAAAGACAACAGCTGATCAATGACGATCGAAACTATTCTAATTTACGTTACATTATAATTTATAAATTAGATCAATCAATTCAAAAAAATACTAAAAATATTTATCAAACGCTTCAATTTCAGATTAATACGTTAAATCATTCAAGTCACTGAAAAGTCGCCCAGAATTGTTTTTACTTACAGTATTCCCGAACAGGCTGAGATTTTCCAAACAATGGGAGGGTTTAAAGATATTGTTAGGCTACCGAGAAAGTTTTATAAATGGCTACCTTAAGCTGACTTAAGTCAAAGTTTGGAGGAAAACAGGAACTGGGTAGTGCATTCCACAATTTGGTCGCCGTGCGGTCCGAATAGGTAAACCGAGCGTTCCTAGTGAAGACGGCCTGCGCAGATATTAAGGAGTGTATTTCGGAGGCATGTTTCCCATGATTATAGCGATAGAACAAGGAAATCATCGAAACTATTCTTCTATGCTCAAGAGACTATAGGTCAGAAGTCCGCGAAGGGTCATTTATAAGCCTTATAGCATTGATTAGTACTGACACAGAGGTGTGAATTGTATTCAATTTTAGGCCGAATTTGAGCTTTATACAGTAAAAGGAGTTGTTTCGATGTTAAGTACGTTTTATGTCTGTATAGAAAGCCTAGTTTACGAGACGCTGTTTTTCTGGTTGACACAACGTGGTCGGCCCATGAAAGGTTCGAGAATACGGACATCCCTAACATAGCAATAGAGTTTGAAAAATTAAGATCTAAGAGATTCATATTTACAGCAAAAAATGATCAGTCTTTCGCGTACACCAGGCAACACTGGGTTTTGTCCGCGTTGAACGTGAGTAGATTATTCCTTCCCCATTCAAGGACGCGTTCTAAGTCGCTGTTGATTGAGGCTGCCATTTTCACCTTAACGTCCTGGCTAGACTGATTGTTGTGGGAAAACTGAGAAGAACTGCAATGTAGAGTACTGTCGTCTACAAAGCAATAGATCGGGTTAATTGTTCAGGAAATGAGGTCATTTATGTGTAGCGGGAAAAATGTGGGAACTATCACTGATCCTTGGGGTACGCCCGCGTTAATAGTAGTTTCTTTCGAAAATAATCAATCGACGGCAACACGAATACGTCCTTTGTCAAGGAACCTAGATATCCAAAATTAATGAGGGTATCGGATAATCCATTCGAAGTAAGGTTGGAATGAAGGCACTTGTGGCAAACCTGGCCAAAAGCCTTTGAAATATTTAAAGCTGCTACTACTGTTTCACCGGACCTCTCTTATGTGTTACTCCAAAGTTGGCTGACATATGAATGATCACCCGTTGAACGACCCTGTCTGAACCCATACTGGTGGTCGTTTAGGACTATATTGGACTCGAGGAACAAAGGTAGTTGGTGGTTGATGGCTGTTTCCATGATTTTTGATAGAACAGAAGTGATAGCTATAGGTCGATAGTTTGAAGGATCGGTTTTGTCGCCCTTTTTAGGAAAAGGTCAGATGACATGTAAATCGAAAATAATTTGTACAATGCAGGTACTAGCTCGGAGTAGCATTTTTAAGGACGATGGCAGGAATACCGTCAGGGCCAGTTTCCTTGTTTGAGCCAAGATTATTGATAATTGATTCTAAGAGTATGCAAGAACGTTAATCGGTTTAATAGTGTATTGGGTAGATATGACATGAATTTGATGCAAAGTAATCGACAAAGAGGTTCGCTTTTTCAGTAAGATCAGCTACTACAGCTCCGTCGCGAGATGTCATGGGAGGAAAGGAAGATGTACTAAAGTTTTTACTGATGGTTTTAGCTAATGACCAAAATTCTCGACCACCCAAAGGACATGAGACTAATTCTTACCATTTACGTTCTTCAAACATATTTTTGGCCTTGGTGATGATGCTTTTGCAACTGTTCCCTGCGGCAATATAATCGGCGTGATTTTGGATAGATTTACTTGATTTCCATTTGGTATAAAGTTTATGCATTTGCGATAGTGCATCAGTCCAAGCCCTATTAAACCAGGGTTGGGAATTGGCATCACCTACACCATTATGTTTTTTCGGAATGTACCCACCAAGATAACTTCAGTTACTGAAAGAGCATTAGAATAAAATTGCTAGCAATAATTGTATGGAACTCCCAAGGTATTGCATAACGAACACAAATAATTATTCCGTAAAATGTTATGTAACGAATCCCGAAAGAAAAGAAATTTGCGATACCATTTGGGTGTGAAATAAAGTTATTTTTATGGTAATTAAACTTAAAATATAACTCCAGTAAGTGTGAATACCGATTTTCGTTTACTATTTCTCAATTAAGAATATAACCAATGCCTACGCGAAATAACGTATTTTGTAATATAATGTACATCTTCAATGGAATTTTTAAAAACAAGCCTTTTATGTTTATTTAATTAATAAGTAAATGCCAGCATTCAAGTTTAGATTCCGACAAATATAATTAGTCAATATTCAATTCGCAAAATAATTAAATCTAGCACCGTTCGTACTAACTGATTAATTTATATTGTTCCCCATATAATAGAGGTTTGTGCCGTGAAATACGTCTTTGTAAATGGATTTTCTTTATACGAGAACAAATAGATATCAATATCAAAGGTATTAATACATGTTTCGCTGATCACGTCTACCGTTAGGTATAAGCGTAGTAATTTTGTAGTGGACATATATTGTCAACACAAACAAAATAAGTTTCATTCAATATCTTTCAATACTTACAATTTAACTAAATTGTTGAATAACTTCTATAACCTAATACAAAGCGACTCCCAGATACACAAGTAAAGTATATGTGTCAATCTCGATATTATGTAAAATCCAATCTCCCTAAAAACTGAATTCAAACATTGACATATCAAAATGTAGGAAACTGAGTTCTGTAATTTTGAATTCTGAGTTGCCAAAATTATCCGTAATTAGCAATTAAGCCATGTAACCTTGAGATCACTTTTTCTTCTAAATATCAATCCTTTTCTTCAAATTGTTTTTAACTAGATAAAAGTAACCGAAGTAGGGCGTTCTTTTGAAAGGAAGTAGGGTTGTTTACCACATTTAGAAAAGGATATGGTTGTAAAAATATTAACTTTATTTTAAAAAGCAGGGAACATAGAATCAGTACACCGATTTTCTAAATAATTAAGCAGTGAGATATTTAATAAATCTTTAGGTTGCAGGCCAACATCACATTTAGGCTATATAACGTTGGCTTTTTTATGATATACAAAACGTTGATATTCCTTATATAATACTAACTGATCTGTTCTGAGGTACTCGTCTTGGATGCTTGTTTGTATATTTCCAGAAATTCTGTCTCAACTGATCTTTGAAATTCCAATTCGTCTAATTTGCCGTCATTGCTTTTGTAGAGGCGCCAAGTTTTTTACATAGCCATATCTGTGCAATGAGCAAATAATCGATAGTACCATTTCTTTTCTCTTATTGTCACCCTAGACTCACTAAGATTTTGGTCACTCCCATCTACACCTCCCATATTTTCATTGTAAAATTTTATAGGTTTTGGTGTTCAAGAGTGTGGTATGTTCAGATAATCCTCGCTGCTTTTTTTTCAATGTTGCTGTATTGGATGTTCCAGTCGCTTTTATACTCTTAGTTTGAGCTGTTTGGGTAGAGACGAAGACGTATAAATAGAATGACTTATGTAGCATTTTCTGTAGTATATCTGCATATTTCAAGGTCCTAGTGATTGGCAACACCACGTCACCTATTCTTCGAACTGTTAGTGTTCATGGACATCTGTGATATCGACACATTTACTTGTGTGGGGCGCCTTGGTTTAGCTGCACGTGCATTTATAGTGCATTTTTAATCGCTGAAAATCTTTATGTACACAAAGTTATGTATGTGACTTACATGTTTTATTTTACATATACTCTAAAAGGCGGTTTATGAATTAACCCTGAGCGCATTTGCGTTTCAAATACAAAAATACGTAATTTGCATACTATACACGGCGGGAAAAGATTGATATTGCAATCAAAGTCGCACTATTAATGAAACATGTATTGTTTTCGGATAGTATGAGATTATAAAAAGGTCCCTAGTACTAGACGGTACAGAAATTCTACCCAATAGCGACTGATAGACGCTGTCGAGAAACAAACTGAAGGAAGCTTGTCTACGGGGGCAGTATGTGAACTATACAAAGTACTCTTCGGTATGCTCAATGACAAATTCCATGGAAGCAACATTAAGGCTATTGAAGGTCAAACGCCATTCTCCCAAATAGAAGGGTTAGAACTTTTAGAAGCAGTCGCAAAATACGACAATTCGGGTTTTCCGCTTTCTATATGGGAACGAAAACCTGTTTGGATCATTTTGGGCGAAGTGTTCAAACCTTTGAAAACAATTTGTGGGATTGGGCTAGGAGTCTGTTGAAGCGCTACAAAGATGCCGTCGCACAGCATGTGTTAGCAAACATAAACGAAGCACGGGCAAGAATTAGCAGCGATATCACCAATCAGTACTTTAATAACTTAAGTAACACGCTGAAGGACATAAGTTCCCAATATACATTTAACTACAATAAGACCAATGTCAGTGATGAACCAGGAAGGTAAAATGTATGTATAAGCGTGGATTAGAATACCCTGCAAAAATTGCTCACTATTTCAAAGGGCAACCACCATGATGGCCTGCGGACCAGCTGACGGGACCCTGTTGCCACCATACGTTATTTACAAGAGCGAACATCTCCATAATACACTGACCGACAAGAAATTCTGGACAAAGATAGTTTAATTTAACTTTGATTACCCATAACTTTTTTAAATGTTATCGGATTTTGGCCAAATTTTTAGCATTTCGGAGTGTTATCCTGAATTCGAGTTATTAAAAAAAATGGTGGCTTGATCATTACATAGGAAGAAACAGGAGTTACCTTTGTACCCTTAAATACTTAATGCCCTGTGGAAAAATTCAGTGGTAAAATTTAGCTTCATTTGTGTCGGTTTGAAGCGTGTCATTTCCTTAACAAAATGTGTTTTCATTCATGCCAACATCTGCAAGTTGAAAATTTTTAAAAACAGTGTTGAAATATTTAAATTTTATTAACAATTGTGTACATTACATTACCTTATCGAGTAGTCTAAGCAAAACATTCAATTTATTTGGTTGTGTGGTAACGAGATTGTTAACCAAAGTGTCACTATACTCTCATTGGAGAATACATTCTTTAAAAGTTTTTCACCAGAAAATGTTGCACGTGCTGTTGCATTAAATGAAGATGGACGCTATGAACGGTACATTGCAACATACTTAGGCAAACCAAAAAGTACTGTACAGGACGCCTATAGTCGGTTTTGTCAAACTGGTGAATACGCTCGACATGCTGGATCAGGAAGACCACGTGTTACCAATCAATGTGTTGGCCGCTTCATAAATCTAACAACATTACTAGATCCTAGCATACCTTCTGCCGTTATTAGCCGTAGACTTCAGGATGTACGTGGTACTATACCCTCTGTACGAACCATGCAGAATAGGTTACAAGAAGGAGGATTGATGTAAAGAAAATCAATTTCTTGACCTCTACTTCCAGATCACCGTTCAGGGCGATTGAATTCTGCTCATAAACACAGGAACTGGAGAACAAAGGAGTGGATCCGTGCATTATTCACGGATTAATTGCGATTTGAGCTACGTTCACCTGACGGACGTAAACGTGTCTGGAGGAGAGCAGATGAACGATTTTCCAAATCTCCTAGAACGTCTTTTGGAGGAGGTAGAGTCATGGTGTGGGCTAGCGTATCACTATATGCCCGAACAGACCTAGTGGTGATATAGAATGGAACCATGTCTTGTCGGACTAGACTTTCCTTTAATGCGGGATAATTCCAGGCTCCACGTAACATGGATTGTGACAGAATATTTAGAAGAAGGGAACATTGAGCGATTGGAGTGGCCACCCCGTAATCCGGATTTATATCCAATTGAACAAGTATTGGATATGCTAGGAACACGTGTTCGAAATCGGCACACAGGAACGTTGCTAGATCTGCGAACAGTCCTCCTTAAGGAATGGGAAAATATTCCTAAAAAATCAATTCAAAACTGCATTTAAAGCATGCCCGTTCGCATGGAATAAGTGATAATAACATGAAGTGGCAATACGTGCTATTAGTTTTTGGATGTTTTGCTTAGGCTACTCGATAAGATAGCGTAATGTTCTAATTGATAATAAAATTGAAACACAGTAACACAATTTTTAAAAATTTGCAGCTTCTCTTATAAAGCAGATATTGACATGAATGGAAAAACATTTTGTTAAGGAAAGATCACACTTCGAACCGACACATAATGAAACTAAATTTCGCGCTCTTTTTTTCCACAGGATGTTAAACATTTATAGGTAAAAAGGTATCCTTTGTTTCTTTTTGTATAATGATGAAGGTATCAATTTTTTTAATAAATCAAGTTCAGAATAACACTCCGAGCCGAATGTCAATACTCTGCTAAAAATCTGACAAACATCCGAAAACAAATAAGAAAGTGTATGAGTATAAGGTTTAAAATTGAAACATTGCAAAAGTATCTTTCCTCAAAAAAATGGGATTAATTCCAAAACGGTTAAAACAAGGTATTAGGAATGTTTATGAAAATTGACGATTACAGATTCAATGCTTTCGATTAAATCAGAACTTTAATAACGAAAATATTCTGGTTTAATCGACCGTGTCAAGTGAATGGTTATTAGAACACTATAAACGTCTAACGGGATCGTGAATACCCTGTATATTACAAACAAAACCCGATTTCAGATTTCACTGGAAACAAATTGTTTTAATTATTCTCTTTCGATAGTTGTAGTTTTGATTAGTTAAAACTAGAAATGTCTTATAAATTAGATAAAACTAAAAATATCTACTGTATTTAACTAAAGCAATAAAATCTAGTTTTTACTGAGGTATGTTAGCGGATAAATCCGGTTTCAAATAAAACTAGGTTAAATCAGATTCGATTGAATTAATAAAGCTACTCTAACCTATCAGAATCAATCCCTTCGTCCTTTTCACAGCAGTAACCTCATAGAATCTATTCGTAGCGTACTTCTGCTGCAAAAAGGACGGTGCGGTTAATTATGCTTAGCCTGAAGTTGGGTTCAGCTGATAACAGATCTATAATATACTGAACAGCTTAATAAAGACTAGTTTGAACTGAACGTTACATCTACTTTCATAATACTTGAATTCTTTGTTAAAATGATCTAACAAAAAAGAAGGCGTGTTTCGTCGAAACTATGCCCAATAGTTCATTATCCCAAAGTAAACAGAATAGTTCATACCCAAATACTAATAAGGAATTGCTATAATTGTGCAACAATTGCTACAAAATTGCTACAATCGCAAGGATTCACCAGAACGGCTTGAAGATGCTATAATCGCCAGACAATTGAACCAATCCTTCTTGTCATAACGGTAGATAACTGTAATTATAAAGCATCAATATGCCAAGTCTAATATTCACATTAATTTAAATAAAAACAATAAAAATATTAATAGCACTAATGTTCTAATATGACTACTATAATTCCACAATGCATTATGCAAATATTTATTTTTCAATGCATTTCAATATAACATCAGGAGAAAAAGTATATAAATAATAACTAATAGTTATGGTAGCAAATAGTTAAGGTGAAGCAACAAACCTGGTTTAGATTATCAACACATTTTCAAAATATCAGTTCAAGGTGAGTTTATAACGTCAAGCCCTTCGTTCATTAAAACTCCTTCTGTTTAGAAAATTTTACTGCTTCCAAAACCTCTAATTTGACTTTTTGTTACAAAAATGTAAAAATTTAATGTTGTCTTGTGAAGTCATAAGGTGATTATTTACTGTTAGATGTTTGACATAATTTGATTTTGATAGGTAACAAAACCAAACCACACAATGAATATATATATATATATATATATATATATATATATATATATATATATATATATATATATATATATATATATATATATATATATATATATATTATATACCGGTATTTCACGACGAACGACACAGACTGTAGTAGCGCTTAGATGCCACCGATTTTCAAAATTCTTTCAATGGAATATGGTATAGGATCATAAGGTCAACATTTTAAGTTATTACCATTTATACAGAGTGTATCAAAGAATAATAGCCCATCAAAGTTGTTTTTTTTACTGAACACCCTGTATATATTTTCATATTCGAATTGTACTAGTAAAATAAACCTAAGTTGTTGTTATGCTGTGTACATGTAAACATTACCCTTTTCGAAATATTTGAGATTCTTCAAAATTTTGTCTGTTGATACCCCGTACAATGATAATATAGCTACTGGTCACTATGAATAGTCAATATAATGAGCTAACAAATCCCATATGACTGGTTGAAGCAAATCTATACATGGTGTTTAAAAAAATTAATCCTTTTCATTCTTAGTCAAACTTACTTAGTTCAAATGAAACACCCTGTATATTTCTGTTTCCATTAATGGAGAATTTAATTATTTTTCAAACTGTATTAGGTTTTCCTATACCTAGAATCAATTGTTTTGAAGTTATTCCTATTTAATTGAAATATTTACAAGAATCATTGTTCTAGGATTGATATTTACAAACTATCATTTTCCATCTGTATTTAAATTGTAAAACTGGCTTTGACTGTGCTTGAAGTAATTACAAAAAGTCGAAAATGAAAATGTATTCCATCCAAGAGCGGGTCGATATGAATTTGGTGATCGGCGAATGCAAAGCTACAAGAATTTACGCTCAGAAATACCCAAAACGCAACCATCCTAACAAAGCTGTTCCCAAAAAATTTCTACAGAGATTCAAAAACAGCGTAAGTTACGAAAAAGTGCAAAAAAAGGAAACCAGTTACAGAAAATGAAGAAAACGAATTTTCAACATTGCAAACCGTTACTGAAAATCCAAATACCAGTTTAAGTGAAATTCAAAACGAAACAGGAATAAGTAAAATTAGTGCTCATAGAATACTAAACAAGTATCACTGCCATCTCTATCACATCAAAATGTACCAACATTTAGAAGAAATCGATTTCCCACGAAGAATCAAATTTTTTTTCCAAAGTGGATATCCTTTTACAACCTAAGTTGTCCTTGGTATACGCACAGACTACGCCTTGAAGGTGAAAGTCAAGAGTGGAGATTGTATCTGGGAAATTGCAGGTCAGGCGAATCAATACTTACAGGGAGACTTGTGTTTCTGATAGAAACAGAATGTCCGGTTGCACTTGTTCAAGATGTAGGTGAACAGCATTTAGATTCGACCTGATACCAGGTATGTTGCAGTAATGTATCCGAATGTTAATACTTTCGATGACAGAAGTCACTTGAGGCCTGCCCTCCCGGGAAGAATTTTATTCCTAGCAGATCTTGCCCTTCTCATTCTTGATTTTGGCGTTGACGAATCCCCCCACGAATCCTTGTGACGGATCGACGAATCGATTTGGGAGTATGGGCGTGTCGCCCAGCTCACCTGGGGTATACGGTCTGCTTTAGAATTCGTCATGTTAAGGGTTTAGTCATTAAAACGCTTGGCTACTGCGTATTGGCGAGGACATAAGGAATAAAGGAGATAGTGACATTAAACACTAAATAGTTTACATTACATCATGCAAGAAAAAAAATGCTTTTATATAATTTATAAAACGACAGACTGCACGTAGAGAAGGTGTAACTGTTGATAAACATGTAATGTTAATTCTACAAGAGAGATTACACTTAATCCAATGTTATGGTACTGGCGATCTTGGCTATCGTGCGGTAATCAGCAAATTTAATAAAATATCCAAAACAACAATTTAGTATGTGGTTGTCCGAAAATTAGTAAAAAAATGTGGAGACTGGTTCTGTTCTAAATGTTAAAAAAGAAAAAATTTAGATGAAAACGATGCAGCATTCGTTTCAGTTCCACATTCAGATAAAGAAAATCTCCGTATCCCACTTACAAATAGAGCACTACAAACTGGAGTTTCGAAATCATTTATTCAAAAAATATTAAAAGGTAACAAAATTAAACATTCAAACCCCATTGTAGACAAACTTTGGAATTAGGTGATGAGGCTAAACGTTTGTTTATGGATGGCGACAAATTTTAGCCCAAAAGATTTTTACAAGAGAATTGTATTTTCGGATGAATCAACATTTTCTACCAGCGGAGTAGTTTCATCTCAACGCTGCCGATGTTGGGCTGAGAGAAATCCTCATTTTACAATTCCCAACCGACGATAATGATTTAAAAAAGCTAATGTGTGGTGCGCTTTCATGCACAATGGGATTATTGTCCAAATTTTTTGACGGGAATTTAAATCAACAAAATTATTTAGAAATGCTATAAACTTTTCATAATGAAAAAATTGGTATAGCGCCTTTAAATTATTATAATTCAATGTATTTTCAACAATATGGATGTCCAGTTCACTACCCTCAGAACGTTCGCGATTGGTTAAACAAAAAGTTTGGCGAAAAATAGACTGGGAGGAATGGGCCAATTTTGTGGCCTCTCGAAGTCCTAATTTAACTGTGATGGAGTTTTATTTGTGGGGTCGGTTAAAACAATTGGTCTAATCGGAACCACTAAATAATAATATCGATCTGTTGAAAGACAGAATTGGTATTGCAACCCAGTCCATATCGCTAAACGAAATTAGAAAACTCTACATAGAGTTACGAACTCATATTGAAATGTGCACTAATTTAGGAGATGATTTGTTTGAATAATTCCTTTTTCATGAATGTAAATACAATTTAAAATGAAACATTTTGTAAACGCAAATTCGAGATGTGTGAATAGGAATGTGATTGTTATAACAATCGGTCCGTGAGTGAGGGCTGTTTTATGGATTTGCAAACAATAAGTAAATACGGTTTCATAAAAGTAAACCGACATATTTCTGAATTTTTGTAAGGGGCGATAATTTTACGTCATGAACACATTTCCTTAATGACGTTTCGCCGTGGTTAACACATAACAGCTACTGTACCCGAACCACCAAGGTCCCCTTAATTTGAAATAATCTACAATATAATTAAAATTAGTTCAAGCCAAGCAGGGCTTAATCTCCAAATATGAAATTCAAATTCAAAGATTTTTTATCAATCGTACCTCTTTGTAACTCCATCCGTAGACATACCGTATATATATATATATATATATATATATATATATATATATATATATATATATATATATATATTGCGTTCTATGCCACTGTACATAATACAAACGTATTAATGAGCTAAAACCAATGTACTTTATACCTCTGCTTATTATCCCAAGAATGAGAAAAATACCTTTATTGGTTTTGGAAATTTTCCAACAATCAGCTTTCTTTTTAGTAACTTTGACACCCTGTTTCTCGAAAACGAAGCACTATTGGACTTACATTTATATGAAAGCTTTGTATTAAAATGGTTTACTTTGTGTTCTTTCGAAAACACCCTGTATATACCGGGTGTCTACAAATTGCATAGCCAAAAGGATAATACGTACAAATAAGCCGATTTAATTAAACTTCACTTAGTCCAAAAGTTGATAATAACGAAGCTACAGGGTGTCAAAGTTGAAAATATAAATTACATTTTCTTTCACATCTTTCGACTGATTTGAGCTAATTTTATAAAATTTCTTACATGGGGGTTTCTTGTGAATTTCCTATAGAGCGTTACTAGCGACCATTAGGAGATGTTTAAACCGCTACAACTTTTTTGTGCTACACTGTAGGCCCTTTCAGTATGGAATAATTGTTTTTCCTACCTTTCCGGCTTAAAAAACGTGTACGTTCTTGATATCGCTAAGAGCACCGGTTTCCGAGAAAAACGCATCTAAACCTCATGATGCATACAAAATGTCGAAAAGTATAATAATAATTCATAATAATAACAAGAATAATTAATGAAGCCGATTTATTGAAAAAAATAAAGACGAATGAAGTTTTTCAAGAACAATAATAATTATTGAAAAAAAAACAAGGACAAAGTTAAACAATTAAGGTGCATTATTATCAACCAAAAGCTAAATAAGAATTAAAAAAATAAAATTATGTTAAGTAAATGTTGTTTTAACAACTGCAATTGATGGACGTTTCTGGAAGGTACTTAATTTGCTAACTTAACAAATGCTCAAAGTTTCCGCCATTTTCCTACATGCACAAGTTAATTCTTTTAAAAAAATTACATTGTACTCTGGAAAATACTTCAGGACTATTCTTCAATAAATTGACTCCATGAATTATTCTTACCAACAATTCTTCTTGCATATTAACTGGCGATGCATAAACTTTTGAATTCAAGGTACCCCACAACAAAAAAATCGCAGGTTGTCAAGTCCGGTGATCGAGCTGGCCAGTTCACAGCTGCGTCACCTTCTCTTCCAATCGAGCACTGTGGATATACCTCGTTTAAATGTTGTCTTACATTTAAAGTAAAATGAGGAGGTGCGCCATGATGCATAAACCAAAGGTCACGACGAAGGAGTAAAGACAAGTCTTCCAAAAAAATAGGTAAATTTTGTATTAAAAGGTTTAAGTCCCTATCTCCATTCAGCCGATCTGGCAGTACAAAAGGACCAATAATAAGAGTGTGTAAAATTCCAGTCCAGATATTTACTTGAAATTGATGCTGATAATGAGATACTCTTGTTTCATGAGGGTTTTCAACGGCATAAACATGTTCATTATGAACATTAAAAATACCGCATCTAGTAAAAGTACCTTCGTCCTTGAACAAATTTTTTTACTAAACTTTGGATTTTCGATTCTTCTATGAATATTAAATCGACAGAAAGCTAAACGTTGATTAGGATCCATGGGCAGTATGTCTTGAACTTTTCGCATATGGAAGGGATGCAATAATTGTTCTTGAAAAACCCTATGAACTGATGATTTCAAAATTCCCAATTGCAATCCTACACGTCATGTGCTGGTCTTTGGATTTATTTCAATAGAGTCCAAAATCTCTTCTTCTATTTCCACCGTCCTTATGGTTCGTCTGCGTCCAGAAGTTACACGGTTTGGAGACCTCTTTCGATATAAGCAAAAGTGTGCCGATTTGGAGTTATACGGAAAGGATATTTTCCCTATAAGTTCGTACACTTTTTCGTCTGTTGCAATTGTAAAGTCCATAGACTAAAAGCATATCCACTATTTCAGAATTAGTGAAACTATGAGCCAAAACTGTGGATCCTTATCAACTAACGTTTGATAAATAAATTCAATTGTCGATATGGTATCTAAAAAGAAATGCATTAGAAAATATTTTTTCCTGGCTAAATCGTTTGCCTTATCCAAAGTTTTGACGAGAGGAAAAAGATTCAAAATTAATTGAAATTAATTAAAACTATTGATGCGTTTTTCTCAGAAACCGGTGCTCTTAGCGATATCAAGAATGTATACCTTTTTTAAGCAGAAGAGGTAGGAAAAACTGCTGTTACATAACAAAAGGGACTACAGCGTAGCACAAAAAAGTTGAAGGTGTTTAAACATGTCCTAATGGTCGCCTGTAGGGCCCTGTAGGAAATACACCGAAATCGATGATATATTTGAATTTCACATCCTAAGAAACCCTCATATAAGAAATTTTATAGAATTATTTCAAAGTAGTCGAAAAATATGAAAGAAAATGTGATTTATACTTTCAACTTTGACACCCTGTAGCTTCGTTGTTATGAACTTTTGGACTAAAGCAGGTTTAATTTAATCGGCTTATTTTTAGGTAAGTAATCTAGGGACACCCTGTACATACACACACACACACACACACACACACATATATATATATATATATATATATATATATATATATATATATATATATATATATATATATATATATATATATATGTATGTATATATACAGGGTATTTCTGAAATAGGGTTCCGAATTTCTACTGCATGTAGATCTCATTAAAATAAGACAAAATGTTTCTATAAGCATGTGCCCTAAAACGCACCCTTAAACAGTTACTGGCCCTTGAAAGGGTTCGAATTAAACTGATTTTATCCAGTTATTTCAAAAACGATAAAAGATAAAGAGATGAAATAAAAGGAACGTACATAACTTTTCACGCCGAGTAACATGAGCTAGGCCATTTTTCGTTATTCGAATCATATGCGACCTTTTCAGGGGGATGAAAAGGGTATCAAGTCCATAAAAAATTTTGTGCGACTTTTTTGCAATTTTTTTTGACAAATTCATAAATTTTGGACAGTTTTACGTAAAAAATGTCATCTTTGCATAAGTCGATATCGGCAACGGTTTTTGTGTAAAATGAGTTTGAAAATTATCATTATTTGATAAAATTACTGTTATTCACTTCGGAATCAATTCACAAACGTTCCTATTACGCAAAGACGACATTTTTTGCATAAAACTGTCCAAAATTTATGAGTTTGTTAAAAAAAATTGCGAAAAGGTCGCCGAGTAACATGAGCTAGGCCATTTTTCGTTATTCGAATCATATGCGTCCTTTTCAGGGGGATGAAAAGGGTATCAAGTCCCTAAAAAATTTTGTGCGACTTTTTGCAATTTTTTTTGACAAACTCATAAATTTTGGACAATTTTACGTAAAAAATGTCATCTTTGCATAAGTCGATATCGGCAACGGTTTTTGTGTAAAATGAGTTTGAAAATTATCATTATTTGATAAAATTACTATTATTTACTTCGGAATCAATTCAGAAACGTTCCTATTACGCAAAGACGACATTTTTTTGCATAAAACTGTCCAAAATTTATGAGTTTGTTAAAAAAAATTGCGAAAAGGTCCTACAAAATTTTTTAGGGACTTGATACCCTTTCCATCCCCCTGAAAAGAACGCGTATGATTCGAATAACGAAAAATGGCGTAGCTCATGTTACTCGGCGTGAAAAGTTATGTATGTTCCCTTAATTTCATCTCTTTATCTTTTATCGTTTTTGAAATAATTGAATAAAATCAGTTTCATTCGAACCCTTTCCTGTAACTTTTTAAGGGTGCGTTTTAGGGCACATATTTATATGAACATTTTGTCTTATTTTAATGAGTTCTACATGTAGTAGAAATTCGGAACCCTATTTCAGAAACACCTTATATATATATATATATATATATATATATATATATATATATATATATATATATATATATATATATATATATTTCTACTCGAGCTGTCGGTTTATGTTGCTACTTCTACTGGCTCTTGTTATCAAAATTACCTGTCGCTTTGAATTTAAAAGATAATTTTTTGTATAAATGTTTTATAGTTACTGATTTGCATTTACTTATATAGGTAGAAAAGTGTGCTATGTGCATTTTTTTATTACTAACTTTAAATACAGACCGTTACACACTGACTTTGTTTTATGTAAAGGTATAATTACTAACTATTCTGATACGCATGTACTTGTACCCTTGAGACAACAGTGCACGCCTTTTATTTTTGATTACAATTATTGACTAGTGTAGTGCAAACAATAAATACCCTGACCACGAAATCCAAATGCCCTAATTACCTCCAAAGCTACTGGGAACTTGGCAGTTTGTGCTGGGTTCAAGCCCTCCAATCACAATTATTTTATAGTATTACAAAACCCTGTATAGATTTAGAGAAAAGTGTTAACGCTCTTCTCTTTTACTGATAAACCTATCTGCAATTGCTATTACAACGTTTATAGCTTCTAAAGCCAGTGTTTGGTCGTCGACTTTCACCTAAAGGATAGTGTTTTTAAGTAACATTCAGTTTAATAATTGTGGACCGCTCAAGTAGAATTTTAAGTTAAGATCTTTACTTACGTATTAAGAAACTATGGCCATTTGATGCAGTAATATCCTTTAATGGATGAAAGTATTCCTAAATGTTTTGTTTATCATTCTGTTATTATGGGATATGTGAAGAGAATAAGCATGAATGTTTTATATTAGTGGTTGATATAATACATTTGTTATAGATGCACTCAAATGCATTCCAAACTGTTATTTTGGGACAGGTAAACCATTATTTTTCCCCATTATAACGTAGACATTGCAAGTACAGGAAAATGAATATTTTATTAAATAGACAATTACATGCATTATCTTTCCATATTTTATGAAGTTGCAATTTAAAAGGCCCGCTTTAGCAGAAAACGGTTATTACTGTTGGGAATACGTATTGTGTTGAATTGATTGGTAGCAGAGAACTAGAAAGTGATCTTTATTGTAATGAGAATTTGATATTCATACATTTGTTGTACATTAATTTAATTGGATTAATTTAAAATGACTAATACTTCAATTTTTATGTGATAATCAGTAATGGATATAACTAACATTTCTTTGAACCGTTTTACAGATACTATTTTAAAAATGTTATATAATTGTTGAATTTGTGAATAAGAAATGCACGATGCTTTTAATTACTATGAGATGATTTGGGAATAATCGTCAAGTATGAGAGCTTGTTTTATTTATCTTGTGCGGTTTATTACAATTTACCTTCTTTTGTGAGTTTAACATTTAACTCAATTATTTAGTTTGCATGTTGTATTATGGTTTAATTTTGCGTGCGATTCTTACGGTTTTACTGTAAACAGAAATAATTACTTTAAGGATTGATTTAAAAATAAAATACATAAATATGAAAACATTTACTACCACTACCATAACCCACAATTAAATACTTACCTTTTGGGTATTAAATTGTATATTTTATATCCCGTAGCGATTTCGCTCTGGCGTCAGACCAGGTGTAGTTTGGGTCGATATACAGTCTTTTAGTTTTCAGACCTGAAGCGATGTTTGATTCTGCGTCAAAGGCGACAGACGCCTAATAGTAGAAGCGGGGGAGCGGTGACAAAAGTACAAACCACGCTGTGACGATTCTTGAGTACTCGTTTTGGTGTGGGTGGCGTTATCGGCGTTTTCTGGGTACTATAATTGCACCAGTTATTACCTAACACACCGTTTAAGAACGGCTCTGACGGCGTGGCAGTGCCAATGCGATCGCACCGATGTTATAGCGGCTATACGAACCTTCTATGGTATTTATGTAAGCGCACTGACATTGTGGCAATTGTACGAGCATGCGGTGGCAAATAAGTATGCACACCCATTGTTCTGGGCTATGAAGTGCCTTAAAGATGGTTCTATTCTAATTGTAGAAAGAGTAGAACTGAATGCTGCTGATAGAAACACGAAAAGGCTACGTATTTCACTCCCTTCTCAAACAGGAGGGCGAGCTGCTTGAGCTTGCCAAACTCGCTCAGCCGCAATCATAGATTACCACCATACACATGTACGTTACGTGTGATTAAGGATGGTGGTGGTCAGGGTAGGATCGGAAGGAACGGAGTTAGGGTTCTGAAGGGTAAATTCCTACCAGATCATTCACATAAATAGCCGTTGACGGTCTACGTATACCTCATACAGGGTAGATCGTACCCATCACCTCCCGAATGCTAAGCAGGTCGTGTTACCACAAATCTACTAGCTCGGTGCTGCTACTAAAAGAAAGGGGAGGGCCACGTATTTCATTTCCTCCCCGAGGGGAAAGGCGGCTGCACAAGCTTTCGAAGCTTCTTCAGCCACAATCATGGATTCCCAGCATATATACATACATTACGTATATACGCATAGGATCGGAAGGAACGGAGTTAGGGTTCTGAGGGGAAAATACTACTCTGGCATTCGCCTAAGTAGCCGCACATGGTGTGCATATACGCAGTGGCCATGTCGCTACATCTCTATGAGGAAAACCCCCTGAAAAAACGTAATGCGAGACAGACAGTAACGGGAATCGAACCCATTACCTCTCGAGTGCTAAGCAGGTTGTGTCACCACTACGCTACTAGCCCGGTGTGATGTTGCTACTGCTGCTATCGGAGTATGAGTTTGCGCGCGTGATAAATGTACCGTAACGTTGCTGATGTGTCTCACGTAATGGTACACCACAAATGTATCTGGTTTGTTTTTTGTAGCTAATGCATGTCAAAATTTTGGCTTCGGTACTGTGAGAATTATATAAAAATTTACATTTTTCCTTTGCCCACTTGGCAAAAAATACCCATTTTACTGTGATGGAAATCGTCTCTACACCAGACTGAATACCTTGACTCACGTAAAAGATTCATATTCCTCGTGACCACATATATTAGAATTCTTTAATTCCTCAGATTGATAATATAATATATATATATATATATATATATATATATATATATATATATATATATATATATTATATATTATATATATATATATATATATATATATATATATATATATAGAAAAATATCTCGTGCGGAACACTGCGCGACCTTACAACCTACAAAATGGAAACTAAAGGAAATGAAATGATTTTAATAACATTTTTTTTAGGATAATTATGCAACCTCCTTTATAAGAAGTTCGTTACGAAGATAGGCAACATTTTAAACGCAAAAACAATAATCTATGTCATTTAGACATCTTGATATATATATATATATATATATATATATATATATATATATATATATATATATATATATAAATAAATTAAATTATAAGAAATAAAATAATTTTAATTTCAATTTTTTTAGGGTAACTATGTCGCCGGATTCTATAAAAATATCGATAACACAGTTTCAGCATTTTCAATCATATTTATTTAATTTGTACATTTATTTCGCATTACATTAAAAAACTTTATAAAAGAAATTGATGTAAAATTAAATTTTCTTCAAAAAATACGTCTACACTTTATCTTATAAAATTAATCGTTATACAGATAATGTGAGGATTTTCGTTACACAAATAGCGGCAATTTTGACGATTAGCATGACTGTGAAGTGTAAAGGTGCACTCATCAGAAAACAAAACTTGTTCTAATTGGCTCACATTGTTATCTAATATTTCCGTCTATTTGTTCACAAAAATACTTTCTCCTGCCAAAATTGTCGTCCATGAGCTCCTGAGTTGGTGTCATTTTATAATGATGCATTTTATTTTCTTTTTATATTCGAAAAATCGACTAGAATTATGTGGGTTCTTATCAAACTCAAGCATAATATCCAATTTGGTACCATCACTTATTGCATTGGTAGCTGCTTTTTTATCTGCTTTACATGTCCAAGCTCGCGAAACTGCTTTTCTATTTTATCGATTATCCCTTAGGACATAAGCGGCAAGTTTGGAAATTTTTCATGAAATAGGAGAGAAACTTCCAACCAATCATCTGTAGAATTGTTATTTTGTGCATTTCTATTAAATGAACCATTTTGTGATATGCAGTTAACGAAATTCAAACGACTGTAACACTGACATCTACTGTCATGCTTTCAGATAACAATTTGCTAAGACCAGGCGTTAATTTTAGCAAATCACTTAATATTTCCGAAACAGTTGAAGGTAGGTGTAGAACATTGTGCATGGAATATGTTTACAATTTTGTCACGTATATATATATATATATATATATATATATATATATATATATATATATATATATATAAATAGTTAAACATTTCAACGATTTTCATCCGAGAATCCAATTCACCTTTGAACTTGAAAATAATCAAAAGTTAAACTTTTTAGACATTACGTTAATCAATAATGGGGATAAAATTATCACCAACTGGCACACAAAGCCATTGTGGTCTGAACGATATCTTAATTTTCATTCATTAAATTATGTAAAATTCAAAATCAGTGTCATAAATGCTCTAGTTGACAGAGCCTATACTCTTTCACATCCAAAGTTTGGAATGGAAAATCTCAATAAAGTCAAGAATGCCTCAACAAAAAATAATTATCCAGCACATTTTATAGACAAATATGTAAACAAACGGGTTAAATGGATACGCAATAAACACAAACGTAAAGGCAAGAACAAAAACACTACACAAAAACACTTCGTACTTCCATACATCCCAAATGTCACCACTAAAATTAGAAAAATCATTCTTGACAAAGCACGAAATGAATACAATATTTCTTTCAAAAATTGCAATACGATTAATAATTTCTACTCAAAATTAAAAACAGAAGTACCAGTAGATGATAAATCAAATCTAATATATAAGATCAATTGTAATAATTGTCCTAAATCTTACGTTGGCCAAACTTCGCAATTCTTTAAAAAACGTATTGCCCAACATCGGTATTCAATTAAAACGAGACGAAATGATACGGCACTGTGCAACCATTTTTTGCAATATGGACATACGTTTGATTTTGACAATAAAAAAATTTTGACCCAGGAAAACGATTTCCATAAAAGGATTTTCATCGAAATTTTTTACATTCAGAGTCTAGATACTGTTAATCACAAATCCGATATAAATAATTTAAGCAACATTTATTATAATTTATTTAAAAATAAGTAGTAAAAGAATGTTACTCATATGTATTTTAGTATTGTTACATTTAGGGATTGGTAGTAATTTTTTCCATTTAAGTTGGCATGGTTTCTTTAGAAATTTCACATTTACGCCGTAATTTGGTTAGTACACGCGTTTTAAGCTAGAGAAAAAAAAACAATTTTTCAATAGATTAATTTTATTTTGGGGGTTTAATACTTGAAGTATTTATGGGGGTCGGTAGTTACCCGTTTTATACAGTAGGTTTTCTCATTACTGGTTTAAATGTGAGATTTTCTAACAAAAAAAAAAAAATTATTTTTATTGCTTCAGGGACCAATGGAGATTGTAAAACATGTAAAACACACATTTCCTACTCCAATAACGTGTTTAAAATGTTTCAACTCTACTTTATTCTTATCAATTAATATACTATGTAGTAAATTTTAATTCAATTTAAGTTGTGGTAAGTTCTATGGAAAATAACATAGTTTGTAAGTGTGTTAAACTTGTATTAACTTATATTTTAGATGTTGTTGTTATTCACGATTTAAAATCATTATGTTTCTGAAGATCGGAATAATTTAAAAAAGCTGTTCCCGAAACGTTAAGCTTAAGTAAAAACTAAAGCGAAATCAAAATACAATTTGCATCCAACACATAACACAATTCGTTTTATTTAACAAATTGTTCTAACCTACTGTGTAGAACTGTAATAACGTGAAAATTTTGTCACCATTTTAAAATCATAAAAAAATTTGTTAGCAGTTCATGAGAAAAAAAAATAACATCTTAACTTATTTATATATATATATATATATATATATATATATATATATATATATATATATATACATAAAACAAATAAATACAAAACTGGATCTACAAAAGATGCTAAACATGACGACTATCTATTTCTATGTGCAAATTTATTCGTTTATGTAAAGATTGCCGAACTTTTGCAAAAATTCCCCTATAGTTCCTAAATTCGTCGCAGGCATCCTGAATTCTTCTCCAAAGCTGATCGCGTGTTTCTATTGGTTGGGAATAAACCATTGATTTTAGATATTCCCAAACACAAAAATTGCAAGGATATAAATCTGGAGACTTTGCTGGACCGCCTCTTCCGATCCATCGCTCTCAGTAATTGTTATCTAAAAAGTACGAACAGTTCTGCTACAGTGAGCCGGACAACCATCATGTAGAAACCACAAGTTCCACCGAATATCCAGGTTAATATCATCTAATAAATTCGCTAAAGTATTTTGTAGAAAGTTGAGATACTCTTCGCCGTTCAAACGATTAGGCAATTCTACAGGTCCAAGCAAATTATCACCAAGAACACCTGTCCATACATTAATGATAAACCTTTTCTGATGTTTACTTTCCTTTATCACATGAGGGTTTTCATCAACATAGGCGTAATAGTGTGCATTGTGCATATTAAACATTCCATGTTTTGTAAAAGCGGCTTCATCACAAAACAAAATATTAGAAAAAAATCTTGGTCTTGACTCTTTATTTTGCATCCAATTGGAAACATGAGCAGGAAAATCACCTTATTGCAAAGCCTGGACTTTTTTGAAATGAGAAGGATACAAGCCTTCCTTAAGTATAATGTTCCACACAGAAGGTTTTGACCCATTGCGATAGATTGCAGCCAACCTTCTTACTCTTATTTCGGGATTGTACTCAATTTCCATTAAAATATCATTCTGATATTTTTCCATTACCTCAGCATGTCTTCCCGTTTCATTATTTTTAGAAATTACCGATTCTGTTTCCCTAATTCCTTGATGAAGAAGCGTAAAAGATTTAGGATCAAGATGTCTTCTACCTGGAAATTTATCTGCATATCTACGTGCTGCTGCCCGACCGTTGCATTGCATTTCGCCGTACACTAAATGCATATCAGCGTATTCTTCGTTACTAAACGAAACCATATAACAAATAAAATAAATAAAAAAAAATAGAAATGGTTGTTATATTATAAAGGTAAGGTAAATTGTACCACGGTCTAGCTCAGTGAGGTACAAACTTATAAAACTTACTGAATATGAGAACTCGATCATCAGGTGTGAGGAAAGCAGAGATATTTTCATAGATATAATCAGTATTAGCATTTGTTTATTTGGGCACCACTCAATTTCTAGGTTTAATTAATAAAATACAACAAAAATTGAGAAAGGTTGTATCTCAGAACATAATAGGTAATCTGAATAAGCACTAAACATCTGTAGTTATATGTATATTTAATGAAGCAAAATGTCTGATTAATATCAGAACAAAATAACTAAACGATACTTCTTGTACTGCATTACAATCTTAAAATCACTAAATTAAACACAGTAGATAAACGTATACTTAGAATTCAAAATGCAATCTGTTCAAAATGTAGGTATTCAATAATGAAACGTATATTGACCCATGTCAACAAATTACAGTTGTGATAAGTTATGAACTCAAATGTTTTTATTTCAGGAGCAGGACTAACTGTTCCTTTTCTTAACCGTATCAAAATAACACTAACTGATTTGTTATTTACTTAACTGCACTAAAAGGATAAGTACTTACTTGTACAAAACAAATATTTTAATCTCGTCTTAAACGAACTGTAGCTTGAGAATTTTCATTTCCAATTCCAAGACTAATATACGATAATGTAAAGGTAATTTCCATTTGTAACTAACGTACAAATAACGAAACATAAACGTAAGAGAAGGCACTATAACTTTCCTGTCTTCAACATAAAAAAATAGACGTACTGTAGCATTTGGTAACCTTCAAATATTAGCACCAAATGTTGTTGGCCCTACAACAACTGAACGATATAATGAACGTAGAATAGAACGAAAAACGCAGGATATGTCTAACAGCATGTGATTTATGCAAAACAATAGTATCTCCATTTATGTTCATAAAGATGACATTGCATTAATCTGCCATTTTAACAAAGTAACTGTATGTAACGCCATACCCAAGCCACTCAATGATACGTAAATTTACCAAAATAAAAGCTTTTTCTTGAAGATAAACTGTATTCTTATTCCGTATTCTGGTTCTTATTCTGATTCCCTTATAAAAGGGATGCAAAACTTAAAAAAAGATAACGTCTGAACTTCACGGCATGGTAAAAGGAAATGCGTCAAGTATGCTAAACTGACGCTGCGCATAGAACTAAAACTGAATGTCTAAAATATACACAGGGACGTTCGCAATTATGTAGACTGAAGAGAAAATATTGCGATATAAAAATTTAATTACAATGTAATGTAAATATACTTATCGATAATAATGCAAAGCTCTAAATTTAAATTAAGGTAACGTCAGACAAGAAATTGGCACGTTACAACCATTCTAACAATATTCAACTTTTTGTATTTACGGTAATGTAACTAAACAATATGAAATCTTTCACTTAAAACTCATTTGACACTTTGACCTCAACTAATATCTGTAATACTATTTATGTTGACGTTCATATATATATATATATATATATATATATATATATATATATATATATATATATATATATATATATATATAGTGTCCCAGGATGGAGTTGACAAGTGGAGAAAAATATTTATTATTGATTTTACGACAAAACGTCACTCTTTATAAGAAATGCTGCTTGCCAAAAAAATAAGGTTACCATAGCAAAATCTTAGTTCAGATGTACAGGGTGTTGATATATTAAGAAAATATGAAAGTGCGTAGAGAGAACTACCATTATTTATTATTTTTGACATAATGTTTATAATTAAAAGTTTTTTTTAATGCAAAATGAAGCCTAAGTACAAAATTTGAAACGATACTTTATAATCTTAATTTAACTTGGTTTTATTTAAAAGATTTTTTAATACCGAATTTACTATTAGCATGTTGCTAAACAAGCCATAAAAATCAATATTAATAATTAGTACAATTGTGTAAATACGTACTATTCTACATATCCCCCTCCAACTTCTACACATTTCTTCATCCTATGAATAAATTCATCATAGACTTTCCGAATCGTTGCTGGAACATTTATTTCATTGATCGCGGCCTGTATTCGTTTTTTGAGTCTTCATAATGTGCCAGGTCATCGGAATATACTTTTGTTTTTAAAAGGCAGGTCGGGCGAAAGCGTGCTAGCTTGCGTGCCTGTATACGTGCGTGCGTGCATACGTGTTTTTCGTTTGATCCTCGTGCTAAAGCAGTGCTAGCATGCGTGCATGCGTACGTGTTTACGTGCGTGCGTGGGTGCATGTGTGTTTTTTCGTTTGATCCTCATGCTAAAGCAGTGCTAGTCGATTGTGTGTAGTTGTAGGCACTATTGTGGTGGCTAAAAAGCTATAAAAAGCTAATATGCCCAGTCCGTTGAGTTATGTTTAATTAGCTTTTTTGACAGGTGTATTTATGATAAGGTCAGGCTTGCATGTAAGATAATATAGAGGTGAAACTAACTAGCTAATGTGTTTTGCTACTACACGCATCACAGTATTCAAGATTCTGTTTATGTATTAGAAAACATACTACAGTCTCGACGCTGATTGCAGATAGAATTGAAGGAAATGAATACGGTACAACTTCTGCGAGCGAACTTAAAGATTTTAAGTGTGTGCAGCATTCCCAGAGCAGCGTTGAAAGCAGTTAATTTAGGGCTAACCTCGTGTCTATGTACTAATGTCTGATAAACTATTAGGGTTATTAGCTACTTTTATAGGTTACAATATAATCGTTCAAGGTGCAGACGATGAGGAGATTGTATCTCAAAAAATCTCGTTTGATCTCATGAGATGTGTATAGTTTTTCTTAAAAAATACCTGCGAGGCTGTCTCATTCAAAAATCTCATGCAAAAAACATCAATAATCGTTAGCAATGTAGCTGTATCCGCTATTATGCTTACTTAATGTATCACTAGTAAAATTGTCAATCCGGGCACACAGATATTTGATGTATTTTTACATTTTTGTATATGATTTCCCCTAATATTGATAGTGTGTACCAATGTGTTTTATTTCATTTTGTAGATACTGTGATCTTAACAGCGTAACCGATCATTATTTAAAAGCAACTTGCGTCTATGTACAATATAAATTACCCTTTGAAAACTGTTGTTGTTTTATTTATTTATAATACCAAGACGATATTTGTTTATACATAATATAAACTATGTGTGTGTACATCAGAACAACCCCTAATAATAAAACATTAATGACCTATTGGTCATCCTTGCCATATATAGTTAAAAAATATATATGTGTGCTGATTAGGTATTAAAGGTTTTTACATATACAATATGAGTACTTTTACTTTCTAAAATTAGATTACGGGAAAAACTTTAATAGCTATTATACGTGTAAACGTAAAACAGAAAGTTGTTTTTAGTGTTGCCATATGTTTAACAGAAATCAGTTGTTTGAGTACATGTGAATCATGCCTCTAAAAATTTGTTTTCAGTGCAGAATTAGCGGGTACGATTTAGTCTTTATCTTTTATTTATTTAAATGTACATGTTTAATTACAGCTGATACATACCTTTTTTAAATAATAACTGCCTTGGATACCTGGGATCTGTGTATATATATATATATATATATATATATATATATATATATATATATATATATATATATATATATATATATATATATATATACAGTGATGATACTTCAACCCAATGCAGGTAAAACTACTATTTTTTAAGATCGATAATAAAAGCCTTAAAACCTGTTATTGTTTTATTACCGTCACCTATAACAATGTTATGTGTAAGTGTAAGTTATGACCCATTTTATTGATTTGGCTGATTGATTGTTAATTGATTTGTTTGAGATTTATCTGGTTAATTACTTAATTGCTTTGTTTGCTTTGTTTTGGGAAAGAGTCATGTGTGAGATAGAGAAAGAGGGAGAGAAGGGTATGATCAGCTACCATTAAGCATGCCGTTTTATTACCGTTACCTATATGAGTGTGGTTGTAAGTTATGATCCCCATTTTATTCATTTTGATTGGTTGATTGTTTGAGATTGATTTGTTTACATGTGAGTGAGGAGAGAGAGAGAGAGAGAGAGAGAGAGAGAGAGAGAGCGAAACCCTACACGTGTCTTACAAGAACCTCCTTATTACAAATACAACGTTTAGGTAAGAGATCACCCAATAGCATGTGGCCATTTTAAAGCAATAGGGTCGATAATTTTAATAATAATATCTTATTAATTATGCAATTTCCAACATTGTATGCGTGTGCATTTGCCTAACCTCCTGGGGCACTGTTCTTAATATAGCCAGAAGGACCTTAATACCACCAAAATAACCCTAAGATTAACCCTAGACCAGCCCCACCCTAAATACAACCTGTAGATAGGCATTAAAATAAATGTAATAACAATCTCATTTGATCAAAAAATACGTTATTAAAGTAAAATGGGGAAATACAGTCAATGTGTACGTGATTATTATTATCTAATCAATTCTTTTAAATAATATCTGATGAACAAGTTCTAATAAATGTTAATAGTAAAACATAAAATTAAATAAACTATCTTTTACATCATTATAAGTTTTTGTTATGAACGAATAAGTTCAAAGGTAAATATGTAATTAAAAATTATTATTAATTTTATTAAATACATAAATAAAAAGTTTACCTCGAGTAGGATTTGAATCTACGACCTGTACTTTGCTAGAGTACCGCGCTACCAACTGCGCCACCAAGGTTCAAGCCCCAATCGATGTAAATTTTGTCTTTATGTATGTAGAACTGATGTAAAATCTAAATATAATGAGATTACTATCAAATTACTTATATTAATGGAATGTGAGCCTGCAATATCGCAAGGATTCACACATTCCAAAGCAACTTGACTAATATTAAATTATTATAAGTTTTTGTATTTAATAAAATATCTTTTACATCATTTCCCAGGGGCTAAAAATAATTAATTAATAAAAATAATTAAAGATCATTATCATCTTAAAGCTATCAGGTTAAGAATTTCCCCTAGGATAATTAATTAATACAAATAATTAAAGATCATCATCTTATATTAATAAAAATAATTAAAAGATCACCATCTCAAAATAAGGGTAATAAATACAGTCCTCACGTTAGCAACCACAAAAAAGTCCTAGCTGTCAAAAGGTCCTTAATACAGCCATAAGGTTTAACCCCCAAAAGAAATAATAATAAAAATAAGGGTAATACGGTCCTTCACGTAAGCGAGTAAAGAATAATTAGGGTTGACCTATAGGGTTGAAAATACGGTCTCACCCGTAGGTGTGTAAAAAATAGGGGTGAAAATACACGTCCTATACGTAAGCGGGTAAAAAATAATTAGGGTTGAAAAGGGCCTTCGAAAAGAAAGGATACGGTCTCACACGAGGGTATATCAAAAATAATTAGGGGTTGAAAATGCGGTCTCACACGTGGATGTGCAAAAATAGGGGTAAAAAAACACGTCCTACACGTAAGCGAGTAAAAAATAAGGGTGAAAAAACCGGCCCCCCACGTGGGCGGTCTTGTGACGTCAAAATCCAAGATGGCGGAAGGTGTCCCATTACTACTATCATTGTTTTTGTTTTTACCATGTTGCCTGTTGTCGTTATGAACTTATGAAAGAGGTTGCATAATTACCCTAAAGAGATTATAATTCCTTGCAGGTTGATGTAAGGCTAAACGGTCCGTCAGGAGTTCCGTTACACCAATAAGACACACATCAGTTACAAGTAACTAACACTCGTATTTATTCATCAACAATTAGCAAGATTAATTGAACTATAGCCTTGCACCGCACTTTGTCCTAAGATATTCACGATTAATAATAGTAACACTAGAGCTAGTGATCTCCAAGGAATGCTTCTAGTGTGTAAGTACTCAGAAAAACCGTACTATCGAATGATACCCTGCGTTACGGTTGTGCTGGTGCTTATTGGGCCTTCGTTATAGATGATGTGGTGAGTTTTTACCGTGCGCGCCCTCTCTTGGATTTTGTGCTTAGTTCCGTGTTACAGACCCCCCCTCTGAACCTGATAGGCGTCCCGACGTAAGGGTCAGGAGGTTCTGGTTCTTCGGGGGTCTTCCCCTTTTTCCAATTGGAAGGATCACTTTCGGGACATTGCCTTTGCTCCCTTTGTATTGTGTTAGCATGGATATGTAGTACTTCCCTAATGGTATGGTTGGAGCGTCATGGTATTATTTCAGGATGGCCTCGCGATCGTGGGCTGGGACCACTTGTTGGGCTTCTTCGGTGTCGTTTTTAGGAGCGTACCGGAATAGGATACCTCTCGACATTGGGTATCATCGGTTTACCCACTGAGAAAATCTACTGGCGCGGAGTCCGGTTGCTCAAAACATTGAATAATAATTTTCGCAATAAAGTCCTTGCCCTTATCTGTCTGTATACTTTGAGGTATCTTTCCGTATCTTTGAGAAGTAACCGAAAATACGTCGATTGTAGAACATGTAGTTTTTCAGCTTCAGAGCTATTGTCCACGCCATCTTGTTAAATATATCGATAACCGTCAGTATACAATTATACTAGTCATTATATTTACTTATATTTCTCATATCGCAAAGATCCCGCCTGTCATAGCTCAAAAAAAATATTACCCACAATGTACCTGTTTCGAGTAAATTTCTCACTACAGGTTTATGTATAGCGTACGCTACTTGTTTCTGTAACCGCGCTTTAATATCTTCCCTAGGGGCCTATTTATAAATCTAAGTTCCTTTTTGACAGGGGGTATTTCTGCTAAGGCAGAGGTTGTATGTAAAATAGACTTAAGTGATAGTATGACTATCCCATTATCGGTATAACCCGAAATTTTAAAAATAGCACTCTAATAAGCGGTCAGCATGCATGTTTAACCTGATTATAAAATCTAAAACCGTTTTTTTTTACAGAGGTATTTCTGACGAGACAGAACTTTTATGTATGTAAAATAATGTAGAGGCGAAATCTATCTTAAAGAAAAGGACGCTGTCAGATATATATTTGGTTTTGGCTGTTGACGGTTTACACCAGGAGTTGGGTAGACATTTAGTTAGTAATTTAATTAATTATAACAACTTCGCAATTGCATTGCATCTCTCAAACTAATCTAGCTTGTGATAGCTAAAAGCCTCGATTTATACATGTACGTAAAATATGTACAGTGTTTATTATTATTGTTTACGTTAAATTGCGAAATCGTACATTCATTATTGTGAAACATCAAATTAATTAACTGATTACGCAATACCCATTAACTGTTTTATCATCATTATATATATATATATATATATATATATATATATATATATATACTGTACTGATATTTTCCCCCTCGATCCAATATATTTAACGTAATTCTAATTATATTATTATAATTAATTTTATAATTTATTATTATGTTGTTATTGTTATAAAAAAAAATAATATCCGGTAGAAATAATGAGACTCATCTAACAGGGGATAGGGATCAATAATTTAGAAGGAACTCTACTTTTAATATTGTAAAATAAATGATCATGAATTTGAATTATATTACTTGTTACATTGAGTTAATGTCCTATTTATTTTTATAGTATCTGAATTGATTAAATAAATTGAATTATAATTTTTAATTCGCATAGATATCTGTGTTACACCCTGTACATAACAAAATTCGTTTAAAAATATACGTGAGCATGCGCTGTGAATACGCAACCATATGCTTTGACCATAAAGAAAAGTGAAATTCGACATACAAGCAAGTATAACGACGTTTGAATAATAAAAACACAATTAATATAAACCATCTAAATTTTTAGAACAAATAACATTCCCTTTTGACATGTATACTTGTTGTTGCACATAATGGTTATTACACAGGATAGAAATTATGAACATATTAATAAAGTATCAATGTCAACAAAGTACTCACATAAAATGTCCTCCCTTCGTGGGTTACTGCTGCTGAAGATGATTGAAGACAACAGCTCCTGCGAACTGCAATTCTGCTTCTCGAACATCCAGAGTTTTCTTTTAAATAACCAGCTTAATCACTTAGGTAGGTTTCACTATTAATATTAAAATATTCACGAATTTTTATTTTAGGCTCATCACTTCTTTATTAATTACATTCAAAATAAATTTTGAATAGCATGGATCGTTGATGGTTGTTGTAAATTAAACACACTTTTGATAAATAAGGTGTATAATAATAATAAACTTGAAGACAACACAATTAAATATGCACATCAACATAAACAATATAAATTTAATATGAACAAAGTCGAACTGCGGAAATATTTATATAACGTAACGAAAACTTCCAATTTGTGGTTTGAAAAGGTAAACTAACCTTAATTTAAATTATTTCACGAACAAAAAACTATCACTTGTTTCGTGACCACTTCCGATACTAACTCGCATTTTGTTATTTTCCCGAAGTGACATTAATTTGTTTTTAAATTATTTTCAAAAAAATTTCACAACAGCTTACTTTGGCAAGTTGTTGCAAAAGATGAAAATCAAGAGAGTTTGTGAAGCTAAACCACTTGTATTTATATGATTTTACTCGACAACCAAATCTTCGAATGTTTTGACTAGTTACGACAAATATTTGCTGCATTCTTATTGGCTATTGTAATTCTTAAATTACGATCATTCTTTAAAGCCCTATAACTTTCTCCCTGTTTAACATTTCTTAAATCTAAAAACATTTCCATAATCTCCATATTTTTATCTTTAATTTGAAACCAAACATGATCTAAATCTTACACTAAATAACTACGTTAATTTTTACCCTTATTTATCGACTTTACACTAATTCTATGAATTTTACAGGCCTGGAAATTACCTCTACATGAATAGGGGATGCTACTACACCCAAATATACATCTTAAACATGCCTACGGCCAATTTGAAAGGAAAATTACTTAAATTCTACCAAAACTCTTACAAACTAAAATTAACAAAAATAGACATAAATATAAGGAATTATAACATGAAATTGAGGTTACTATTTTTGCCTCTACTAATTTATTTTCTATAAATTGTCTCAATTTAAAATACTTTTTACAAAAATTTATGTGCGAGGAGAAAACATAACCTCATTTTGTTTTTATGCTTTTAATGTTAAATTTCACACTTTTAAACACTATAATTGTTACTGTAAGTGTTTAAATTTAATGTTCAAGTCACAAATTAATTTATATGATCACTTTCGTAGGTTTATAAGTTCTCCTACGACTAGTGTTGGAATGTTGTCATACACTAGTTTTAGATCATAAACTGTTGATTAAACACAATAATCCCAGAGCTGCTGCATGATTCATGTTTTATACACTAATGTGCTTGTTCTGTTTTTTCATAAGTTTTGCACAAATATGTGTTAAACGCACAAATACGAATGTTTTCACTAATCTTGGCTGCGTACAAGTGAATTGCGACATTGATACCAGCCTAAATCTAGTTTTAACATTATTTCTGTCAACCACAACCTGTATTACATGTCGTTAGGGAATATTGTTTAATATAAACTTACAAAACTAAATGAAAACTTGAATTAACTCATAAACGAAAACAAACATCCCCTATACTTCTATGTTCTGTGCTGTCGATTATTTAAACTAACATTATTAAAATTATATTAAGAAATATTTAAATTTTTCAAACACCTCAATGTTTATTAATCATTTTATTCTAGAATTATTAACTGAAATGTACCATTTTGTACAAACTAAAGTAAAACTTCACTACGCAAATTTCATAGTTACATGCACGTAATTAGATTCATCTCAATATATATATATATATATATATATATATATATATATATATATAGAATTTAACAGCGTACTTAAAAATCAATTGTATATGCTATCTTTATTTTAATTAACTTCTTTAATATAAAAAAATAAACCCGTTGTTTGTTACCTTTACAAGATAGACCAAAATACGATCCCCACGTGGGCATATAAAAATAGCGCTATTGCATCAGGGTAGAAATAATTATTATTATTTCATCTAATATTTAATTTAGACCTCAATGTTTTGTTGCAGCAGCAAATTTTTAAAATATTTGTAGACACGTTAATGAACGCGATTTCGACGACTGATTGCTACTTTCCAATTAATATAAATGAAGTTTTAAAACTGCTTAATAATAATAAACACATATTAAGAAGCCCTCGAACAGATTCCCGTCTCACAAAACTATGGCCCTTTATTAGGATACAGCCCCGAATGCATAAATAAATTAGATCACAAACTGTAGATGGGATTAAAAGAAATGTAATAATAATTATGCAATCTCCTTTGATAAAAATGGATCCTAATTAATAACAGATTTAATCTTTTTTATTCTCTAGTGAAAAACATACTATCCCCACGTGGGCATATAAGAAATGGATTGCAAGGTGTCCCAGTGGGCAGGGCTTATGACGTAAAAAAGTGAAAGTTAAAGTGCCCCACAAAGTCTAAGATGGCGGCGTAACGTACCCCTGTTCTACTCATGGGACATTGATTCTGTCAATAGTTGTACGTCACATTCCATTAACGTTAAACTTTCGTTTCAAATTGATCATTGAATCATTGTTCCCACAAAAATCGGAGTAATCTATAAATCTGTCGTGATATGCTCGAATACAGAATTTTGACCAAATATTTGGAGCAACGTTGTTATTTAAATACCAATAGCTACTCGGAACAACGAAATTCCTTTACGTAGATCAATACATTTCTTTTTTATTATAAAGTATAATTGCACAATAAGCAAATATACAACGAGGTTAAAAATATGTACAAAACAAATGGTTAGCTTAATTACATTTATATGTTCACATTGAATTTATGTATATGATATGAAAACTGATAACCATCTAAAAAGTAATTAATGTGGCCCTAAAAGGAAAAAGCGCACGAAAAAAAGTAAACTGTACGTACATGTTCATGGAACGAGCAATTAAAAATCTATTTGTTTTCATCGTAATCACATAATCTACTATAAAAAATTCATGACAGAATAGATATATCAGATATGTAATTTATTTGTCTTACCATCAGTTTTAACATATGTCGCTATTGGAAAACGTTTAAAACTACATTAATTCATTGTAACAATTTTTTTTTGTATTATTTCCTTCCGTTTTGTTACTAACTAAATTGAGATCTTTATCGGTGTGTATCGAATAAATGTAATAAATAGCAAAAAACATTTGCAGTAATATTAATAGATTACGTGCAGAAGTGTTTCAGAGTTGTTGAGGAAAAAGTTTTAAATCCAGCTTTTGCCTCACTTCTTAGTAAAGTTAAGTTAACTGTAATTCCCAAGATTCCGTTCCAAAATAAAATATGAAATACTACTAAATGTAGATTAGTTTTATTTCTGGAATACATTTTCCAGTCCAGACCGTCGTTTAATTTAACGGGATTTCCATAAGAAGTGTTAATTACAAGAAGTTCTATCCTTCGTAGTCGGTAACAGATTATATATTCATGAATCTCTACCCTCCCCGAAGCTGAAACGCGACTTCGAAGACAACCTTTATGGAAACCTAACGTAGTTATATTAAAATTTCATTATGGAAATTGTAATATATAAATCCGTTGCTCAGTTTTACTGCCGATGCACAAGCATCAAATTAAAATTTTCACTACCTTTATTTAAAATTCGACATGCTCAATTATAATCCAATCGGAAATTCTTTCTAATCCATTATTGTCAGAAAAGCAATTTAAATTTCTTTAAATGCACTCGACTGATCTGCGAATTCAATGATTTCAAAGCACTTTAAAAGAATAATTAAACACTAAACTCTGAAATTGAAATTTTGAAACTCTATATTGAAGAGTTTTACAATATACCCGGGCCGTGTATTAATTAATTAATACGCAGACCTTATCATTGATTCATTTCTCACACGATCAATTTGCATCTATAACCTAATTCATAAAATTTATGCAATCTTTAAATAATTTAGAGGATAGGGGTTACCTGATTGTGATAATGAACGTAAATCACTAATATTTTATGGGCCATTTAATATTCCACCGCTACGAAAACGTTCCGGTCTGCTTCCGGCCTTTTGGATTATTAAATTTTTTATATTCGACAATTACGCCCGAGACTAACTTTAAGTAGTTATAATTAAGACATTTAACTCTATATCAAAACATTATGGTTAATTATAGGTCAGGTTAAGGTCATTTATATTAAAACTTTTATACGGTTCCCATAATCGAAGCTTTTCGAATTAAGACTTCCTTTTATCTAAGTACTGCATAATTTATGAAAATTCCTAATTATTATTATTATTACTAACCCATAAATTTTTATATATGTAATATAATAAATTGTAGGGTAATAGCTCAATACTCATTACACAAATTTTTGAATATCTATCAATATACCAGATGGTCATTGTTACTTATTAACATGCATAAATTGACGAGACGCCATACTGAAATACAGGGTGTCCACAAACCCTTTTTACAAAAGAAAACTTCAGATTCTAGAGCTGATTTAACGTAAATTGCCTTAATACAAAAATACTTCCTAAGAGAGCTGGAGCTCTTGTATTGGTTTAATTCAAATATCTTCAAAATGGTTTCCCTTTAAATGATACCGTTCTGTACATTTGTTTAGTGGAATATGCCCAATCGTATGGCGAATATGATTTTTTAGTTGTACTCATAAGTGGCTCATTTGGGCGGGACATTGGACATTGTTATTCACAAGTTTCTGTTTTTCAAAATTTCTCCATTTTAACACAAGATTTTAAAAATTTCGATTTTTTCATAAAAGAATGATACTCTTGTCTGAAGTCGCTACGATGCACCATTTCCGAAATAGTACTTTTATAAAATTAACTAACCTGATTTTTCCAATTGGATGCAAAATAAAGAGAATCAAGACCAAGATTTTTTTTCTAATATTTTGTTGTGCTTTTACAAAAGATGGAATTTTTAATATCCACAATGCACACTATTACTCGTATGTTGATGAAAACGCTCATGCGATGAGAGAAAGTAAACATCAAGAAAGATTTAGCATTAATGTATGGATAGGTGTTCTTGGTGATAATTTGCTTGGACCTGTAGAATTACCTAATCGTTTAAACGCCGAAGAATATCTCAACTTTCTGCTAAATACTTTACCGGCTTTATTAGATGATATTAATCTGAATATTCAGCGGAACTTGTGGTTTTTACATGATAGTTGTCCGGTTCACTATAGCAGAACTGTTCGTACTTTTTTAGATAACAATTATCGAGAGCGATGGATTGGAAGAGGCGGTCCGGTTGCTTAGCCAGCAAGGTCTCCAGATTTAAATCCTTGCTATTTTTGTGTTTGGGCATATCCAAAATCAATGGTTTATTCCCAACCAATAGAAATACGCGATCAGCTTTGGAGAAGAATTCAGGATGCCTGAGACGTATTTAGGAACAATAGGGGAATTTTTGCAAAAATTCGGCAATCTTGACATAAACAAATAAATGTGTGCATAGAAACGGATGGTCGTCATGTGGAGCATCTTTTGATGATTCAGTTTTGTGTTTCACACTTTTTTTTAATATTAATTGCATCAGCAACATTTTTTTGTATTAAAAACGATTATTTTTTACCCGAGTTTATTTCTTACTTTCTAAAGCAAAATTAATTTATGACATGAGAGCAGTTTGACGTTCACGCAATTGTTTATTTTCCATAGCCATCTTTCATAATTGTAAATGAATTCGTTAGTTAATTTTATAAAATGGCGAAATTTTGAAAAACAAAAACTTATGAATACCAATGTCCAATTCCCCGCCCAAATGAGCCGCTTATGAGTACAACTAAAGAATAATATTCACGCCATACGATTGGACATATTCCACTAAATAAGTGTACAGAAAGCTATCATTTAAAGTGAAACCATTTTGAAGATATTTGAATTAAACCGATGTTAGGGTGCCATCTTCCAAGAGCTCCAGCTCTCTCAGGAGGTATTTTTGTATTAAGGTAATTTACGTTAAATCGACATAAAATCAGCTCTAGAATCTGCAGTTATCTTTTGTGAAAAGAGTTTGTGGATACCCTGTATATTCATAAACAAAGTGAAGTCATCGATAATTGCGAATATTGCCACAGATTTTCGGATTTAGATGTACCGGGTAGGAAAATAGCGAGGTAAGCGGCTGTGTCTCAAGACCTGTTAATGTGACAACAATGTAAAAAAATTATTATGAATGTGGCCATGAGAAAATGCTAAAGTGTTTTATAATGATCCTAGTGTTGCACTTCTCGCATTTTGGTCTGCTCTGTCCTGTCAAATGGTGCATGGGTAAAGTTCGTGTGAGCTATCCTTAGGCGGCTCATAATTACTTACTCTCTTCTGTTCGTCATTCTGGGCATCAGCGGCCCACTTTATTGGTTTAGGTTTTCTAGAATTTAGGATGCTTTCATTGCCTTGCTTTATGTTCGTCCATATTTCTAGTATTGCATTACTTATTTTATATTTTGCGGTTCCGAACGTTGGAGGACTTTCGTTTTGGTAATCTTGATTGTTGTGTTCCGTGATGTATGCGTATGATTTATTTATTATGTAAGGAATCTATATAAATTTGATTCGTGCACCACTACTTTTTAAGTAGGTTAATCCATAAAATATTCTGTTTGCGGCTATATCCTGTTGGAGGGTTTTTTTCATTTTATTCATATGTAGATGGAACTGTACATCGTTTGTATCCTTGCTAATCATGTTTAGGTGTTCTACGGCTTTCAAAATTGCTAGTTCTGAGGTCATGCTTGAACTTTCCACGTAATAGAGATATCGTTAGCTACTATCGAGGAAAAGTTATGCCAATGCGGCTTGAAACCCCAGGTATGCATTATCGTTACTCTGTTGTTGTCTGATAGGTTATTTATGTAATCCGTGTAAACCTTTAAGGGTGTGATTTTCAGGTTGTGTTCGGTTAACTCGGTGTTGATAATAGTCGTTCTTGTCTACGGGGGTTATTCGCTAATGTTCCAGGTTAGAGGAGTGTCCAATTCTACGTTTTTCTTGATATGTCACCCTACTACTTAATGGTTTATATGATGAGGTGTGTTCTAATTTTTGCACAATAGGTCATCGCGCGCTTCCTCCCATTTGGGTGAAACGGTTCTGCTCCAGATTTGCCGAGGACTGAGAGTTCCGAGCATGTTCGGAATGCGTCTGTAGCTAAACGCAGAACTATTAATTGAACCCTATCTAAATTTTTAAGTTTTCTGTGTCTCGCAGAGGAATATACTATACTTCCGTAATTAAGTCTAGATAGAATTAGGGACTTGTAGAGTGATTCCCAATTTGCTCCCCACTGCATGTTTGAGATAGATCTTAATATGTTAATTAAATTTTGGCATTTTTCTCTTAGAATTTCTACGTGCGTGCTTAGTCCAGGTCAGTTTATGATCGATAGTCATTGCCAAAATTCGGAGGTTGTCCTTAGATTACCTTGTAGTGTGAGATCTGGGTGTTTGTGTGGCGTTCTAAGACGACAAAAGTTTATCCATTGTGTTTTTGGTATTGGCAGTTAAATCTTCAATTTCTTGTTGTAAAACCTTTCTTATTGCCTCCATCGAGTGATGTCCGTAGTATATAGTTATGTCAGCGACGTATATAACAGATTTAACTTCTCGGTTGCCCGATTGGAGAACGTCATTTATGACGATGGCAAACAGGCTGACGCTCAAAACTGACCCCTGTTTTATGCCATTTTCGACCGTACGGATCTCTGACATGTATGCTCCTACTTTGACTTTGATGGTTCTCCCATTTAAAAAGCTTTGGATACTAATAGGTAAGTTACCGCGTATTTCACATTTTTGAAGCTGATTTACTAGACCAAATTTCCATCACAGATCGTAAGATTTTTACAGGTCGAACGCAACTGCTACCAAATGTTCTGCCTTTGAGTGCTTCTAGGATTTCATTTTCTAAATGCACTAATTCCTGAAATAGTAGTTATAAAAACAGTTTTTTGTGATATAACGCAGTACCGAGATACATATATGGAGAATTATAATAATATAAGATCACTAATTTGCCTTATTTGAAGTATATATTTATTGGCTAACCTGACCTAAATAACACCATTTTATAGATAATGTCCCGCTCAAAAAAAAAGTTGGAAATGGTGTTGCAGAAAGATGCTTTATTTGAGATGCCAGACTCCATAGAACCAGCTCAATAATGTATTTCGGCCAATACCTGATGGATGTTACCATATCATGAAGACTCTTACTATGAATCCTTCTCACAGGCCTTTATCAGTTATCTCCGAATTGTTTGAGGTACTGCCATCATGGGAACCAATATGCAAATCTGGTGTCGGTTTCAAGAGATCCAGAACTTTGGACGGGGATTATAAAATAAGCAAAGACGAGAACTGAAAACACAATGCATCTGTAAGATTTCACAATTGGTTTCCAACAAAAAATCATTACAATGCAGTAAGTTTTCTGAAGACAGGAAGTAAATATACTTCATTTTTTAGAATTCAGTAGAGGAGTAGAAAACAAAACGTGGGTTCAGCTGTGTTTATTATTTAACCAAGAAAGATGTATGTAAGATGTTTTTGAAAATGCTAGGTATTGGTGAATGGACATACTTTTGTAGAAACAAACATTTTTTTACTTTAAGTAAGTTCGACAAGTTGTATAGAAATTCTGTATTGTGTCACATAAATATACTACTTTCACTGAATATTATAAATATGTAATTATGGTAATAACGATATTATTTATTCCTTTTACTATAATTAATAATAAATATATAAATATAATAAAATATTGACTGCATCCCTCTTCATGCAAACATTTTCGTACGGCATCAGCGAAGTGGAATGTTGGTTACCTGGACGTATGCCGGACATTACTTATTATAACCAAAACAGTACCTCTAATGAAAGAAAAAAATTATAGCTTCAATATCGATTCAGAGATAGTTACACTTATAATAATGTAATAATATTGGATACGTATTATTTTGAAGCCGGTTGGCACCAGTTTACCGCTGTGCCCCTAAAAACATAGAAAAAAAAATAAAACGATTCACCCTAGTGTATAAAACAGTAATTAAATTGTTTAACAATTGGATTTATTATGTAACTAAACTCAATAAACATAAATTAAGTTTTGACCTTGAAGCTCATAAGTGATGTTTCACATATACAGGGTGTCCGTAAATTATGCGACAAAAATTTCGAGGGGTTAATCTACTCAATAGATTATAATATAAAAATGGTGTAAATGGTGTAAGTTTAAATAATAACATAAACATAACCAGTGTAAAATAAATGAGTGTAAAAATGTTCTCCGAAACAACTTGTTAAACTAACTAGAGATACAAACCATTCACCACAAATATTGCCTTTGATTCAGTCGGTAGATTAACGTAGGGTGGTTCAATCTTTTTATTTGCTTAATTACCACAATTTAGGCTTGATTACTTCCACTGTACATCAATATAAAAAAATTGCAATGTAACACTAATAAAATGATCTCGGGCGCTAACTTATTTTTTAATAATGCTCGGAATAACTAAATCGAGGTTTACACTAAAAATTTTATCAAAATGTAAAATAATAAAAAATATACAAACTATGTTTATTAAATATTTCAAGTTAGAATTATATAAAATATATCTTAAAAACTATTTGTAATAACCTTAAATTCCTAAATTATTGATATAAATACCTGTGACTAAATATGAATTTTTGAATGCAAAAATTGCTATCGTAAAATCAATTGTAATTAAAGTAGAAAAGTAATTGTAATAAAAGTTTAAATCAAAGTAAAAATAAAAGAAAGTGCCCGCAAAGAGCAAATGTTTTAATTTTTTGTATAATGCGTTAAAATATCTTACCATCAAATCAATGGCACTTTCACAAAATTTAGGTGGAAACCCAAAAAAAGCTTTCTGCATCTCACAACGTACCACAAGAAGTGCAAAATGAACGCTTTAGGAAGTCAGATGATGTAGCCGTGCGCGCAGAGATTGAGCAGAAAAAAAATTTTATAGTGGGAGTATAAACCTTTAAGAAGTGTATACACTTAAGAAGATATGCACTTAAGTTGCACCACAATGCAAATTAAGTTGCCTACCTGACAGCTACAAATCATTAATAAATAAATTTTTCTTATATTTACAACTGAATGAACGAAAGACCTAAATTACACTATATTTTAATACAACTCAAAATGGGTTGTTACAAAATTAATGGGACTAGTTCCTATAATGTTTTTTTAAAAACTCAAAAATAACGGAGTAATAAGGCCTCAAAGTTTGACTGTTTAATTTTTTTTTTAATAATTTTGTTACTGGATATTTGGAATACACATTTTTAATATTTTATTCCGTTACTACTACTACTATTTGATCCAAATAGTTCAATTCCAAAGAACCTATCCTGTACTTAACCTGTGTATTATGATCCATATCTAATTTATTTAAATAGGTATTTTTTATTTTTTTTTGCATATAAACAGAAACAGATATCCTATAAAAAAGGTTCTCTTGTTGCATGACGATAAAATGAACCGTTTTCGAAAAAAAATGTATGTAAAGATTCCATCAAGGAAGCTGTGAATATTTATTATTATATTTACAAAGCGTGGCATGGATAAATATATTTAACAAAGCGTGCCATGGATAAAACGCAGGTGTTGTTTCGGAAATTTACTACTTTTGTTGTTAAATTGCATATTTTATAAGGAGCTTTCAAAGTAGTGCCCTTCCATTTCAATACATAAATTAGTCCTCCTTAAGAAGTTTTGACGAACTCTTGAAGAAATTTCTTCCTTTTGTCTAACTTTATCAAAAGTAGTTGTAATTGTGTTCCGCAATTCTTTAACGGTCTGCACCGGAGTCTTATATACCAGCCCCAACGAAAAAATCCATTGGATTTAAGACATGTGATATGGGAGCCCACTGCATAAATCCACCACGTCCAATCCACCTCGTAGGAAAGTTTCATTTAAAAATTCTTCAACTTTTACACTAATGAATATTTATTTGTCTTTAAATGAATTCAAAGAAAATTAAAAAAATATTCGTATAAAAAAGATATAGACCACATAGGTTAAGTGCAGAGTATGCCCATTGGCATTGAAATATTGCGTAATAAAACATTAAAAAGCGTATTCCAAATTTCAATAGAATCGATCCAGTAACAAAATAATTATTAGAAAGTCAAATTTTGAGGCCGTATTGCTCCGTTATTTTTGAATTTTCAAAAAAGCCTTATATAAACTTGTGGAATTAATTTATCAAGTAGAATAACCCCCCGAAATTTTTGCGCATAATTTCTGGACACCCTATATAACCATTATTATGAAGCGGCACATCTGAAAATATTCCCCTCTTTATCTTATAATACATAGTAATTGAGTTAATTATTGGAAAATTACTATTAAGCTTCATATTAATTACTTAATTTTTAACTAACTAACAATAGTTTTGTAATACAGGAATGCGGTTGCTTGATTAACTGTCCTCCGCTGCTCATTAACTGCTTTATTTTAAGGACTTCCGAAGAAAATAAAGAACAAGTGGATGAAATGTTCGTTAAAGAGTGAACTATCAGATTGAATATATTAGAACAACGGCTGAAGGAAATAGGTCTGTGTTCGGTAGTTTAATAGTACAGCTCAAGAACGTACACAAACCGCTAATAAAAAACAACGAAATATACCCACGTACCACACAACATTAAAAAACACTGAACCCGTTTCGATAGCTACGCTATCATCATCTGCGGTCGACTAGGGCGAACTAAAGTAAATTTTTAACATATATACATCAGCGAGTAACGCTTCGTTGCTTATGTGGTGAAAGTGAAATTTATGAAAGTTTTATGAGTTCTGAGTAGCCTAAAGGTCCTTGATCATCATTACTCTTAGAATTTGTTTGTGTTTGAAGATCTCTAAACTTTCATAACAATCAAGTTCGTGCTTATTACTAACATGTTTGATTAATGATGCCTATCTACTACATGATTTCTATTAAACATGTGTAGGGCTATGGCAGTCTTGTCCCAACGTCTGTGTTTTATATGAGCTAACTGTTCTTTGCAGCGAATTATGATAGGTCGTTTAGTTTGCCCCACATATATTTGTTCACGATTTTTTACAATTAATTTTATAAATTCCCTACCTATCCTGCTTATCTACTTTATCTTTTGGATTGCCTAAAAGAGTTTGCAAACTATTATCTGAAGTAGTGACTGTTTTCTAATTAATTTTGGAAAAGATTTCAGATAGACCTTTTGTATAAGCAGGATAGTTTGGTAACTTTACACACTTTGCTTCTATTTGTTCTCTAGCGTTACCTAATGTAGTTACGTTTTTAACACTCATCCTATGTCTTTGTTTCCTAACTATATTCATAACCACTTCATCTGAAAACCCATTGTATGCAGCAATTCCTTTAATAGTGTGCAATTATTTACTATAATTTTGAACTGAAAGAGGAAAATTAAGCAATCTATGAACCAAAAAGTTAAAAGCCGCGAGTTTATGCTGTCTACAGTGATTTGAGTCATTGGTTATGAATCTTTCAGTGCTAGTCTCCTTACGATAAATGTCTATATCTAGTTTACTATCATTTCTTGTTACCAGATTATCAAGGAACGGGAGACTTGTCATTTGCCTCTATCTCATAGGTAAATTTAGAATTTAAAGTTTCTACAAAGTTCTCAACGCTACAGATTTTAGTATTAAGGATGGCAAACACATCATCCACGTATCTAATCCAAACTCTAGGAAAATAAGGCAAATCGCGTTTTATGTCTGTCTCTAATTTACCCATGAATAGATTGGCTATAAACGGAGATAAGCTATTGTCATTGTCGTACCATTTGAATTGATGGTTAATTTTAAAGTTTCATCACAAATCTGTTAATTTAAAATCTTCTACTTTCTATCGTTCAATGGTTTTGTCTTAAAACATCTTTAAATAAACTAAGGTTTGATGTTGAACAAACAGTGAACAAACGTCAATGAGATATTTCATTTTTCTTAGTTCAATGTTTTTAGTTTTATCAATGAATTTTATTCGTTTGCTAGATAACCATTTGGACAGCAGATAAGTAGGTGAATTAAAACCAGGTAATGCTATGCGACCCATTGTGTCTGGTATTAATTCACCTACTTATCTGCTGTCCAGATGGTTATCTAGTATATTCGTATGAATTCATTGATAAAACCAAAAACATTGAACTTACAGAAAATGAAATTTTAGTCTCAATCGACGTTTGTTCACTGTTTCCGAGCGTTCCAATAGATCAAACCTTAGTTTATTTAGAAAACATTTTAAGACAAAACCATTTGGGCGATAGTGAGGTAGAAGATTTTCGTGAATTAATAGATTTGTGTATGAAACAAACCTTTTTCAAAATTAACCTTCAATTTTTCCAATAAGAACATGGTACGACAACTTTTTAGTTTATAGATTGCTTAATTTTCCTCTTTCAGTTCAAAGTTATAATAAATAATTTCGCACTATTAAAGGAATTGCTGCATACAATGGGTTTTCAGATGAAATGGTCATGAATATAGTTAGGAAACAAACACATAGTATGAGGGTTAAGAACGTAACTACATTAGGTAACGCTAGAGAACAAATAGAAACAAATTATTATAAGTTTTGTTATGAACGAATAAGTTCAAAGGTAAATATGTAATTAAAAATTATTGTTAATTTTATTAAATACATAAATAAAAGTTTACCTCAGTAGGATTTGAACCTACGACCTGTACTTTGCTAGAGTACCGCCTACCAACTGCGCCACCAAGGTTCAAGAATCGATGCAAATTTTGTCTTTATGTATGTAGAACTGATGTTAATTCTAAATATAATGAGATTACAGTCAAATTACTTATATTAATGGAATGTGAGCCTGCAAAATCGCAAGGATTCACACATACCAAAGCAATTTGACTAATATTAAATTATTATAAGTTTTGTTATGAACGAATAAGTTCAAAGGTAAATATGTAATTAAAAATTATTGTTAATTTTATTAAATACATAAATAAAAGTTTACCTCGAGTAGGATTTGAACCTACGACCTGTACTTTTAGAGTACCGCGCTACCAACTGCGCCACCAAGGTTCAAGCCCCAATCGATGCAAATTTTGTCTTTATGTATGTAGAACTGATGTTAATTCTAAATATAATGAGATTACAGTCAAATTACTTATATTAATGGAATGTGAGCCTGCAATATCGCAAGGATTACACATACCAAAGCAATTTGACTAATATTAAATTATTATAAGTTTTTGTTATGAACGAATAAGTTCAAAGGTAAATATGTAATTAAAAATTATTGTTAATTTTATTAAATACATAAATAAAAGTTTACCTCGAGTAGGATTTGAACCTACGACCTGTACTTTGCTAGAGTACCGCGCTACCAACTGCGCCACCAAGGTTCAAGCCCCAATCGATGCAAATTTTGTCTTTATGTATGTAGAACTGATGTTAATTCTAAATATAATGAGATTACAGTCAAATTACTTATATTAATGGAATGTGAGCCTGCAATATCGCAAGGATTCACATACCAAAGCAATTTGACTAATATTAAATTATTATAAGTTTTGTTATGAACGAATAAGTTCAAAGGTAAATATGTAATTAAAATTATTGTTAATTTTATTAAATACATAAATAAAAGTTTACCTCGAGTAGGATTCGAACCTACGACCTGTACTTTGCTAGAGTACCGCGCTACCAACTGCGCCACCAAGGTTCAAGCCCCAATCGATGCAAATTTTGTCTTTATGTATGTAGAACTGATGTTAATTCTAAATATAATGAGATTACAGTCAAATTACTTATATTAATGGAATGTGAGCCTGCAATATCGCAAGGATTCACACATACCAAAGCAATTTGACTAATATTAAATTATTATAAGTTTTTGTTGTGAACGAATAAGTTCAAAGGTAAATATGTAATTAAAAATTATTGTTAATTTTATTAAATACATAAATAAAAAGTTTACCTCGAGTAGGATTCGAACCTATGACCTGTACTTTGCTAGAGTACCGCGCTACCAACTGCGCCACCAAGGTTCAAGCCCCAATCGATGCAAATTTTGTCTTTATGTATGTAGAACTGATGTTAATTCTAAATATAATGAGATTACAGTCAAATTACTTATATTAATGGAATGTGAGCCTGCAATATCGCAAGGATTCACACATACCAAAGCAATTTGACTAATATTAAATTATTATAAGTTTTTGTTATGAACGAATAAGTTCAAAGGTAAATATGTAATTAAAATTATTGTTAATTTTATTAAATACATAAATAAAAAGTTTACCTCGAGTAGGATTCGAACCTACGACCTGTACTTTGCTAGAGTACCGCGCTACCAACTGCGCCACCAAGGTTCAAGCCCCAATCGATGCAAATTTTGTCTTTATGTATGTAGAACTGATGTTAATTCTAAATATAATGAGATTACAGTCAAATTACTTATATTAATGGAATGTGAGCCTGCAATATCGCAAGGATTCACACATACCAAAGCAATTTGACTAATATTAAATTATTATAAGTTTTTGTTATGAACGAATAAGTTCAAAGGTAAATATGTAATTAAAAATTATTGTTAATTTTATTAAATACATAAATAAAAAGTTTACCTCGAGTAGGATTTGAACCTACGACCTGTACTTTGCTAGAGTACCGCGCTACCAACTGCGCCACCAAGGTTCAAGCCCCAATCGATGCAAATTTTGTCTTTATGTATGTAGAACTGATGTTAATTCTAAATATAATGAGATTACAGTCAAATTACTTATATTAATGGAATGTGAGCCTGCAATATCGCAAGGATTCACACATACCAAAGCAACTTGACTAATATTAAATTATTATAAGTTTTGTTATGAACGAATAAGTTCAAAGATAAATATGTAATTAAAAATTATTGTTAATTTTATTAAATACATAAATAAAAGTTTACCTCGAGTAGGATTTGAACCTACGACCTGTATTTTGCTAGAGTACCGCGCTACCAACTGCGCCACCAAGGTTCAAGCCCCAATCGATGCAAATTTTGTCTTTATGTATGTATAACTGATGTAAATTCTAAATATAATGAGATTACAATCAAATTACTTATATTAATGGAATGTGAGCCTGCAATATCGCAAGGATTCACACATACCAAAGCAATTTGACTAATATTAAATTATTATAAGTTTTGTTATGAACGAATAAGTTCAAAGGTAAATATGTAATTAAAATTATTGTTAATTTTATTAAATACATAAAAAAAGTTTACCTCGAGTAGGATTTGAACCTACGACCTGTACTTTGCTAGAGTACCGCGCTACCAACTGCGCCACCAAGGTTCAAGCCCCAATCGATGCAAATTTTGTCTTTATGTATGTAGAACTGATGTTAATTCTAAATATAATGAGATTACAGTCAAATTACTTATATTAATGGAATGTGAGCCTGCATATTTATTTGCTAAAAAGTTTCAACATTACTAATAGTGACGTTTAATTAATTTTAAAAGTTTGTAGACCGTTAATCAGATAGTTTGGTAATTAAATTATTGTATTTTTTAGGTTATAATTACTTATTAACACTCATCCTATGTCTTGTTCAACTATATCATAACCACTTCATCTGAAACCCATTGTATGCAGTTCCTTAATATGGCAATTATTTAATAATTTTGAACTGAAAGAGGAAATTAGCAATCTATGAACCAAAAGTAAAAGCGAGTTTATTTCTACAGTGATTTGAGTCATGTTATATTTCATGCTAGTCTTACGATAAATGTCTATATCTAGTTTACTATCATTTCTTGTTACCAGATTATCAAGGATGAGACTTGATTTGTTCTCAAAGGTAAATTAGAATTTAAAGTTTAAATTCTCAACGCTAAATTAGTATTGTATGATGGAACTATCCACGTATCTAATCCAAACTCTAGAAATAGGCAAATCGCGTTAATTCATCTAATTTACCATGAATAGATTGGCTATAAAGATATTATTGTCATTTCGTACATAAAGACATTGATGTTATTGAATGGTTTATACAAGATTGTATTAAAATTTACATTATTGTCAATGGTTTGTCTTAAAATTTAATAAACATAAATTTATTAAATATTAAGTAAAATTAAATAATTATTTATTCATGTTTTATCAATGAATTTATCTTTAGATAATTTGCAACAGATAAGAGAATTAAACCAGGTAATGCTATGGACCCATTGTGTCATAATTACTTATCTGCTTCCAGATGGTTATCTAGTATATTCTAAATTCATTGATAAACCAAAAATTGAACTTACAGAATGAAATTTTAGTTCAATCGACGTTTGTTCACTGTTTAGCTTAATATAATTATTATTTAGAAAATATTTAAGACAAACCATTTATAGTAGTAAAGATTTCGTAATTAATAGATTTGTATGAAACAAACTTTTCAAAATTAACATCAATTTTTCCAATAGAACATGGTACGACAACTTTAGTTTATAGATTGTTAATTTTCCTTTCAGTTCAAAGTTATAATATATTCACATAAAGAATTGTATAATGGGTTTTCAGATGAAATTTATGAATATAGTTAGAAACAAAATAGTATGATTAAAACGTAAATTAGTAACGCTAGAGAACAAATAGAAACAAAGTTGTAGTTCCAAACTATCCTGATTATACAAAAGGTCTACCCAAACTCTTTTCCAAAATTAATTTGAAGACAGTCACTACTTCAGATAATAGTTTGCAAACTCTTTTAGTCAATCCAAAAGATAAAGTAGATAAGCAGGATAGGTCGGGAATTTACAAGATTAATTGTGAAAATTGTGAACAAATATATGTGGGGCAAATTAAAAGACCTATCAAAATTCACTTTAAAGAACATTTAGTTCATATAAAATACAAACGTTGGGACAAGTTTGCCGTAGCCCCACATATGTTTGATAAAAATCATGTAGTAGATAAGGTATCATTAATCAAACAAGTTAGTAATAAGCACGAACTTGATTGTTATGAAAGTTTGGATCTCTTCAGAAACAAACAAATTCTAATGAATAGTGATGATCAAGGACATTTAGGCTACTCATAACTCATTATACTTTCATAAATTTCACTTTCACTTTCACTACATAAGCAACGAAGCGTTACTCGCTGAATGCGTATATGTTAGAAACTTTCTTTAGTTCTCCCTAGTCGACCGCTGATGATAGCGTAGCTATCTAAACGCGTTCGGTGTTTTTTAATTTTGTGTGGTACGTGGGTATATTTTGGTTTGTTACAAATCCTGCCACAGTTCCAGTGTTCCAGATTATTCGCTAATAAAAAATTAAACAGTCAAATTTGGTTTGCAGCTAATATTATTTTTGATAAAAATTAGTTTCAGTTATGCAACACACGAAGTACTGCGAACGAAGTTGTGGTTTTACAAATTTTGATAGTCATAAAAAATGTTCTCCATGACGCATTCGGATTAAACCTACTTGTTTTAATTCTACAATTGAGATCATTAATAGTGTTTCAATTACTTGTTTGTAAAAGTAGAAGTTAAACCTTTCACTGCGAGTGTAGTGAATACTTATTAGTTCCATTTTATAAATATGTATAGAAAATCTACCGTAAAAGCTTAAAAGTGAAATAATTCTATACTAAAGTAATCGTTTAAACAAATGGATAAGAATGTCATACAAAAATTACAGAAAGATAAAATCTAAATTCAGTTTTCGTATACTTTAACATAACCATAATAAATTTCTGATATTACATATCTGTATTTTGAAAAGGGATTGTAATAAAAAAAAGTAGCGTCATTCTTTGAGTATATGCACATACGCTATTCGTATTCAAACTAAGACCTTATCAGCTTACATATTAGAGAATCAAAATCCACTCAGCGAGAATAAAGGAAGGTATGGTCAGAATATTGATGAACATCGTCCGAAATGCTAAATTATCTTGCAATCAAAATCCCTTCAAAAGCCTTTTCATATTTTCGTGGAACAAGGTCTTGTAAGCCCAGCCCATATTCATTGCGAGCTCGTCCCAAAGGATCGCATCTTCATTTTGCTCGTGCAATAAAACTCCGCCACCGGAACGCGTTTTGCATAAAAATATGTCGAGGATGAAGAAGAGATTCCCGACTCCGGTCCAGATATGAATTGGCGTTATTAAGGAATCTGAATGTTAAATATCTACGTCTCCGCGCGCGAGGTTGTATTTTGCGACGAGTAAGTTTCGTAAATTGCTTTTCATTTATTGACGATTTCCTCTTTTATTACCGGTTGCGTTTGAATTTCATTTAAAATAATTTAGCGCATTCCGCGTCCGATGCGAAGAGGAAATTAACGTCCGTTTCTTAAACGAATACAGGTGGCGTTTAATGTGGAAATGTGGGAAAGCGATCCGAGGTGAGAAAAGCGGCAATATGGAATATTAACCGAAGTGACGAGATGTGCTCTGAAGTACGGAGTTAGAAACTGAAAACAGGAAAGTGCGTCGCGTATAAATAATGTTTTGCATTCGAGTTGCTATGTGTCCGTGAGAAAGAAGAACAACAATAAAACATTTAGAGCAAAATGGAATCAAAAAGCAAGTCACGCGTTCAGTTAAAATATGGCTGAAGCGGGGAAAGTGTTTGATAATGTGCTGACTTATGCACATTTATCAAAATAACCGCTTAAAAATGCTTTCTACGAAAGAACGTAGATCGAGCTTCAGTTTCTATTTGCAAGGATCGAATATGTCGAATTTAAAGCTCGATAACAAAAAGCTCATGCAAATCAACATATTCAAACGCTGTCGACTAGGGCGAACAACCCATATAAAGCAGGAGTGAATCTTTTTTTGCTTCAAAGGCGTTACGGGTACAATGGCGTTCCGGTCCACTTCAACACCACTGATATTTCCGGGGTCCGATGAACCCACTTTTCAGGGGATGTTATGCACTCACTCTAACAAAACCACTAATTAACCACACTGCAAATAAATGATCCCAATGGATTATTCATGCCTACCTGGTCTGCTGGTAATTTGAAAACGTTTTCAATGAATTGGAATTTATCTTGTTTGGTATAAGCATTACGTTCATATGTAATATGCAAACTAACTTGCAGTTGCTCGTGCAAGCGAGAAATCGTAGATTACAAAACCGGAAACGACTACCACTGCAAATTTGCTGTCCGCTAATCGCTTCTATGCCAACAATCTTTATCATTCCAGTCTATCCGTTATTAAATTCAACCTACAAACTTAATGAATCTTTTTAATTCCGCATCCGTAATTTGTAACTTTGCCTCTCTCGACTGCTCTTATGTCGAACATGATAATTTTACGATAGATAGATCGGCATCGTTTTATTACCCGCATAAATACGCGATACTTTCCAAATTCCATTAGCATAGAAATTTACCCAATTTACAACTGTACTAAAAATAAATAGCGTAATAACGTTATTTGTTGATTCTATAACTTGTTGAATAAAAATATTCAAAATCGATCTCCTCATAAAATCCCCATTACAGATGATATACTTGTAATTAATAACTTAGTTAATGGAATTGTGATTTCGCCTTTCCCTCAGAATTTGTAAAATTCACTCTTGTCATTTTCGGATTTTTTGTTGCCTTCTAAATTAAGGAACATCGATCTTGTGTGCGGTAAAATTGAAGGAAGTGGTCGGTTACTATTCATCTCGACGTTTTCATCTTTTTGAATTCCGTCGAATCTTTTATTCTTGTACGTTATACGCAATAAAACTGGTGATTGAAAAGAAAGTTTAAGTCAAAGAATAATTTCTTTTGACACTAAGACTTATTAATAAAACTATAAAATTATGTAAATTTTGTGATAATTTTAATTTTATCTACATGTACACTAAAAGTGTGTGTGTGTTTATCAATAAATTACTAGAGTTTCAGGGACGATGTATTTGCAATGTTTAAAATCATTGCTTATAATGTTATTACTTCTTCCGGATAAAATCTTATTAGGGGGTAAAGTGATTTACTTACACAGGTTCGATTTCAAACATAATATTAAATAAGTTTAAAGCGGCAGTAGAAGACTAATATCTCTGCACCTTTCATTAACCAATTAATGCCTGGACTATTTTTTTGTCTAATGTTTACACATCCAGAATTTATGACGTTCTGGGATCTCAAAACACTTACTTACTTACTTAACCTTCACGCCATTCCCTTGCGGGGTAGGCAACAATCCCTGCTTCTTATTTATTTTTCACTCACAATCTTTATCCATGCTTTCCTATCTCCGCATACCTCCCTAGCCGCCACAAGATTCATACATAGTCTCTGACATGCCCTTTTGTTTTTAAAACTCCTTATCTTTCTTTCCTATATCATAGATTCTACTACATTCAGCCAAGTTTTACGCGGCCTACCAGGCCCGGCCTTTCCCCTAACCTCACCCACATATATTTGTTTCGTTAATCTTGCGTTGTTCATTCTCTTAATGTGACCAAACCAACGTAATGTACAACTTTTATATCTATCCATCGTCGTCTTTTCATCACCACACTCCGTTATGATGCATTCGTTTTTTTTTCTTGTCCCTTCTCGTTTTACCACATGCGCTTCTCAGGACTCTCATACCCACGGCATCTATTTTTCTTTCGTCCTTTTTTTGACATACCTTGTCTCACTTCCATACAGTACTGACGGGACGAATGCGCCATTATAGATGCTCTCATTTCTCATTATCGTCCACATACTTCCAATCACTTTCCTTCCAGCATTGACTCTTCGTTCAATCTCGCTCTCAATTGTACCATCTGCAGTAAACATTCTACCGAGATGTACCAGCTCGTCCACTTGCTCCACAATTTCATCTTGCAGAGTAAATACTCTACTCTCCTTTCCACCTTCCCAACTGAACACCACAATCTTACTTTTGTTCACGTTTACCTTTAGGTCCATGCTCTCTCAGACTGTATCAAACTTCCTCAGAGCGGTTTGTAGCTCATCCGCACTGTCACTTAATAAGACTGTGTCATCTGCATACACCAGAAGTTTTACATTTACGTCACCAACCATTACACCATTTGTATCGGTATATGCTTGTATAAGACATTTATCCATGTATACATTGAACAACCACGGTGACATCCCACAGCCTTGTCGCAATCCTTGCTCAATATTAAAGTATTTACTCACACCTCCTCTCACCCTAACACATGCTCGACTACCGTTGTATACTGCCCTTATTCCATTTATTAGACCTTTATTTACGCCATATTCATTTAATATTTCCCACAGCTTCTCCCTATTCACTCTGTCATATGCTTTCTCCAGATCTACAAACGCACAGTACAACTTCCTTTTTACCTTTAAACACTTTTCGATCACCTGCTGGAGAGCAACTATCTGATCGAGACATACTCTCCCTGGCATGAAGCCACCTTGCACATCCCACATCTTAGTTTGTGTAGTGTCTCGTACTCTATCAATCAGTATTCTTCCAAATACTTTACCAGGCACGCTGAAAAAGCTTATTCCTCTGTAATTCTTACAATCACTCTTGTTCCCCTTACCCTTATACAATGATACAATGATCGCGCTCTTCCAATCACTCGGCACTTTTCCACACATAATGCATACATTGAATAATTCACAAAATCTTCGTATAAGCTTTGCACCACCATACTTGAGCATTTCACCAGTGATTTCAGCTACGCCTGCTCCCTTGCCGTTTTTTTAACCTTTCTTACCGTTTTCTCTACCTCATTTATTCCAATATCCTTCTCAGTTTCAATCATCATTTCTTCTATATTCTGCTTATTTAACCCTTCAGTCTTACTTTCCTCACTAGTGTACAGCTTTCCCAAATATTCTTGCCAGCATTTCCTCACTTCACAATCGTCCCATACTATTTCGTTTCTAGCATTCATCACTTCTGCAGCATTCTGTTGTGGCCCACGTTTTGTATTTTTGACCCATTTCCAGAAGAGTTTTTTGTTTCCCTCAAAATCATTCTGCATTTTCTCTCCTTCCACAGCCATCACTTCCTATTTACTTATTCTCACTGCCTCCTTCGCTTCTTTGTTTCTTAATATGTGCACCTCCTACAATCGCTTCTTCTCAGTGTCATTTTTTGCAACAATCATTGCCATGTATGCATCCTTTCTCTTACATACTGCCTTTTTTATCGACTCATTCCACCAAGCAATTTTTTTCTGTCTACCTACAGTCACTCTTCCACATATTCGCACGGCATAATTGATAACAGAGTTTTTCAAGCTTATCCATGCACTTTCAACGTCAGTGTCTTTTATTTGTTCGTTCCACACTGTTTCATTCACATTCAACTCTTTACTCACAGCATCTGCGTATTTTATTCTCGCACCATTATCCACTAGTTTGTCAACCCTAATTCTGGACGTTCGCACTACGTCCTTATCCAGACCCACTTTTGCCCTAAACACACTCCCGATACAACCAAAAAGTGGTCCGATCCACACTCCGCTCCGCGCATTACTTTTGTGTCTTTCACCAGGTTTCTAAGCCGTTCATCATACACTATCAAGTCTATCATACTTTTAGATTCACCTCTTTGCCATATATGAATATGCACATTTTTATGTTTAAACCACGTATTAGATACAAACAGGCTTCTCTCCACACAGATGTTCAGTAGGTTTTCACTGTTCTCATTGACTCTTTGGTCTGCGAACTTTCCTAGAACGCGTTCACTATGTTCTGTCTGTACACCCACCCATCCGTTCATATTCCTCACTATAATAACTCTTTCGTTTGGCTTACATACGTTCAACACGTTCAAAACACATACTGATATAATAGTTTTGTGCCAAAAGTGATGTTTAATCTTTTTTGATATGTATGATATATCATACGATGGGAATATAGGGAGCTAACTAAAAATAAAGAACAATTATATTTCTCTAATACTTATTTATTGTAGAACGTACAAAGCATACAGTAAACGGCTATGAAAAAGTTTGTATTTATCGGGAATGATAGACTCTGAAACAGTTGGAAAGGTGTAAGCCAACATTACACTTAGACAAATAAGTTTGGCACATTTACCACACACAGCACAACGCCTGTGAGCTTAATTTTTGTCAATCAAATGATTTTGACCGACGTATCTAACTTCCAATAAAATAGTTTTGCTACACGTTGGTGCTGAACCAGCGGGCTTTATTGGAGACAATAAAATTGACAATACGATTATTCTTATAAACGTAAATAGACTTATTTATGGATACACAAATCTATGAACGAGTCATGAGTTTACAACCGCTCCGTTAAGACAAAATCTTACAAACAGCCAATACCAATTTCTTTTTCTTTGTACCCCAATTTCTTACAATCTGCCCTAGAGGGCAATAAGCGACATGTAATGTTGACAGTTACTGTGGCAGTATAAGCTGCCTTACAGCACTCTTGTGGAGACGGGTTCCATTGAACCCTCTCCATAATAAGATACATTCTTATCAAAAACAAGAATAGGATTTGTGTCAATATTGACTATACTAAAGTCCAAATTTAGCCAAAACGTGTCGGTAGCTCAGATGCTTTGAATATTTTCAGTCTTCTAGGTTCTTCATCTTGCGGCATTAGAGAATGGACTAGCAGATTTGGATGAGTACTTTGTCTTTATAATTTTTTTCAATGTTTTGGATTTCATTTTTCACAATTTGAATGCACAGATCACTTAGTAATACACTATTCGGAATATACCATGGCGCATTTGCAACAGTACCAAGTACTTTGGCTTGAAAACGGGGCTTGGACCTCCAGTACATTCGTACACCCAGCTATCGAAGGTGTATCAATAGGGGTTAATAATATAGGATTATGTGGGTCAGGTAAAAACAGATGATTGAATAATGAAAGGGTTAAGGATGGTAAATTTTGAAAAAAATTGTTTTAAGGGGGTTTGTTCTGGTCAGGTAAATTAAGGGAAGGTATTCTGGTCAGGCAAATAAGTGTTGCTAGCATTTATAAATGATGATTATACAGTTGTGGAAGGAATGTTATGGGAAGGATCTGCATGATCATTAGAACTTTGTGCCTTGAGCATTTATTTTTTTATTATTATTAACTTTATATACAGTTCCACATAAAGATCGTTATGTTAAAATTACTAACTTTTTAGCTAATCTATTACTAACACCCTTGGGCTTAAGGCTCTACTTCTCTTTTAGTTTTGCTCACAATTATTGGGTAGAGTAAAGAATAACGTTTACAAATAACTAGTTACTTGGATGTGTTATTGCTCTCTGCAGAATTAAAATTTCGGTAATCTACTTTGATATCTCGTTTTGTAAATTATTTTACGTGGTAGGAATCTAGAGTTTACATTAATTTATGTGTTGTTCTCTCTTTACTCTCTTTTTCAATTTTTGGGGTTGTGTTAAAACAATTCATGGCGCATGCTATTATTATAGAAACGCTTACGTTACCAATATTTATACTAGCCTGGTACAAACAATAAATCTGACTATGCGTCCAAAGCGCGCTAATTACTTCACTAGCTGCTGTATTATGTTTTTTAAATTGCGCTGGGTTAAAGCCGGTCGGTCTTAATCGTTCTACAGTTTTGTAAAGGAGTTATAGATAATTACAAAGGTTTGTCAACCGTGACAATTTGCACCCAACTCGTGTTTTAATGATTCTGGAAAAAACATGCCCCTAGTCAACTTTTCTTCACACGCTATGAAACCAATTCATTTTTGATGCAAGCTCCAAGACTCGACAATCAGTAGACTTGATGCCAATATGTCGATTAGACTGTATCCCAGCTATCATCTTAAATAAATGTTCTCCTGAACTAGTACCAGGTCTATCTGGGATATATTAGATATTTATGTCTTCAAGAGAATCTCCATCATGAAAGTTAGCAAATGTTCAACATATTCCCAAAAAAGGCGAAAAGTCCGATTCTTCTAACTACCGATCAATTGCCATAACTGCTATCAATCACCTTTCTTCCTTGACGTTAACAAATTCCTTAATGACCATCAATATGACGTTAACAAATTCCTTAATGACCATCAATATGATTTTGGTTCGTTCGACATGTGATCTTCTTGAATATGTGATCCATGTTTAGAACAATGCATTAGAACGATCTGTTGAAGCAGTATTGGATATTTCAAATGTATTTGCCGAAGTTTGGCATAAGTGTTTACTTGCCAAACTCACCTCGTTTGGATTAATTGATATGCTTATCAACTAGTTTTCCAGTTTTCTTGATTAAAGATTACGTATCGTAGTTGATGTCTTCTTTCCAAAAAAAGTTGGTATTAACGCGAGCGTGTTCCAGGTACACCTTTTCTTCTATACATAAGTACTCTTATTCCTTCAACAACTAACCCACCTTTTCTCTCAATTCAAGACATTAACGCTTAAAGACGTTCAACATGCCCTTGAACGGAGGAGCAATAAATTTTAGTAAAAATCAGTGTTACCTTGTGTCCACCAAAAAAGATCGAACATTTCCTATTGTAATTATGAATGGCTCAATGTTTCCAAATTCTATTACTATGTAGGAAATGACTGTATCTTCAAATCTATTATGGGTTGACTTTCTTTTGTCAGATACTAAAGCATACACTCATAACACAGGCTCTTTGTACAGATGTATACAGTGCTTTAACTCCAAATCATTCTTTTGCTATATAAGGCCTAAATTCGACCTCACCTGGAATATAGTTCTCACCTCTGGGTTGGTGTTCCTCAATACGCTCTTAATGTCATAGCTCGTATTGAAGGAACAGCGATTAGGCTTATACATGGTAGTGAGTCTACTCATTCACATCATGAACTAGCAGTACAATTTTCTACTTACAGAACTATATGGTCGCAATCAACATTTCTATACGTGGTTTTTAAACTCTGAAATGATCTTCCCAGTTCATGTTTTCCCCTTACGTATGATTTAAAAAAATTAAAGTAGCCGTTTACAGACATCTTTGGCAATTCAATAGCCCCCATAAATCCTGATACGTCTCCCTGAGTGATTTAGCACGTTTGGCTAAAGATAGGACCACAGTCATTAAAAAAAAACTATTCACATTATAGAATAAATTTTAAACCTAAAATCAATATTTAACAACTTGTATCTCTTGAACGAACATTTTAGTAACGCATATTTAGCGGAATCGTGTAATTTTTAGGTCAGCAGTTAATCTCCGAGGGAGGTCCGGTTACTAAGGTATATTTGCACGGCACACATCCCACGTTGCTCCGATCAAGTTAAAAGTTTCAAGCATTTTAGATGTGTCTACGTAATGCGTAGGTCGCTATTGTCATTGTTTTAGGTTACGTACATCGTGCTCAGTGACGGTCGCCAAATTTCAGTCCCAATCCAAACTTACTCCAAATTTGATGTGCGAGCGGTCACTCGTCTTTGATTGCAAATAATGAAACACCTACCAAAATTCATAAAAAAATACTGAACACATACGGAGAAGGTATTATTAGTCGAAAACAAGCTTATGTTTGATGTCAGCAGTTCAATAGTGAACGTACAAGAAACACGGATGAGAATCAGGTCTATACACTGATTCGAGAAGATCGTTGGTTAAAAATACGGGAAATTGCTCTACTAACCGGCATTCCTAAAAGCTCTGTTAAAGAAATCGTGTCTCAATTGGACTATCAAAAAGTTGCCGCGAGTACCAAAACTGCGGCAATGGAACTTTTAACGTGTTATCGTCGGGAGAACGAATTTTTAGAGTCTATAGTTAGAGGAGACGCAACCTCGGTACACCATCATAATCCCAAATAAAAAAAACTCAATGACGTGGAACCATGTGAGTTCAGCAGTCTGCAAAAAGGACAATGGCAGCTGTGTTCTGGGATATGAAAGCCATTTTGGTCATTGAGTTTTTACCACCGAAAACGACAATCAACAACGATATTTATTTTCAAACTCCCGAAAAACTACACCAAGCCATTCGACTGAAACGAAGAGGAAAGTTGACAAAAGGAATCAGGTTGTTGCATGACAATTCAAGACCGCACACCTCAGCTTAGATGAAGGTCTGGCTTCAAAAACGCAATTGGGAAGTTATTGTCCTTCCGACCCATACTCCAGACCTGGCTCCTTCTGATTTTCATTTGTTTGGGTCGTTAAACAGTGATTTGTGTGGTAAAAGGTTAAAAATTTGGATTGTTCCTTTTACGAAGAGGGTATACAGAAGTTTGTAGCTAGCTACGATAAGTTGCTTAACTATGGCGGTAAGCGCGTTGAAAAGTATCATAAAGTTCGCACTTTTACTTATTGTGTATTTGATTGCTATAAATAAAGTAGCCTGTCTGTAATTCACAAATGTACCTTAGCAATCGGACATCCCTCGTATAAACAATTCATTACGGATCATCCTGTAGAACATGTATCTTAAGAAAACATAATTTATATGTGTCTTTTAATTTCATACGAATCAAAAATTAAAATTATCGGTTTTATCAAAAAAGGTCACACAGTTTCCATCTTGCGATATCTCAATTGTAGGCGATTTCAATGTTCATAACTCTAATTGGCTTCAGTTTTGATCTACTACAAATCCTGCTGGTCATAGTGCAGAAACATTTTCTATTTCATGTGATCTCACACAAATGATTTCTGGACCCACAAGAACTCCTGATAACCTTAACCATACTCCACATCTTCTAGATCTCTTTCTTACATCAAACCCTCTTGTTTATAAAATTTCCGTTCTTTCGCTTTTAGGTCTCTGTCGACCATTGTCTAATAGAAATCATTTCTACTGTACGTAATTCCACTGTTTTTCGCAAAACAGATAGAACCTTGTGGTGTTTTAAGTCAGGTCGATTGATTAATTCACGAGATTTCTTTGCAAGCTTTCCATGGCGTGAATATTGTTTTAAGTCATCCTCTTCTTCGGACATCGCTCTTTCAGTATCTGAAGTCATCCTCATGGGAATGGAGTTATACATTCCCAAAAAACAGTACCGTATAGGTCATTCGCGTTCCCAACTCTGGTTCAATAAGGCTTGTGCTGATGCAATATCTTTAAAAAATAAATATTACATTAAATAGAAATCAAATAAATCGGTCGACAGTCACGTAGAATACGTTGGATCTAGAAATACCTGCAAAAGTGTCATCACTAAAACTGAAAAGTTGTTCGAACAACGAAAATGCAATGAACTAGCTACATCTCCTTTAGGCAGTCGTAAATTTTGGTCTTTAGCTAAAGCCATTCGTAAAAACTTTGGAACATCTTCATTTCCTCCCTGACATCTATTGACGAATCGGTAGTTGCTGATTCTGTAGACAAATCCAATGTCTTTTGGATTTGTTTGCATCAAACTCGTGTCTCAATGATTCTGGAAAAGACGTGCCCCTAGTCAACTCTTCTTCATACGCTATGAAACCAATTCATTTTCGGTACAAGGTCTTAGTACCAGTCCTATCTAAGCTCTATACGATCTCTATGTCTATTGGGGAATTCCCGTCATCATGGAAGTTAGCAAATGTTCAACCTATTCCCAAAAAAGGCGATAAGACCGATCCCTCAAACTACCGACCAATTGCCATCACTTTCATTTTGTCTAAAATTATAGAAAAAAGCCATCAATCAGCAACTACTCACGTTCCTTAAAACTAACAAACTCCTTAGTGACCACCAATATGGGTTTAGGCAAAGTCGTTCAACAGGTGATCTTCTTTCATATGTGACCCAGGTTTGGAACAATACAGTAGAGCAGTCCGGTGAAACAGTTGTAGTCGCTATAGATATCTCAAAGGCATTTGACCAAGTTTGACATAAGTGTTTACTTTCCAAACTCACCTCTTTTGGGTTAAAGGATACGCTTATCAACTGGGTTTCTAGTTTCCTTGATAAAAGACGAATACGTGTCGTAGTTGATGGCTTTTTTTCAAAAGAAGTCATCATTAACGCGGGCGTACCACAGGGATCCGTTATAGCGCCTACACTTTCTCTGCTGTACATAAATGACCTTATTTCTTCAACAACTAACGCCATCCATTGCTTTTCTGACGATAGCACCCTTCACTGTAGTTTATCTCAGTCTACTGATAGTGATAATCCACCTTCTATGTCAAATCAATAAATTAAAGCTGAAATGGCAAATTCAATCAACAAAGACATTCAACGTATTCTCGAATGGGGAAGCAATAATCTAGTCAAATTTAATGCTAACAAAACTCAGTGTTGCCTTGTGTTCGCCAAAAAAGACCGATCATTTCCAATTGTAAGTATGAATGGCTCAGTTCTTAAGCTTTCAAAATCTATTATTCTGTTGGGTATGACTGTATCTTCAATTCTCTCATGGGTTGACCATCTTCTGCCAGATACCAAAACAGCTGCTCGTAAGATAGGCTTTTTGTATAGATCTAAGCAGTACTTTACCTCTCGACAACTCCTTCTGCTGTATAAGGCCCAAATTCGGTCTCACCTGGAATTAATTATCACCTCTCGGTTAGTGCTCCCCAATACGCTCTCGATATCGTTGATCGTATTCAAAAGAGAGCGATTAGGCTTATAAATGACCCGTCCTTAACTTCTCACATACAGTCCCTTGAGCATAGAAGTATGGTTTCAGTTCTTTCTTTGTATTATCGTTATTACAACGGCTATTGTGCTGCTGAATTATATTATTTGATACCATCTCGGGCTATCTTTGCGAGAAACACTCGGTTCGCTCATTCACATCATCAGTATGCAGTACAAATCTCCACTTGTCGTACCAAACGGGCGCAATACACATTTTTCTACACGGCTTCTAAACTCTGGAATGATCTTCCTAGTTTCTGCTTTCCTCTCACTTATGATATGAGAAAATTTAGGGTAGCTGTTCATAGGCATCTATTGGCAATCCATTAGCCCTCTATCCGTCCTCCTAAGTGTTCCTGAGTGCTTTAGTACGATAGGCCAAATTTGGCCTGTTCAGGTTCACAATAAAAAAAAAAACACTCATATTTTAGAGCTAATCTTTCGGTTAAGATTACTTATTTTTGAATCAAAACTTTAATTAGCAAAAGCGTCTTCTGATTAAACATCTTAGTTTACCAACATACCTATTTTATTACAAATGACAAACAAAACAAATCTGGAATAATAACTTTACAAAGCATTCTAATCTAAATGATCACGTTAGTTGTATTTTAATATTAATTTGGCGTCTTGCATACGTAATACACAAAATATGTTAATTCACTCAAAATTTAATTATAACCTAAAGTTATTCGAATTTTCGCTGTTATTAACAAAACTTTGTATTACATTTAGTTATAGTAAAAGTAATAACAAGAAAAGAAAATACAGAGCATAACTTCTGTGTAATCTTCCAACTTATCATATTTTGCACAATGCTTATGTTTATGTTAAATACAATTTGGATTCAGTCAAACTACTCCAACAAAAATAACTTTAGATACAAACTTTTAACTGATACGCCATTTAAACTTAGACTTATTCATCTCAACATTCTCAACATCAAAAAGCCCCCTCGGGGAATATTACTGTCTAAGAAACAATGTTCTATATGTAGTTATTGTTAGTGTAACTGACAGATACAATTTCCTGTTTTCTTAGACATAGTATTATGCCGACAGTAATTTCAAGTACAGTTTCTCTAGCATATAATATGTATAAAAGATATCTTAAGTTCTTTGTTGCAACCAGTTAAACGTCGACTTTAGTTGTCATGTTTAAGAGGTAGAGAAATTCATGCTACGGATAGCAAACACAATTAGATGTATTTGCTTCATTATTGTTTTTGTTACTGTTGTCTTCCAGAAAATTGTTTTGCTTGTTATCTTCGTGCTTGTTTAATAAATGAAAGTTTTGTATTAACGTAACTTACAAAAAAGCAAGTTCCTTGAAAGGAGTTATACATAAAGGTTATCAAAGTAGATATACATATTTAATAACTAAATATACATAACAGACTACGCAAGATAAATTACGTTTATTCTAAAGAATCTTTTAATGAAAGTTTACATCTATTCTGCTGTTGTCTAATACAGGCATTCTTATTTGTTAAGAAAATTTACTCTTAAAATCTAAAAAAAAAACATCATGTAGACATCTCTAGTTTTGTTACTTAATACTGTTCTGTGTGAATCTCATGGATTAATTGTATTTACTTTACATTAAGCACGTGTTTATTTTGGTTATATCTAGAGTGTGTTTAGGGCAAAAGTGGGTCTGGAGAAAGAAAGCAAACGTAGTGCGGACGTCCAAAATTATGGTAGACAAACTAATGGATAATGGTGCGAGAATAAAATACGCAGATGCTGTGAGTAAAGAGTTGATTGTGAATGAAACAGGGTGGAACGAACAAATAAAAGACACCGACGTTGAAAGTGCATGGATAAGCTTGAAAAACTGTATTGTCAATTGTACCGTGCGGATATGTGGAAGAGCGACTGTAGGTAGACAGAAAATGTGTGCTTGGTGGAATGAGTCGGTAAAAAAAGGCAGTATGTAAGAAAAAATATGCGTGCATGGCAATGATTGCTGCAAAAAATAAGACTGAGAAAAAGCGATTGCATGAGGTGTACATATTAAGAAACAAAAAAGCGAAGGAGACTGTAAGAATAAGTAAAAAGGAAGTGATGGCTGTGGAAGGAGAGAAAACGCAGAATGATTTTGAGGGAAACAAAAACTCCTCTGGAAATGGGTCAAAAATACAAAACGTGGCCCAAAACAGAACACTGCAGGAGTGAGAAGTAAGGAAATGCTGGAAAGAATATTTCGCAAATCCGTACAGTAGTAAGGAAAGTAAGACTGAAAGGTTAAATAAGGAGAACATAAAAGCAATGATGAATGAAACTGAGAAGAATATTGAGATCAATAAGGAGAGAAAACAGTAGGAAGGTTGAAGAACGGCAAGGGAGCAGGTGTAGATGAAATCACTGGTGAAATGCTCAAGTATGGTGGTGCAATGCTTATACGCAGGTTGTGTGAATTATTCAATGTATGCCTTATGTGTGGAAAAGTGCCGAGGGATTGGAAGAGCGCGATCATTGTACCATTGTATAAGGGTAAGAAGAACAAGAGTGATTGTAACAACTACAGAGGAATAAATTTGCTCAGCGTGCCTGGTAAAGTTTTTGGAAGAATACTGATTGATATAGTACGAGAAACTACACAAACTAAGATTTTGGATGTACAGGGTGGCTTCATGCCAGGAAGTGGATGTGTGGATCAGATGGTTGCTCTCCAACAGGTGATCGAATAGTGTTTAAGGGTAAAAATGAAGCTGTACTGTGCGTTTGTAGATCTGGAGAAAGCATACGACAGAGTGAATAGGGAGAAGCTGTGGGAAATATTAAATGCATGTGGCGTAAATAAAGGTCTAATACATGTAATAAGGGCAGTATACAACGGTATGTGTTAGGGTGACAAGAGGTGTGAGTGAATACTTTAATATTGAGCAAGGAGTGTGACAAGGCTGTGTGATGTCACCGTAGTGGCTCAATATACATATGAATAAATGTGTTAGGCAAGCGTGTAGTGATACAAATGGTGTAATGGTTGGAGACGTAAATGTACGACTTCTGGTGTATGCGGATCATACAGTCTTATTAAGTGACACTGCGGATGAGCTACAAACCGCTCTGAGGAAGTTTGATACAGTCTGTGAGAGCATGGACCTAAAAGTAAACATGAACAAAACTAAGATTGTGGTATTCAATCGGGAAGGTGGAGAGTAGAATATTTACTTTGCAAGATGCTGGAAGGAAAGTGATTGGAAGTATGTGGACGATAATGAGAAACGAAATCATGAACCTAGTTGCGAAACGAGTAATCTATAATGGCGTGCTGGTTCCGTCAGTACTATATGGAAGTCAGACATGGGTATGTCCAAAAAAACACGAAAGAAAATTAAATGCCGTGGGTATGAGATTCCTGAGAAGCGCATGTGATAAAAAGAGAAGAACAAGATAAAGAATGAATGTATAATGACGGAGTGTGGTGAGGAAAAGACGATGATGGATAGATACAAAAGTAGTAGATTACGTTGGTTTGGTCACATTGAGAGAATTAACAACGCATGATTAACGAAGCAAATATATATGGATGAGTTTAGAGTAAAATGTGGGCCTGGTAGGCCTCGTAAAACTTGGCAGAACGTAGTAGAATGTATGATAAAGGAAAGAAAGATAAGGAGTTTTAAAAATAAAAGAGCATGTCAGACACAATGTATGGATCTTGCGGAAGTTAGGGAGGTATGCGAAGATAGGAAAGCATGGAGAAAGATTGTGAACGAAGAGTAAGTAAGAGACAGTGATTGTTTTGCCTACCCCGCAAGGGAATGGCGTGAAGGTTAAGTTAAGTTAAGTTAAGTTATTTTGCTGCTCTTGTTACTCAAAGGATGTAACATATCACCTGTAGTGAACAACCAAGTTATCTTTTCTGGCATATACCATGAAGAAAATGTTTTACATCAATATTGCATTAAGATATATATATATATATATATATATATATATATATATATATATATATATATATATATATATATATATATATATATATATATATATATACAGGAGTACCAACCAAGATGCAAAGTTCGATAACTCCTTTGGTTTCATAGATATCAAAAAGTTCTTAAAAAAAAGTGTACAGGAAGTAACAGTGCATTATCTAAAATTATTTTGAACTATACAGGATGTTCCTCCAAAATTCAGATATGAATCTAACTTATGTTTTTTTAAAAGGGAACCCCTGTATATTATTTCAAATTCAGAAAGCCCACATTTTTTCGATTTTTTTAATGTCGGAATTAAATACATTATACAGGGTATTTGGAAAGATATAGATTGTTTTGTGTTGAAACTGTACTCATTTCAATGCCCTGTAGAACAATACACTCTGTAGAAATGAATTATCTGTTGGCCAGTTGCCTTTCAGAATATTGTTTAGTATCGTTACCCACCGTTATTCATTTAGCTGCTTGGGGTTTGTATACAGGGTGGCTCAAAACTCGGATGTGTCATTTTCTTCCTTAACTCAAATGGAATACCCTGTATATTTTATCACTATCAAAGTCCTCTGGTACTCTTTAATTTTTTTCAGAGGTTCCCTGTATCTAACGACAATATTCTGAAAGACAACTGGCCAACAGATAATTCATTTCTACAGAGTGTATTGTTCTACAAGGCATTGAAATGAGTACAATTTCAACACAAAACAATCCATATCTTTCCAAATACCCTGTATAATGTATTGAATCCCGACATTAAAAAAATCTAGAAAATGTGGGCTTTCTGAATTTGCAATAATATGCAGGGGTTCCCATTTAAAAAAAACATAAGTTAGATTCATATCTGAATTTTGGAACGTCCTGTATAGTTCAAAATAATTTTAAACAATGCACTGTTACTTCCTGTACCCTTTTTTAAGAACTTTTTGATATACATATATATATATATATATATATATATATATATATATATATATAGAGCTTCCTGATGCAAACATACTGACTCAAGAAGATTTGGGTGAGGAGCTGGTGGAGAATTACTTGATAATCTTAGTGCTCGACAATTATTGCCAAAAGCTGAATTATTATATATATATATATATATATATATATATATATATATATATATATATATATATATATATATATATATATATATATATACGTATAGAAGGTTATACAATCGAGATTTTATTCACTATGGATAAATAAACTATTTACCTCATATATCTCATGATGCTGTTTGGGTACGTGGGTGTGTGTGTGTGTGTGTGTGTGTGTGTGTGTGTGTGTGTGTGTGCAGTGTGTGTGCAGTGTGTGTGCTGGTGTGTGTTAGAGTGTGTGTGTTTGTGTGATAGCAAGAGGGTTAGTGCGGGTGTGTAAGTGTGTGCGTGTGAGGGTTTTTATGGTTGTATGGGTATATACTTGAGTAAGTGTGGAGCGGGGTGAATATCGTGTGTGTGAGTGTAGATGCAGGTGTGGTCGTGCGTATGGATGCTAGCACAGTAACGAATTCAGTTGCGGGTGGGTATTGAAATGCGTGCTAGCACGTGATCGGTTACAAGTGCGGCCAAAGGGAGTGCGGGTACAGATACAGTGTACGCGGAAGTGTGTGCGCACGAGTGTGCGTGCATGCACGCGTAAGTGCTCGTTTGCGTGCATGTGTGCATGCGTGGGAGCGGGCGTGTGTGCGTGCATGCGTTGTAAGTGTATGTTTTGTATCCACTCCAAAACGACAAAACGTACGTACTTGAAATTTCCTACTTAATGTTGGTTTCAGCTTTTAGAGCAGCTGATTAGACAGAGATAGGCGTCCAGTGGCGGAGGGGAAGGTTTAATAGTTAATTTATATACATTTTTTATGCTATGCTTGTTATCCGCAAAGAATTCCTAATTTGGAATTTAAGCATTCGTTCAAACGTCTGAATAACGATCTCATAAGAAAATGTGAAAACAATTTTTCTATAGATAATTTAATTTTACATAACCTTCCCTTATAATGTGTCTTAATATATGCTAAATAAAAATAGGTTTAAAATATACTTAACTGTGTTGTTGATATTCTTTACAGGCAACCTTCATTTGAGTATCAGCGCCCGATTTTAAAGATTTGTCAAAATTTGACTTAGTTTTGTCTTTTGTCGTGTGTGTTATCATTATTGTATGCAAAAGAAACGAATAACTTTAACGTCGCACTAGAGCAAAGACCTTTAGTGCTATGACGTGCATATTAGTATCATTAGCGACGCAAACATGGTAGTGTGTGAGAATCCATATATATCGGAAATCTTAGTTTGGTGAACGTACCGATTTGATTCTACAATGAAGTTTTCTAAAATGTTATTTGTCGTAAATAAAGAAAATATACCCGCGAATGATTTTGTGCCAATTTCCATTCGAATGTTTGTGGAGATCAGAAGTCACTGGTCCATTTGTCGGTGCCATTTTCACCTTCACTTACAGAAAATTGGAAGAGAGAGTGTTCTTTTGGTTTGGTTTGGTTCTGATACAGTGGACGAAAACCATATCGTACAAAGAATCGTCAGAACTGCAATCTTTACATACAACGGCATTTTATATAAATTATCCATCGCACGAAATCGAAAGATGTGAAACAGGAAGATCATTGTCTGGATCGCCCGCATTTTCCAACTTTATGAGTATGTCTTTATAAGCCACTTGTGCTCATACGAGAAAAACAATATCTTCGATTATCAGTCCGACGCGTGTTAATTTGACATTAAATTATTAGGGTATGTTTAAATTGCATCAGCACTACGTAGCATCGCTAAAGTCATTGTCTCGTAATATACAATAATGACCTAATTCGGTACTTGATGTGGTCAAAGAATCAAATATCAGTGTAATATCGAAATTACACATTGTATTATGCTAGTATTAACGTATAAGCCGTAGTGAGCTTGTGGAAGCAACATACGCACTCTATGTTCATCGCAATCACGTTTAGTCCTTTATATATAAATACTTCATTATTATGTGCAGGAAAAGTTATTGTTTATAAAGATTCTAAAACTAATAAACAAATCAGTTTTATTAAGAAACCTACATAATCGTTAATCACTCTAGTGGAAATTCGATTAAAAATTAGGTTATCAAAAATTTAGTTTCAATTATTAGACGCATCCTATCCAATTTTGAATTTATTTTCAACGTACGGTATATTGGTTTCACAACCCTGAATTATTTTTTATATTTCTAGGTTTTTAAAAACTGGCAAGTTACGCACTGTCAAATAGATTTGATTTCTTCTTTGTTTCAGGTTAAAAATGGTTTTCGTAAGTAAAAGAAGAAAGCTTTGAATTTTGCTAGTTTTATGAACTTCACTCTGATGGATGTTACTTTACCCCTATGCAAACGCCTTTATTAAAAAGTTGGAGGATATATGTTTTATTCACTTAGACTATGTCGTGCTTTTCGTTACATTCTTAGTCACAGATTTGCACGATTTAATGTTAATAGTTCCGTTTGGAAAGGAAGTTTGTTTTATCTGATGCGTCGCGGCACTTAGAAATCTGAGTCCTTTTCTTGTAAAGTGAGTAGTGTCTCCGTAGACTTACAAAATTCAAGATTCTACGGGTAAGTCGTCCGAAATTTATACGCCAAAGGTCTGAGACCAAACACCAAATACTATCTCTTCTACTCGGGTCATACCCGAAAACATTGTCCTCTTCTGGGCGTTCCTTGGTGTAGGAAACGCGACAAGCACTAATTTTCTGTGATTCCCTTTTGGGCGATTTAATTGGGCATTACACTGAAGGAACTACGGAGGTCTCTCCTTCGTCGTCTGTCGATCGTACACCTTCCCTTCTGTCTGCATTTCTCCTAAAACCATTCTTACGAATTTTCCGTTGGGGGATCTTTGGGGTCTTGCCCTTCACATTTCATATTCCGAACTGCTGTATTTGATCTAAATCCAGTCTAGCTTCCTGTTTTACTTTACTTCGACTGGATCTAAGAAGAACAGGATGTGTTCGCCTTCCCTGTGTAAGGGTCAGTGACCATGCGATCCCGGGAATCAGAGTCAATGGGGTTATATTTTCGCCGAAAAAATTTTCGTTTTTCTTTCCGACTATCTTCATCAGTGCTAGTTCATAGTGGAATAGGGTTGAGTTGTGGGTTTATAATGGCCCCCTTTTTACACTTTTTCGGCAACGGAGTCTAAATTCTGGGCTTTATTTCCTGGCGGTTGCGATGGGTTTTCTTCGGGGTTTTGGTTTCTAGGCCGCCGGACTTTAAGTTTGGCTGATGGTATGGTAATTTGTTTGGGGTTTGGTTTCACTTTTTTCCTCTCTAATTTTGCTTTGATCATCTTTATTGTTCGTGGTATATCATTATGAATAAGCGTTTGCTAGAATAAATGAGATAACCACACCTACAGAATCACTCCATGTTTAGTCGCTTCGCTTCGTTAACTTAACCCTTTTTTCCTGATTTTTTTTATTTTAGTATTACTATTTTTTCTCTTCACCGGCTGATTTGCCGAAGGACTCACGTGGAAAATTGGTCAGGTTATTCTTTCGTTTGTTGCTTCAGTTGTTTGCTTTAGTGTATCTATCTGCTATTTCGCTTGTTGCTTCAGTTGTTTGCTTTAGTGTATGCATCTGCTATTTCGCTCCACGCTTAAAGTTACTTACGTAACTGGGGTGGCTTTCATTGCTTGCTTACCGTCGAGTTAATTTATGTACATGTAGTACTCATTCACCTATTTTGGATTTTGGTTTGTCTGATGTGTAAGATCAGTGGAGCATTGGGATATTTAATGAGACGTTTAGAGCTTTTTGTGCTAAATTTATACACTAACTTCTTTTATTTTATCTTTTATCTTTCCTATTGTTTTCTCTATCGATGTTGTTACACTTGGTTTTAATTATTAAATGCCATTGTGCATATTTTTGAATTTGTTTTCAACTTTCAGTATCTTTGCTTTATAATTATTCCTTATATTACGAGGTTTTTAAGAAATGCAAGTTATTTCTCTAATAGTATTTCTGAAATGGGAAGTTTAATTTGAAGAGGCGTGTTTCACACGTTCAAAAAAAATTACACTAAAACATCACTAAATTCAGCTCCTTTTTAGTATTCCATCAGTTGGAAAACTATACCCAATAATAGCAGCTTAATTATAATTGATGAACCAGTTTTGAAACCCAATATCCTTAAATCCATAACAATAACTGTACCCGATATGATTAGGTTATAACGTTGTGGTTTAAAAGCGCCAAATGGAAATAATTTAATAGTAAATGGGTGTAAATGTTCTCAAAACAAATCGTTAAACTAATCAAAGATCAAAATACTCGATAAAAGATAATGCCCTTGTCTCCGTCGGTAGATTAAAGCAGGCCGGTTCAATCTTTTGATTTGCTTATTACCACAAATTTCTGCTTAGTTATTTCTACATAACATCAATATAGTAACTTCAATGCAACAATAATAAAAATGATCTCGGACGCCAAGTTATTTTTTTTTATTACGCTCGGAATAACTGAACCGAGGATACAATAAAAAATTAACCAAAATGTCAAAATAAAAGATATACAAACTATGTTTGTTAAATATTTAAATTTAGAATTATATAAAGTATATCTTAAAAACTAGTTGTAATAACCTTAAATTACTAAATTATGGGTATAAATACCTGTTCAAAAATTTTGTACACAACTTTTTGATAACATCTGGTATCTAAACGAATACGGAAATGTAAACCAATGGTGATGTAATCTTTGCACCAATATTGCGCAATATGTCGTAATAACAATTCTGTACGTTGTAAAACATACCAAAGTTGGATTTTACTTCCTACAAATTTATCTTCATGAAATTTTAATAATCCAGCGTTTATTTCATTCTCTCGAAAGTTCAAATAAAAAATGGAATCTAAATTTAGATCTGAATTAAATGCAAAATTGCAATCATAAGCATCGAAAATGCCAAAGGTAAAAGTAAAAAGTAAGTGTAAAAGTAAAAGTAAGTAAACAAAAAAGTAGTAAAAGTGCCTGCAAAGAGCAAATGTTTCAGATTTTAATGTAATACGAGTTAAAAGTATCTTACCATTAAATCAAAGGCATTTTTCATAAAAGTTAGGTGGAAACCCAGAAATGGCTTCCGAATCAAAACAAGGTTCATCAAGTAATGCCCAAAAGGACGCTTACGATATCAGGTGATATAGTGGCACGGGAAAATTGTGAGCAAAAAATTAATTCAAATATATGGAAGTATAAACCCCTAATAAGATATGCAACTTAAGTTACACCAAAATGCAAATTAAGTTGCCTACCACATACTTATAATTCATTAATTATCAAAAACCCTTTTTTCTCACATTTTACAACTAAATGAACGAAGAACGTAAAATATTCGTTACAAGGTCAGGGTAAGTTGTGGAAGACAGTACACTAACTTATTTTAGACCATCGTGGAGGTGTATGTTGACCAGTTGCCTATTGAGTACTTGGTGCTGCAGTAACGCCGACACTCTTTGCTACATGCTTCTACTTTCTACGGAACCCATTTCAGTAAAGTATGTTAATACTTCTTTATTTAAATATAAAGAGCCCGAGTTGTGCGATCATAAAGTACGATACAACTACAGTGACTTTCGTAACTATAAATATCTTGTGCTCGATACAGCTGCATTGTATTCAAGATTTCGGTGTGTTTCTCTTACGTCTAGGGTTTATTAAAATTTTTAGTAATATAAAGATGGGTCTTTATAACATCTGTATACTAAACGGTGATCACCACCTTACCAAGATTAACTTTGTGTTTTGTTTGAGAAAATTTAGGTCATGTTATTGACAGGTAAATCCGCGCAGGTATATGTAAACAGCATTTGCATCTATTCACGTTGGTAGACTGTATGGACTACCCTACGAGTAGAAATCAGATAATTTGTTCTTTCATTCTTTCCAATGAAACTTCATATATCTTGACTTTCGTCAATACCATAATTGCAAAGTTAAGGAGGTCATCCAAGTACAGTACTCGTTGTCTTTTAACCCTTGTGTGCATAACCAACTTTACCTACGTTGTTGCATAACCGAGCATCCGGGTATCTACCTGGCTTTTTTTAAATTTTTCGAATGTGTATGCAATCGACAATGTTTCCTTAACGTTTATTTCAATAAATTTACACCAAAAACAGACGCTCGAAAAATTTTTAAATCAATTGAGCCGCTGTAGTTTGCAAACAAGAATCTAAAGTTTTGAATTCTAACTGTCTAGCCCTCTGTCTTACGCTTAAGGGGCAGAACAGAGCAGATGCGCGTCAGGTCAGTGTGAAACGTGTTTCTCACTTGTACTCACGTTTCTCTTTGTTGTGTTTCTTGTTGTGCAGTGACGGTTTTATTTAGAATATTTTATCAAGATTCTATGAATCATGGAAGGATTATCGAGAGCTGCGTTTGCAAGGTAAAGTAGAATATACTTCTGTATTTTATTCAACATTTTATTTGAAAATTCTGATTTCTATCTATTATTTTATTGAAAATCTATATACTGCATGAATTTTATGTAAGATTGAATTTTGAAGAGAGGCAAGTTTATTTGAACGCGAATCTTGGAGGAGAAAAGTAACGAGTCTGACGTGAAGTCTGACAGCGAAGATAATTTATAGATTACAGTCTAATATGAAAATTTGATTTTTAGATGGCGAAGAAGCAGAGGTTGAAAGTGAAAAAAGTGAAAGTGTGGCAGAGGATAAAGCGGCAGCTGCGGTACAAGCAGGTAAGTTACCTTATCAATGTACAGTTATTTGAAAAATGAAATACATATAATGGTACATATAATAAATAACATATATTTTTTTAGGAAAAACACAAAACCCCTACATATCCACAGACAGAACTGTGTGGAATGTAATACCACCTCCTAAATATAAAACTTCGCCAGCGAAGTGGTCTCTATAGAAGTACCAAGACACTTTCAATTAGCGACACTTTTATAAAAATATTCACAGTAGATATGGTGAATATTATGAGTAGACGTACCAATAAAAAGTTTGCGTCAGTATGCAGCATTCAATCAAGTGTATCCAGATTCGCAGCACGAAGGGAAGCATGTTACTACACAAGAAATGTTCTCGTTCGTTGCCATTTTGATTTGCTCTGTTGTGAATAACTCTAATACTGATCACAGAAGTGATATGTGGAATACAATTTCATATCCACTCTATCGAGCGACAATGGGGTACAACAGATTCGTCACATTACGCGTATTCGACGATGCCAATACACGCTGACAACGTGTAAGCGGAGATAAGGCAGCTCCTATTCGTGATATCTTTACCATGCTCAACGCAAATGTATCTCAAACCGACAGAGAATTTAACGATAGATAGACAACTCTATCCTTTTCACGGTCGCCTAAAGTTCACACAGTACATTCCTTCGAAGCTGGCCAAATATGGTATCAAGATTTGGTAGATTTACGATGCTGAAAATGCCTATCCCTTGCGCGGCATAATTTACACTGGCAAAATAGATAACATTCGAGAGAAAAACCAAGGGATGAGGGTGGTAACAGAACTTACAGTGATCGAACTTTAGTTGGAACTTTGAAGAACAATAAGCCCTGTATTTCAAATATGATGGCTCCGAATAAAACGAGAGGAGTATACTCCACTGTATTTGGATTCCATGAGAAAGTTACAATGTGCTCGTACGTGCCGAAGAAGGATAAGGCGGTAATTCTGCTATCAAAAATGCATTTCGACATGGCTGTAAGCGGTAATGATAAAAAAACCGTATATTATTTGGTATTATAATAAATATAAAGCCAGCGTCGATACAATGGATCAGATGATTACAAGATATAGAACACAACGTCGCGCTTTGAGATGGACGACAGTTATGTTTTTCAACATTACATTAGCTCACTCGCTTCGTATCTAATGTATTGTGCAAGTGATAAGATGGTTCCGAGAAAAAATAACCAGCGACCTCTATTTATGCGCCAATTGAGCAAGCAACTCGCAACTCCGACGATTGAGAATCGATCTCGAAATCTTCGCGTAATGCGACACTATAACACAATGATCGATATTGAAAGTATGATCGAGCGGCTTATGGATCCTGTCGAGGATCTTTCGGATCCTTCAGTTGCACGAGATACATCAGGAAAGAAGAAAGTACCTGGTTCCTGCCACATTTGCTACAAAAAAAAAACAATTAAGAAGAGATGCAAAACACGAAACCTACTGTCAAGCTTTCGCTAAATGTCATGAATGTAATAAATAAATAATGTTATTTTTATTAATTATTTATCTACTTTGTTATTATGCAATATAGATCACGTAAATAATCAAATTGATCTATAAAAAATGGTGATAAACAGTAATTCAATTTTTTTCATGGTGGGTATCCGGGTACCCGGCTATGTCCGCGACGTATGTTTGCTTTAGATTTAGATTATTCTTGACTCAAACAATTTTTTTAACAATCCTCAGTGCACCATTTGAATTGAGTTGAATAACGCATATCCGGAGGAATATCTAAAAATTTTGATTATTTATCGACTTACATAAATACCCGGATACCCGGTTATGCACACAGCGGTTAAGCAAGTCCACAAGATCTTTTCAGCAGTTTTAAAAGATATAGATTAAAGTCTAATTTAACTTACTAATCGTTAATGAATTCTTACTGCTTACCTACGCTAAAAGGGTAGTATTACGAAACTTTCTAGCTTTATGAACATTTCAATGCGAATGTTCTAAATTGAGGGTAACTTGAAGAAAATGTAGATTTTCCATAAATATATGATTTTTTCCAGCTGCTCCATCAGTAAATTATACTTGTTAAAATGATGCCTTTGAACGAATACTTTTTTAAACAAAAATTTACATAACGCTGAATTAAAACTTAGCTTGTACACCAGCTCATATGCTTTTTGCACACAATTCAGCGACATGAAAACACTCATATAAAATGATTTCCGTTCATTAAATACCAATATTTAATTTAGTATAATTAGAACAAAAAATATAATTTATACATGTGGTTTCGGAACAATTAAAACGGAATCCGCATACTCGTTTTTTTTTTGTAAAAGTGAGAAAAAAGGATCAAGCGCACATTCAATAAATAAAAAGTAAAAGCCAACACTGATCTTATTTTAACATGTTAACATGTTCATATAACACAACGTGTTGAACATAGAGTTGATGTTAATATATGCACCCCTCCTATGCAATTCAAAGTTAACGAAAACGACATCAAGGCGTTTTCTACTTTGAAAATTGTTCATGTACAATAAACGCTTATCATGTCAGAAGATTGCCTTAACGGTAAAGATTGTATTGTGTATATTCTGAAATAATTTTACAAGAAATAACAATAGCGGTTTGAATAGCATATCAGAGAAAAGGATTTATGGGTGAAGTAATATTATCGATGAAAGCGTAATTTATAACGCTATCGCAAAATGTTAATTACGTTTTTTTCGAATATTGCTTATAATTTAATTACTTTGCTAAAGCAATAAATGTATATTTCAATATCTAATATTAAATACTCCATTTATAGCTAAAAAGGGATCGTCCTCTTTGAAATCGAGCTTAAATTTCTAACATAAAATTGATAACCATCCGTCATCCTAATGGAAAACAATGGATTAAATTCCCAAAGGATGATATTGGATCGACAAAAATACAATCGTTTTATTTTATTTTGTAAATTGAATTTATATTTTTATGCGATATTGAAGTACCGGATTCTAAAAATTTGGTTAATGTTCTAGTCTTAAAAGCTTCTTATTCAGAATATTATTTATGTACACGTTATATGTACATTAAGAGGTTCCCATTTGGGTGATGCATATAATAATAACAAATTTAAAACTCTCAGGTTCAAATACTAATGAAAATTTAAAATTTAAGATGTTCTGCTACTTCCTGAGTGCACTTTGTTTGTTACGGGTTTGTTACAGATAGTCGGTTATTGCCTGTAGCTAAGTGGTTGGAGATGGGTGTGGTGTTGTTTTGCGGTTAGTGTGAATAGGATAACATAATCCAACATCTGGAAAGTCATGTATCAATAGGCGTCAGTTTGTTTAAAATTAAAAGTAAGGAAGTACACGAATAAACGTTAGTACTTCACAGCAATGTTCAAAACAAGCAACAACCTGCTTACCTTTCGTAGCACTAACCAGGTAAATCAGAAAAGGCTACTGGACCTGTGCTTTCTGTAAAAGTTTAAAACATTTGCACATAATCAAAACCAAATAGAGCGTTGTAGACCAATTTGAAAGCTCGTCAAACTTATTTACTCAAATTTTATTTTATGTTAATTTTATCAGTGAAATTCTGTTTTCAAAAATCATAATCTTAATAAAAAAAAGTAGCAAAAAGAAACAAACAGTGAAATTATAACCAAATAATAAGAAATTGGCGTCACTGCAAGCCACAACATTCGAAAAATTACTTTAATCAAACTGTAAATAATGAAAAGCGATGGCATAGGACAAAAATCGCATTGTATTACATTCAATAATGAAATAATACGCCTAAGTTCGTTAACGCTATATACGAGGGTTGCCAATAAATATTTCTGAGAAATGTACAAATTTTGGTGCGACTTACTTCAAGTTTGTCACGTGTGTAAGCGCATTTTCTTCCGACAGACAACGTAAGAGTAGAATGTTTTAAAATGGCGTCTGTAACACCCGCCATAAACAACGTTCTGTGATTGAATTTCTCGTGGCAGAGAACGAAAGCGTGGGTAATATTCATAATCGTTTGTTCAAAGTCTACGGAACATCTGCAGTCGATAGAAGTACCTTTGGTCGCTGGGTACAGAGAGAGAAAGCATCAGAGGGCGGTGCTGCAGAGCTCCAATATTTTCCGTGGGCGGGAAGGCCTCCCACGGCTGTCACGCGTGACATGTTGCAGCGGGGGTGATGTTGTCATTCGAGAGGATAAACGTATTACGACTCGGCAATTGGCACTGAAGCTGTCGGTAAGCAAAGGAAGTGTGGATGCAATTAGCAATGAGCTTGGATACAGAAAAGTGTGTGCAAGATGGGTTCCTCGGGGTGTTACTGAGGATCACAAATCCCAAAGAAAAGGCATTGCTTCCGATTTGTTGCAACGCGGGTACATCACTTTGAGCCCGAATCCAAAAGACAGTCGATGGAAAGGCGTGTTGTTCACTCTCCACAGAAGAAAAAATTCAAAACAGTTCCTTCAGCCAGAAAAGTCGTGATCACAGTGCTTTTGGATTTATAGGGTGTAATTCTTGTTGTTTTGATACCAAAAGACGGTACCACTAATTCAGAAGTTACGTCAATACATTTGATAAACTTAATCAGCGGTTCCGACGACTGTAGCGCAATGTCAACCCAAGGGAGGTTTTCCATTCAGCATGATAGCGCGCGTCTCCATGCAAATTTGAGGACGTCTGCCCATATTGCCAAACAGGATTGAACTATGTTATCTTATCCGCCCTATAGTACCGATTTGGATCCTTCAGATTTCCACTTGTTTGGGTCAGTGAAGGATGCCATTCGTGGAAGTCGACGAAGAGGTGATTCACATAGTGAAAACCTGGCTCCCTAGGCAGACTAAAGGTGTTTAACAACTCGCTGGAGAAAGGCCGTGGAACTTGAAGGCCATTATGCAGAAAATAGAGTGACCAGACAAAACATTATTCTTTCATATATGTAAATTTCACTTTTGTTAAATAAATACTTTTGAAGAAAACAAATATGGGGCATTATTTATTGGGAAACCCTCGTATTATAATAAAATGATAATAATCACTGAGTAATATGTACAGTTATTAAAAAAACAAAACAAGTAGATTCGTTTCCGCAGGGAAATAATGCGCAATTTTTATAATAAGCGTTATTAATAGGTTGAATCTCGCAAGTTCAAAGTTTCCAACATCAAACAATCCTAAACCTTAATTTTAATTATCGCAGTTATTATGATATTGAACAGGTAGAAAACAAATTGACAAATAGTAAAAAAAATGTCAACACATTATGGGTAACAATAATCTAACACGAAAGCGTACAGATCACAAAAGGCAGGGAGAAAACGATTCGGTAGTTGATCCCTCGGCCTTGGAGGGCATCTAAACGATATTATATCACAAAAAAAAACAAAACATAATCGTCTGCGTACTTAATTACAGTTCTACAGTATTTAATAAAATGACGAAACATAGAAAAGTAATTATTTTAAATCTGCACACCTTCATGATCTAACTTTTTCTTTCTCAGCTCACAGCGACAGGAGGTATATTCTCGTACAACTAACCCTTCGTTAATCTGGTCGGAAAGATACAGATCGAATCCTCAATTAATTATTCTTAATCACAGAACCCGAAGTGAATAGGACTGTTCCATACGGTAAACTAACATTCCATTTTACAATTGCAAATAAACAGCGAACTGTTTAAATCTAATCCAGACTAACTGCTTCACATGGGACTTAGGAGGTTCGTTTTTTTTCAAGTTTCGGTAAGTTGGCAAATCAAATACAAGAAATAAGAAAATTTTTATTATGCAAAGGAGTTACTCATACATGTGAACTTCTCAAGGTAGTCGCCAGCATTATCGTAACTAGGCACCAGTTTTTGTATACTCTCCTCGTACTCCATTTTACTGGATTCAATCCCTTCAATTTACAGTTAAGATACCAGACACCTCTATATTTGATATCAGAAATCTGATTAAAATTATAGACTTACATATGTTTCAACTACTAAGGTGGATAATACGATTGAAATTTAAAACCGCGGTAGTGAAACCAAATCAAACGATTTTGATAATTATTCCAAATTATCGAGTTATCAGAAAGCAAGTACCGCTGAAACTAAACCGCTAGGACTTGCCTTAAACAAATAGGTCCAGCAAGAATTAACAGCATAACTTCAAGCTAATACATAGGGACCACACACATTAAACATGTGTAGCAAAAGTATATTGATAGTTACAAAAGTTAGTACCTGTGAAACTAAATTGGTGCGATCAACGTAAATGATTTTACTTTAGATACAGTACAGAAATAGATAATAACTTTGACATATATTGAAATTGTACCATAGACTTATAATTCTTACACAGTGAACAACGTCAACAAAATTATGTAAAATTTCGCTAGGGTAACTTATGTTAGCAACTACACAACTACTAATAACGTAATGTAAACTATTCCCATCTTCCATATCCTCAATTGATATACAGATAATTTAGACTCTACGTAAGTTGTTGACCCAATTGGCTACCAACAGTATTTCATAAACTTAATAATTTTAGCCTAAGTTGATGTGAAGAACCAGTATAAGTAAAGCAGCATATTCATAGCGTTTGGTGTCTATACAATAACTTCCTAGACGATTGTCACACGAAACCTTGAATAATTCCTATTAATACATTGTTACACAGGTTCGTAAGCGTTGCGAATAACCCAGTGAATTATGATTAGGATTCCATAATCAATTAACCCATTAATTAAACTTCGAGACCTCAATTGGACCACATGTTACCAAACGGAAAAAAGAATCCAAACAATTTTTTTAAATACCGTTATAACTAATATTAAGGTAATTACGGCCATTCTGTAATTTAGTAAAAATGATAAATGCGGTTACCACTTCGGTATAATCGAGAATTACAGAAATTCATTTTCCTATAACGTTTATCGTTAATCCGACATTGAAAAATTTGAAATAAGACTTAAACTCTAATTTAGGAATTTTTTGCTGCTACATCACGCATCATACCAAAGAATTGCATAGAACATAACTAATCCATATATTTAAATTATATATCTTGATACATTTAGACATTAGAGATTTTGAGAACTGCAGACGCAGACGCAAAGCTACACGTACACGCACACGTACACGCACACGCACACGCACACGCACACGCACACGCACACCCACGCGCACGCGCACGCGTACGCGTGCACGTACACGTACACGTACACGTACACGTACACGTACACGTACACGTACACGTACACGTACACGTACACGTACACGTACACGTACACGTACGACGTACACGTACACGTACAGTACGACACGTACAGTACACGTACACGTACACGTACACGTACACGTACACGTACACGTACACTTACACGTACACTTACACGTACACGTACACGTACACGTACACGTACACGTACACGTACGCGTACACGTACACGTACACGTACACGTACACGTACACGTACACGTACACGTACACGTACACGTACACGTACACGTACACGTACACGTACAGGTACACGTACACGCTCCCGCCCACTTGTCTGTTAAATAAGAAAATGTATTTCACTAATGTTTGGTAAACGTCGCCTAAATCGTTTACCTGAACGTCTTTAAATAAACTTAAAACACAGCTTAAAATAGACATGTCCAAGCGCTTCATTCATTCATTCTTTTCATAACAAGATAACACCTTAACAAAAAAAAACAATAAATAACTTTGTACCAAAATGTAAGTGACTTCGTTTAATTACATGCACAACAGTAATATGCTATAAAATCAATTTTAAGTCCAAAACTAATATTTGATAATAAAGATAGGATGGTATAGAGAACAAGTTACTATAGTCATGTCAGAATATAATTTTTCACCACAATGTAAGTGTGGAACTCGAGTTTGCATTCTTGTCTAGGTCATTCCGTACAACAATTAGATACATACAGCAACTTAGCAGAAGCCCATTAGGAAAGTAAACTGTTTAACTTACACGTGTAAATTTACAAAGCTGTAGTCTGTAATTATTAAATTAAATTCAGATTTGATCTATTTCTCTTTTATTACTGCATGCAACCGCCGTTATTGTTGGCGTCTGAGAGTAGGCAGAGCAGTATGTTTCTCTTCCTAACCAACCTCTAAAAACAAAGTAAATAAACTAATCCTCAATTTCTGATACGCTTCTATCCTAATTTATTTACGCAAAATAAATATGATACACTTCTAAATGCACATTATTCAATATTTAATTAAGCACGGCTTGATTCAAAATAAAACATTTTAGATTTTAGTTCAAAATTATTTTATGTTTATTAACTAGCGGTAGCTTATCTAATTACTGGTTTAAGGGTAATTACGCTTAAAATATACTCTAGTTACGTTTGGTAATTAGCAGAAATTTTAATAAAAAAGAATTTATGGTGTCTTAGAATTATTTACCTCTATGAAAGTAAATATGAATACTAGGGTGGGCCTAAAAAAATTTTGTTTTTTTTTAGATGCTATACCGCAAAAAACTAGTCTCTTGGGTACCTAAATTAATTTCAATAAGAAAAAAATGTTTTTTTGAAACGAGCTAGCGCAAAGCACTTGAGTTTTAAAAATTTTTACGAAAAAACTGCTTTTTTTCGTAATTTTTTTAGTGACTATATTTATCTATTATCAAACTGCAATAAAAAACCCCTGCATAAAAAGAGTTCTAAATCAGCTATAATTATTGAATTCGTTAACATTATTTGTATGTGGCAGCGCAAGCTACTCAAATCAGCTTATTTTAACGGAATTACTGTGCTAGTAGCGCCCAGTTTTCTGACCGGTGTTGCATTTCGGAACCTGTCACTGTTGTAGGTGATCACTTTGCAACAGGTGGAGAGTAACTACAAACAGTTTCAGGGTCAATAAGATCATCCCCTCCACTCCAACAATTTTTTTTTACCACAACACACTCTACGTGTGCGCCTGTGCGGGTTACGTCATTTTGTGAGTTGATTGACTCGGCACCGGCAGTTATACGACAGTTGTCCGTTGCAGTTTGCTAGTGTTTTGCTGTCTCCTAATGTGTATTGTTTGTTTCCAGTGTTTGTGTAACGGTTTTTACGGTTATAATAAACAGTGTGTGATGGGTGTTTCCATGGAGATTACTCGTAGTGAGTTTGATTGGCCTATGTTTGGCCACCCAAAGGAGTTACCTGTGAGTAAACTACCGACGTATGAAGATATTCATCGATGTTGTTTTCATGAGCAATATACTTGAGTCTTGAAAGGTAACAAATCTGTTAGTTTTACTGAAGTTTCGAATATTGGGGCTCAAAGCTATCTATGACAAGGCGACAGTACCGACAGTAACACTTTACAGAATTCTTCAGCTTATAAATGCATTTCATGATAGCTACCGTATACTAATCAAGTTCTATAGGCGCAACATAGAAAAAGAATGTTTCAAAAAGAAGGTCGAGGAATTTAAAAACAAGGCTTTGCTACTTCTTGACATGGCTGCATGTAAGTGTAAAATTAGGTTAACTTGCAACTGACAAAAGTCTCCTGATACCTGTGAATGTGCGGTATCCATTCTTTGTGGGTGTGAAAAATAAAAAAAGATAACACCGATTGAACTAAAATTTGTGTATTTCCAAGGAAATCTTGGTATTGGAAAAATTGTAAGTTTGGAGGTAAAGGAAACAAAAAAACTCTCCCTTACACAAAAGAGGAAGTTAGTTGAGAAAGCAAGAATTCAGTCTACTTCTCATTCACTATCACAGCCCTCATGCTCAAAAAGTGTAGAAACACTTCCACAACAATCAGAATATGGTTCGCCCGAAGAATTAGATTCTGATAAATACGAAGACTAGGAAGAATGTGAAGCTAAACCTTCACCTTGGAAAATGCTTATTCAATTGAAAAATACTTCATTGACTAGTGATCGCTTTGGAGCTTCTGATTGGGCAACAGCAGCCATGTATGTATCCAGTGTATTACATGATTTGGGCATTATAAATGTTGACGCTTATTCTCATTACAAAAATAAGCTCAGAAGAGAAAAACAACTCACCCGTTCAGAACTGGAAATCCATGACCACCTTCAAGGATTGTACTTTTACGGAAGAAAGGATCTTACATTTGTTATTGAAGAGATAAACCAAAGACCATTCCGAAGAACTATAAAAGAGGAACACTACTCGATTATACAAGAACCGGACTGTTGGCCATGTTTCGCCTTTAAGTGGATCTTCCAAAATCATAGCCAATAGTATAACTTCATATCTGACTGATAATGGAATCTCATTAGACGAATTTGATGTGATTGGCTGTGATCGCACTGTCAATTCTGGCTGGAAAACTGGTGTCATCCGTACAATCGAAGAACACGTCAAGAGACCTCTGCAATGGGGAGTTTGTCTTTAACATTTTAACAAACTACCATTTCGCATTTGTTTCAAGCACTGGATGGGGAAACAACTGGCCCAAAGCCATTTAGTTGTCCAATCGACATCCAGATGAATAAGTGTGGAAAACTCCCAATAATACCATTTGAAATTATTGAATGCTTCATTCCAGACGTTGATATAAGTGTTTAAGCAAAGATTAACAGTGCTTGCTGCACGTATGTTCTTGCGTTAACTCTGGGATATGCTCTGAGGAATTTTCTGTTCGCGATCCTGGCCCTCTTTCTCACTCTCGTTCGTTGACAACAGCGAACAGAATTCTAAGACTGTATCTTAGTGTTCTATCTTAGTGTATGGTTTAGCATTAAGAAAAGTAAATACTTTACCGATGGTCCTATCCATGTCTTTGAAGTTATATAATCAACGAGATTTCTACCAGACAATCTCATTCAAGTTATCAACCCAATCATTGAACGAAATACTTTTTTTGCACATCCTGAAAACTTGTTGCTTAGTATGATAGTTGATAAAAGAAATCATATCAGAGAACTAGGATTTAGAAGCATTATAAAGACAAGAAAATTAGCCTCCAAACTTAAAACAATCAGATTTTTTCAACCACCAAAGTTTAACTTCGATGCTGAAGTATTAATACACCCAAATGTTTTATTGGACCACCACTACTCTATCACCACTACCTTTGTTGAGAAGTGTGACTGATGATGAAATCTGGTTGAAAATCTCATCAGGTGAAACTGCAGAGTAATGGAACTTTGGGAAAGTTCCTTACCGCACTCAAGCGGTAGAGCGCTGTGTCAAGCTGGTCGCGGGGGCGTCCCTAAAAGACGTTGGCTCCCAGAACCGAGATGGTTTCATTCGAACTACACTACTATAGAGAGCTTCAATGTCTGACTTTTCCAGTAAAGGGGTATTTAAGCTTCCTAGCAAGTAAAGAGCCATGTTTTTATTCAAAGATTTATGTTGTTAATAAGAAACAAACTTTTCGATGTGTTCATTAAATAAATAAATTATTTTGTATTTGGTAAAATTAGAATTTTAAGTTAATTATATATAAACGTATGTGTATATAAATTTGTTTTATTTATATTTCCTTGAAACTAGATGAAAAACACAATTAAGCAAAAAAAAACAAGAGTTTCTGTTCGGGAAGTACTAAACGGCCCGTCAGACCGGGAGTCGTAAGCTCAATAAATATGAAAAATTAGAAATCTTTAAGCCTTTTGCACTGCCACACAGGAAATATTTTGACAGTATTTATTATTTAAAAGTGCCCCTACTATGACAATTTTTCACTGCAGCAGTTTGGTAATAAATAACACAAACAATCTAAACATTACGTCAAAATAGCGAAATTTTTGTAAAATTTTTAAAATTCAAGTGCTTTTGCGCTAGCTAGGTTTTTAACAAAGAATTTTTTTTTATGCACTTTATTTAGGTACCCTAAAGGCAAGTTTTTCGCGGTATAGCGTTTCGAAAAAAATATAAAATTTTTTTCGGCCCACCCTAATGAATACTCTCAGATGGTGGGATCGATGCGGGGAACGCGTAATGCGTTAACCGCTTGGATGAACGTGCGCGTGTGGTTTAGGTAGTGACGGTAGTGACTATCTGTGGGCCTCCAACTCATGGACGGTTTTCATAATGATAATAAGGTATTCACACCTCCAGGAACGTTTAGTTTTCAGGATTGCTTAACAAGTACAGGATAAACCAAACGTTTATAGGTACAGTATGATTGAAGAAGGATTACTTATTTAATTCTGGATTATCGCGGCTCGCGATCTGACAGACCATTTTACGTGCGTCACTATTTAACATAGGTGTTAAATTAAGATATATTATACCCTCTGAATTTGTCACGATTAGCTAGCGGTAAGAAAAGCGGTTTCGGGACATCTACTAAGAAGTATGCTTCAAAAGAAACTAATTTTAAACTGGTAATTACGGTAGGTGGGGTTTAAATGTAATAATCACTATTTTACGTAATTTTTTCGTAATTTACGAAACTGGGCCACCGAAATGTCTAATTGCGACCGGCGTGTCGCTTTCGATCTGTCGACTCCCTGCACGTCGTTTCTAAGTACCCTGCTAAAGCGTGTTAGTGTGCCTTTGTGTAAATTATGTGTATAATATCAATTAAAAGATTCTGTACTTATACCCGTTACGCTGTTTAATTGATAATCCGGAAATCGGTAGAATTTAGGTAATCGAGGCTTCGTTTACTAGCGTATGTGAACGGTTGTGTAATTAACTTACATGAAAGTGACCACAGATTTAAGCACTAGTAAGCCTTGGCGTCTTGGAATAATTGCGGGCGGATGGAGTCGACTTGACTCAACGGGTATAAGCCCAAAAGATTTTAATCGAGGTTCTACACATTTTTTATACAAACGCACACTAACATGCCTTCACCGGCTACTTAGAAACGAATTTCATGGATCCTACAGACAGAAAGCGACAAACTGGCCGCAATTAGATCATATTTCATACGGCCCAGCTTCGTAAATTACGAAAACAGTACGTAAAACAGTGAGTATTACCTTTCAATCTCGCTTAGCGTAATTAACCGCTTAAAATTAGTTCTTTTCAAAGAGTACTTATTAGAAGTCCTACTTACTACAATAGTGTGATTAATGAATGATGGTTCGTAATTGACAAATGTTTTTTTAATGAACTGTATGGTCAAATAAACGTGATTTTGATGTCGGTGAGAATTTAGAATGTGGTGGTGTGTCGGTATATGTAAGGGAGTTCAGGTGGGGGCGTAGATAGTGGATTTTGGTTTACTGTCCGGTCAGTGCAATTACAGGAACGAGAGATAGCAGGATCAATCAGGAGGGAGAGATATGTGGTGATAATATGAGGGTTGGCTGGACTTGGTGGTTGTGAGGTGGCGGTGCTGGATACTGGATGAGGTTTTGTCTTGCTTGCATGTCTATTACCTTTCTCGTGGCCGTAATCACCGACAATGGAATAGTGTCATTGGATTATTCTTAATATTCCCTTCTTGTTAGTAAAACTACGAAACGACAGTAAACTATAATCGTTAAGGGATGATATGTTGCACGAGATGTTATTATTTATCCTGGGACCGAGACTACCATCAATAGTAATGACGTGCCTCCGTAAACTTTATGCACTCTCGTGGTAGTGAACGCCAAGAAGACCATACAAAAGTTTACTTCTGACTATGTACCGATTTAGGGTATACGGATGGGAATTAGGGTTCGATCGAGAAATTATTACTTATCCTGGACTTAAACCACCGTAAGTAATAATGACGTCCCTCCGTAATCTTTATGCACCCTCCTCGTAGTAGTCAACGCCAAGAAAACCGTACAAAGATTACTTTTATCGCAATTTGGCTGGATGGGATGAGGTTCTGAACTAACAGGCAGGTTATAATTTTTCTAATTCAGCTAACCCAGGATACTATATTTACAGGACTACGACCATAAGTGGAGCTTCCAGTCTCCTTTGTAATTTTCTTTAGTCATTAGCGAAACAACCTAAATATATATATATATATATATATATATATATATATATATATATATATATATATATATATTACATTAATTTACAATTACCAACTACGAGGGTCAGTTTAAATAAAAAAGTTAATATACAATGTTCCCCCTTATTTTACGTTAGAGCAGGCCATGCTGCATTTTTTTATGTAGTGGTATTCACATTTGTCAAAATTACAGGAAGTCAATTTGACGCCCTCCCGTCAAAAATATCGTGCTGTGTTGCCTACTTACGTAACGCACACGATAATCAAGTCTGATATAAAACTAATAGCAATTTTTTAAGAAAATGTCAAAAGTCATCGCAAAGAGTACAAAGCCTTGAAAATAGTGCAACGGAGAAAAGGAATGGTAACGAATCAATTTCAAATGCGCAAGAATTTAAATCACGTTTTCCTGTCGCCACATTGTGATAAACGCTGAGATTTCTACAACGACTAATTTAATTCGAAAAATGAATATCTTAATTTCAGCACGTTAAGACAGATTTCGATTTTATTGGTACTCGAACCACATTATTTAAAATTTGGAAACCAATGGGTTACAAACATAAACGTGTCAATGGACAGAAAATTTTATGTGCAATGAAACACGTCGTTGTAGCCAAAATTAACTTTTTGGAAAAATGACTTCACATGCCAGGTTTCCATAACCGAACGAAACGTGTACTTATCAAAATGGTTCTAATATCTATGGTTAATGCGCGATTCGAACATCAAAATAATCTATTCGAAATTCAATGTGAAGGTTAAAGGCATACCATTTTACGCATGGGGTGTAATTTAGGGTTTTTGAGAAAAACTACGACTATTCGACAGTCGAGGGTGAGGATCGGGTTTGTCATAAAACTATGAATGGGAATGGGTTTCGACATTGCGTAATTACGTAGCTGATTCATGCGCTATCCAAACTGCCCGGAAATTGTGTGGTGCTTATCAGTCGGTGGAGTTAAACAAGCCACACTTATTTTCTAGTAAGGAACATTAGCGGCAGGACTGGTTGATTATGTACAGGATCGAAATTCAGGGCACCATTACAAAAAAGGAACTGTGGAACAAAATTCAATTTGATTAAGCATGGGTATGAAGTTTTACCATTGTCTCTATACCTTTGGTAATATAACCTTATTCAAATGGAATGGGGTTTTTGTAAAAATTATTATAATCAGCAAATAAGTTCCGGACCTTCATTACACTTGCTGTAAGGTGAATTGCCTATAACTCACTAGCAGTAATCTTTGTTACTTTGTACATTTCAATATAATTCCAGAAAAAATGTGGGAAATCTCTCGGATTTAGATAGAAGACGAAAAAATAACACGACAAGTTCCTATACATTTTTTTCCTCCAGACCCTGCCTACAGGGATGTAAGTTGGATGTAAGGCTGGAAATAAGTTTTTCTAAAAAAAAGGTATACTTGTTTAATATCGATAAAATTAACTATTTCGAGGAAAAAAAATAAACGAATTTATGTTTCATTTTCAATTAATTAAAAACTTCATAAGTGGGTTCAACATGGGCTCGCGAACACGACGAATTGAGAACTGCTGTGCCCGTCACAATAAACCCACATAGTTCCTTAGCACATCACAATGAAACGTGATTCTCTGTAGAAGCTCCTCCTTAGTGTCAACCGGAGAGGAATGCACCAAGGTTTTGAGGGGTCCCCACAGGTAAAAATCCAAAAGCGTCAGGGGAGATCTAGGAGGCCAGGCGATAAGTCCACCTCTACCTATCCAACGCACAGCAACACTAAAATGAGATAGTGCCCCATCATGCATAAAGTACATGTTTCGGCGGGTTTCAAGACGTAAATTCTCTAGTAAATCTTCAAACGCGTTCTGGAGGAACTCCAAATAAAAGTTGTCCATTCAATCGTGCCGGCCATACAAATGGTCCAATCAAAAAAGTGCCAATGACTTCTGCCCAGATATTAATTGATTGAAACTGATGTTGCGTAACAATAGTTGCATGAGGATTTTCATCAGCCCATACATGTGAGTTGTGTAAATTCGTGATAAAATTTTTGGTAAAAGCTGCTTCATCTATAAAAGAATACTGCTAATGAAGTTTTCATTATTTCGTTGCTGATCCAATAGCCAGTTTGCGAACTGCATTCTACGAGGAAAATCTTCAGGAATGAATTCGTGCACTTTTTGCAAATGATATGGGTATAACAGCTGTTCTTGAAGAACTTCATGAATTATTGTTTTCGGACTATTAAATTGTGCGGCTAATTTGCGAGTGCTCGTTGAAGGAGTGCCATCTACAGCATTCAAAATATTTTCCTCTAATTCCACCATACGCACTGTTCTTGTCAGACTAGCATCAGTACTTTTTTTCTTAAACATTCCTAAAGTTATAAAGAAAGTCAATATTATTACCTTGGTAACCGCAATCACTCACCGTTACCTCTTAGACGTTGATCAACTCGTTGAAGTGTCTTCTGATTTGGGATAGTACGATTAGGAGATCTCTCGTGATATAATCTTCTTGCTTCCAAAGCATTGCAAGAGGCAAGACCATACATGAGATGCATATCTGAATATTCAATAAAAGAGAATTCCACATTTCGAATAAGTTTGCAATTCAAATCACCACGAAATCCAAAAATCAGTAAACTTAAAGTAAATTTCGAATGTTTGACATATGTTTTTTTGAGTGAAGATAAATAAAATGAACAAGAAATAAAATTATACCTCGTGAGTCAATAAACTCACTTAAGTTTGCAACATTTTTTAAATAATTAATATGTTTAATTTGGTTTTCCTAATTTATTATTAAAAGACTGTTTTCTCGTAAAATTCGAAAAACACTGGCTTAATTTTTTTTTGATAATTTATTAATTTTTTTTTATTATATTTTTTCTCGAAAATAGTTCATTTTGTCGATATTAAACAAGTATACCTTTTTTTAGGTAAAGGTTCAATCTACTCAAAAATATTTTTTTTAGATCTTTATCATAGAGGGTGTTAAAAATTTAGGCGTTAAGGTGTACAACTTAGTCCATCCCTTGTAAACTAAACAAGCTAAATATGTTTCAAGGATTCTATAAGAGGCCCTTACTAGTGGCTATCATACTGAATTTTTATTAATTTATATCAAGTACTTTAAAAGTTATTCAAGAAAAACTTATTTCCAGCGGCGTCCTTTAGGGGCTCACTTCTCCGTAGGGAGGGAGGGTCTGGAGGAAAAACATTTATAAGAACTTGTTATGTTATTTTTTCGTCTTCTATCAGAATCCGAGAGATTTCCCACCTTGTATAAATAAGTTATTTAGAAAAAAAATTACAAAAAAATTCAATTAAGGGACTGATGGCTGAGAAAACATTTTGTTTACAAAAAGAAATTGTTAACTTTTGATTTAAACAATTTTTTGTAAAAATAATGCCATGAATCCCTTCCGGTACTTGATTTGTATACACAGTACAAATACAAATGAAATCCGTTGAGTCGTGAAAGAGAACTGTTAACAAAACCTTTTAATGTGGTGCGAAATTGTCTTAAGAGAAGGTTTTTGTTTTTAATAATAAAAAAAAGTTAACCCTTAACAAATAAACCTCACCGGAGAATATCACAAGATCTTTCCAATGGATTATGAAATTGCGCTGTGGATTTCCTGCTTATTTCTCCCTTGTTTTTTATTTTGAAAGAATGAGAAAAGAAGAAAACATTCTTATTAGTTTTTACGTAGATTTGGTTCTCTTTAAAACTATAAATCACAATTTTCGAAAGTCAAACTACGGTAGTAACTGTTTATTCTTTTGATAGTAATACCACACTCTTCCTAGTTTACCATGGCCTGTTTTAATGCAAAATAAGACGGAACAGAGTATAATTTCCAAATTTTGTTCCAGATCCCGAGTAAAATATTTATAGGTGATATAATATACCCATTATATTACCTTTTTGAAAAGAAAATTCAATATCGTCAAAAGCATATAGACAAACATTTGAAATTTACATATTATAATAATTCATCGATTGTCAGGTGATATACGAGGGATGTCCGGTTCTAAGGTACATTTATTAATTACAGACAGAGCTACTTTATTTATAGAAATCAAATATACAATAAGTAAAAGCGCGAACTTTTAGCTAGTTTTCAACGTAATCACCGCCAATGCTAAGACACTTGACGCAGCGAGGCACAAGCTTCTGTGTACCCTTTTCGTAATAGGTCTTCGGTGGTGGTAGGTGAAGGTTTTCCACACCAAAGTCCAGAATAAAAATTAAGACTCGTTTGGGAAAAAAAAATTAGTCTATTTTATCTAAAATAATTATAAGTTACGGTATCTAACTCATGTGGTGTTACTCTTGCATAGGCGGCGGATAGCGTGATTACCTCCAGGGGTTGAAAACAGTCTAAGCGTACTCGGCTTCCCAAATGGCTACCTCGGGTCTCCCAGTGGAGAATAAAGTTTAGGATCTAATCCTTATGGTAGAAGGTGTACCTAAAACTCAATTAGTACCGAAAGGCGGACGGTGGACAAAGGTCACATGTCCCCTTGCCAAACAAAGTTCCTTCACCAATGATGGATGAAAATGAATGATTCTTAATAAATATGAACTCTGTGAATTATTCAAACTTCACTGATTACGAGTCTTTATAAAGTTTAATTAGATTAATTAATTGTTAAACTACTCTTTACCTCATACTCATCAGTAAGCTTCGTCTATACTTGCTACAGTGAGAACGAAAGGATAGTAATTTTGGCAAAAGCACTTATAGTCGTTTTTTAAATCACTACGAATAGGGAACTCCTTCAACTTGCAAATAATAGTGTAATATACAAACGTTTCAAGCGAATGTAGTATTTATGACAACAGTATCATGATACAATTTTCTTTACACTCCTTACTTACCTGCATAAACCCAGATCAATAAAGCAGAACTTCTACAACATTTTTTTCGTATTTCAATATATAATACGTTTGTTGAGTAACGTCAATTTAAAATTACAAAGTGTACATATCAATAATGTCATTTTCATTAATTATTCATTAAAATTCACTATTTAATGAGATTTTTATATTGGAAAGTGGACATCACTAAGGAAATACCGCATTAATCTTACTTGAGTGTTCTGTTTAGATAATTACCTAATTAAGGGAAATTAGACGCATCAAGGGGATACTGTATATAAAGAATCCAAATTTCGCATAGGCACAGTTACACGGCGTTCGAATTACATGTTTAGTGTGTCTTTTAATATGGGTTATGGAAACATCTGCATGCAAAGGGTCGACAACTGTTACTTAACGTGTATGATTACTTTAGTGAAAAGAAGATGGAGCATTGATATGTGTGAAATCTGTTCAAGAGAGAACGGCGGCTGCGATGGGAGTCAGCCAAAAAACGGTTTCTAATGTAGTCTCTTTGCGAAGTAGGGGAGATTTGCAACCTCAAAAAGGAAGAAGATTGAAGCCGAAATTCGAAAACCTTCCAGAGCATCTCAAACGTAGTATAAAGGAAATTATTTATGGCATGTATGCTCGAAAAGAACACGTAACATTAAAAAAGCTACAGAATTATAGGAATCCTAGGAGAGTTATGCACCGAAATGTGTTAACTTAAAAGTTGATTTATTGAATTTGGCAAGGGAAAACAAAATAGACAAAAAATATGTTGTCGATGAACTAGTTGCATCCTATGGACCTGAAATACTTCGCCTTCCGCCATACCATTGCCACTTTAACCCTGTAGAAATGATATGGTCTATTTCGAAAGCTTTCTATGATAAGAATATCGCTAAAATGTCGGGAAAGGAGGATGAAGTTCTAACCACATGGAACCTTGCATGTAACTCAGGAAATGTGGAAGATGTGGGCTGAACATTGTCACTTTAAACAATTATACTAAAGCGCTTTAAGACGTATATTTTATAATGTTATAATAATATTAATAACAAACTCAAACTAAATATAATGGATATCAGCGGGGCTCCTTCTGCTCTCGCCTGGTTATTGGGTGCGAAGTCGTTTCTATATATATATATATATATATATATATATATATATATATATATATATATATATATATATATATATATATATATAATTTCTTAATTTATTCCCTACCTAGTTTTTCCGCTCGCGTTTGAAATGGAATGTATTCTTAATATTTAAATTACGGTCCTGTCTTACAGAAGCGTATACGGTAGCTTTAGCAGATATGGGTCGGAAGCGCCAGCGTAATAAACTCGAGTTGTTTCTAGGTCACGGGGGAAAATCAATACTTGTCCCCGCTTATGCGCACTGGATGTTTAAACTCTTCAGTCTCTCTGGAGCGCTGAAGCTTGTATGTCGTACTCCAATGAAGAAATACACGTGGAAGATTCGTGTAGAATAAAGGCGAGATCTCTGGACTATAATTATATGTTTAGAACCGGTTTGAGAACGCGTTTTGTTCTCAACTGGATTAAGTCCTAATGGCGCAACTAAATTCAATTATATACAAATTATTAAGTAAACCAAATACTTGCTATGGAAAATGCTACACTAAAATGAATTTACTTTTATTAAAGTAAATATCGTAATATACACGCGGTCGTATTTTTGTTATTTACTACAGGTTAATATTCGATAATTTACAGATTATCTAATGTTTTAATTTCCGACGTATATTCTTAATACAAATTTATGCAACAGGTTTCTTGTGTGCTCTCTGCGATCAAAGACACCGTGTGTTGATATTGTGTTTGTCTGTAGATAGTGTATGTATGTGTAGTAAGCGGGGGCATTAGCTCCAACAGCAGACTGTAGGCAGCTGCCTGTCTAACCTGTTTGATTAAGAAAAGGTCGTAGGGCTTTACAGCCCTGTATCAAACCTTCACCCTCAGGTGTTTGCGAGTGACGTCGGGATCTACCCTGCGTTACACTCTTTGTGTATGTGGTGGTGTAATGTTAACGTTATAACTCCTGGAGACTAAGCCCGTCGTTATTTACGTTCCGTAGTAATTTGTTGTAAATTGTTAGATTATATGACTCTACAACTTACGTGTCTTTTAATGGCAGTTCGGTAACAAACTTTAGGTCGCCCGGCGCGAGGTGGTGCGCTTGGTCACACGATCACGATGGACTCCGCGGCGAGGATTAACAGGTCGGTGATTACAAGAAGCAATCGGTACTGGCGGCTACTGGATATCAGGAACGGCGTAGCGGTCTCGGTCACGATCGAGCAGGTATTTCACGTACGGTACGGATGAATGAACGAAGCAAAGTGCATTCAATATCTTCTCTATCTTCCGGTCTGGTCTGGTCTCGGGCTCGTCTTCTTCTGGTCTGGGGGTTATTCTCGTCTTCTTGTGGTCTCCGTATTCTGCAGCGCGTCGCGGGTTTATAAAGGTGCATCTGTGGGCGGCTTCGTGGCTACCGCGCGGGAGATGCCGTTATTGGATTGGTTTAAATTGCTTTGACGTGCAAAAACTTACTAGTTTTTAGAAATACACGTCAGCGGTGATTAATGAATTATTTGTGGTGTAATATCGCTCAATCTTTTGTAATTGAAATATAGGGTGGTCCGCAAATAATTTATTCTAAAAAACATACGTAAAGGACGCTGGATCTTTACAGCAGAACGAGTTATAGATGAAGTAAGACCGTTAATTATATCTGATTGTCAAGGCAGCGAAGATGAGGAGGTCGATAGTACGAACTGTAGTTTCAATTCAGAAGAGGGTATATTTTAAGTTAAAATTTATTATTTGTAGTAATTGTCAGCCATTAAACTGGAATGTAGAAAAAATTTTTGTAAGTTTAAATTGACGTTATTCAACAAACATATTATATAACGTATTATAGAACTTCAGCTTTATTGGATTCTTTATATAGTGTCCCCTTGATGGGCCTAATTTCCTTTAATTATCTAAACAGAACACAACAAGTAAGATAAATGCGGTATTTCCTTAGTGATATCCACTTTCCAATATAAAAATCTCATTAAATAGTGAATTTTAATGAATAAATAATGAGTATGTCATTAGAGATATGTACACTTTATTATTTGTAGTAATTGTAAGCCATTAAAATAAAATGTAGGAGGAATATTTGTAATTCTAAATTGACGTTATTCAACAAGCGTATTGTATATTGAAATACGAAAAAAATGTTGTAGAACTTTTGCTTGGTTGGTCTGGGTTTATGCAGGTAAGCAAGGAGTGTATAGAAAATTGCATCATAGTGCTGTAGTCATAAGTACTACTTTCGCTTGAAAAATTTGTATATGACACTAATTCTTACCATTTGCAAGTTAGACCCATTTTACTATTGGCTACAGCAATTTGAAGGAGTTCTTTATCCGTAGTAATTAAAAAAGAATATACCTATATAGAGTACGACATCTAAAAGTGGGGAACGGCTGGAAATTCCACAGGTTTAACGTAAAGCGTAACAATTTGTTTTAATTGATATTAAATCATCCATTGAATTAATATTTCTTTCGTCGTGCTAAAATGATTCTTTATAATGTAACAGAACGATTGATATAAATTCGGCCAGTTTCCATTAACAAAAAATACTTATTCTATCTAACGGTTTAATTAGTAATTAATAACACTTTTATCAACTAAAAATCACGCAATTGCAGAAGCTAGTTACTGTTTGACACATCTGTCGGTGTTTGCGTTATTTAAATACACAAAATATTATACAATAGTAAAAATATTAGAGATACGTCCTTTGTAGTTGGAGTTCATAGAAAGTATTTCAGATTTAACTTTAATTATTTATATCGAAATTGTTATTTAACAATGCAATTTTCAGTAAGTAAATTAACTAATTTATAAGGACGGTGTTAATTATCACTATATATTAATTTAAAACTATCTTTTTTAAAGTCTATTTGGATGCTTTGGTTTCTTATCATTCTCTAATAATAATAACATAAGCGGTTTTATATGTAATTTCCATTTAACATGTGCGTTTTAGTATAAACTGAATTACTACTTATAAGGTTTTAATTTCGGAATAAGACAAAGAAAACTTGTATTTATATTAACAGTAGTTTATAGGAGTTGACAAGTTTCAATTTTGAAACAAAGAAAAATTTCTGTTTACAATTAACGGCTATCTTTTAATTTTACTCTTATCAATATTCAATAGTGCATAATTAATTAATTTAAGGACACAAACTCGGTTTTTTTGTTGGCGGAGTAAAAAGGAAAAAGACTAACCTTCAAAGGTACAATCCAAATTTCTAAAAAATTTCCTTACTTCATATTAAAGTTCATCGTCGTTTTCAAACCTTTTACCCAACAAATGAGTTTTTAACGGCCCAAACAAATGAAAATCGGAAGGAGCCAGGTCTGGACTATGGCGCAGATGGACAATAACTTCCCAATTGTGTTTTTGAAGACAGGTCTTTGTCTGAGCTGAGGTGAGCGGTCTTGCATTGTCATACAACCTGATTGTCAACCTTCTTCTTCGTTTCTGTCGAATGGCTTGGTGTAGTTTTTTGAGAGTTTGACAGTAAATATCGCTGTTGATTGTCGTTTTCTGTGGTAAAAACTCTATTAGCAAAATGCGTTTCATATCCCAGAACACAGTTGCCATAGCCTTTTTTGCAGACTGCTGAATTTCAAAATTTTCTTCGAGTTGTTTTTTGATTGGGGATTATGGTGGTGTACCCAGGCTTCGTCCCCTGTGACTATATACTGTACAAATCCGTTTTTCCGCCGATCCACAGAGCAATTTCCCGTATTTTCAACCGACGATCTTCTCGAATCAGTGTATGGACCTTTAATTGATTCTCTTCCGTTTTTGTTGTTGATGGTTCTCGTCGCAAAGCTTCGGGATCATAGTTCAGATCTGTGCGTACATTTTTGAACTACTAACACCAAACATAAACTTGTTTTCGACTCATTATGCCTTCTCCGTATGTGTTCAGTATTTTTTTATGAATTTCGGTAGGTGTTTCATTATTTGCAAGCAAAAAACGAATGACCGCTCCCATTTCAAATTTGGAATAAGTTTAGATTGGAACAGACATTTTGCGACTGTCACTGAGTACGTTGTATATAACATAAAGCTACGACAATAGTCACCTACGCAGTACCTATGTACATCTTAAATGCGTGCTAGTTTAAACGTGATCGGGACAACGTAGGCGGTGTGTCGAGCAAATACACCTTAGTAACCGGACATCCTTCATAGATTTTATCAAAAACCTCTACAATTTTGTGAATTAAGCCTTCAAATTGAGGTGACTAAACTTTTGACTCCATTTGTAGATCTAGGCGAACTGTATCCTTTTTTTATACAGGGTGTTCTATTTTTGTAGCAGAACTTTAATAGTCGATAGAGCTTTCAAAATTAAGACAAAAAGTTCAAGCAAACATAGGTTACCAAACGCTTAGTTTTGGAGATACAGGGTTTCAAAGTTTTAATTTTTTTTCAATTCTTTTAATTTATCTTCAAAACTATTTAAAATAATAAATCCAAATTTAGTACACATATTACACTCCTTAAACTCAATATTAAGAGTAGTTTAACGTTTATCAATATCTGTAGGGTAGTACATTTTCTGGGGTGGTACACACTTTATCCCCATCGAACTTTTTCATGCGACGCCTCTAACTCTTAAAAACCAAAAATTTAGATTTAGGAACTTTTTTGTCTTCTGCTTTTTTTTTTAAATGCATAGTTTTTGAGAAAAATTAGCTGCAATCCATGAACAGCTTTCAAATGGTGAGTAAGGAACGTCTGATGCTCCCGCAAAGGATGGAGTACCATAAAAAGAACAATAAAAAAAAGAATCAAATTATGTCAAATCTCACGTTTTATTTTAAATACGACTTGTGCATAAGAAAGAATGTAATTTATTTACTTATTTTATTGTGTTAATTTTTATTGCAAAAGTGATTTTTTAAAATGCGATTTTTGTCTTCTAATCAAGAAATAGCGGATATCCATTTTATTTATGGCTTTGTAAATGGAAGTTCAGTAGCAGCAGCCCATGAATATAGGCGAAGATTTCCTTTTAGAAGAGCTCCGCATGCTTCAGTATTTGTAAGAGTTCACCAACAAATTATAAGTCAGGGGTTAAATAATGTGCATGGTCGTCAAAATAATAATCATAGGCAGCAAAGAAATATTGCACGACAGATTTTGCATGAACTCGACAGAGATCCCACAACTAGCATTAGAAGAGTATCCGTAGCTTTAGGTGGAGTCTCAAATACCGAACATTAAGACGAGATCACCGATATCCTTACCATCAACCTGTTTAAGGACTACAGCCAGTGGATGCAGAACGTCGAGTTGCGTATTGTCGATGGATTCTTGTTGAAAATAATAACAATCCAGGTTTTTTAAATAATGTTTCATGGACCGATGAATCCTGCTTCACTCGACGTGGTGTGGTAAATTTTCACAACCAGCATGTTTGGGCACATGGAAATCCACATGTAGTTCGCCCGAGACATTTCGAATAAGAATTTATTGCAAACGTCTGGATAGGTATTTACAATAATCACCTTTTTGGGCCCTACTTTTTACCACCTCGGATGAATGCTGCGGGTTTCTTGGAATTCTTAGAGAATGAACATGGGAATATGTGGGAACATATTCCCTTAAATTTACGAAGAACGGCTTGGTTCCAGCTTGATGGCTGTCCAGCTCATTATGGCAGAATCGTTAGAAACTGGCTGGTCAACCATTATCCAGGAAGATGGATCGGTCGTGCAGGCCCAATTGCATAGCCGCTAAGGTCTCCAGACCTAAATCCCTTAGATTTTTTTGTGTGGGAGTATTTAAAAGAAAGGGTGTATGCAACTCCTGTCACAACAAGAGATGAACACACTAATAGGATTAGAGATGCGTGTAATGAAATAAAACAATTTTTAGTTAATATTCCACGTACAATTCGTCGGTGTGAATTATGTATTGTTATTTATTACGATAGCGTTTTTGTTTTGTTGCTATAGGTTAAGTTTATTTGTTTAATTTATTTATTTCGTTCGTTTCGTTCTTGCTAAATCTTATATAGAAATTCTTTCCAATTTTTTCCAATAAATACGTATTTTCTTAATATTTATTTTGTTGTTTTACATTTATTTTCCTTTATTTAATTCAACTGAAAAGTTAGGAAAAAATCAGTGTAGTACTACTATTTATTAAGAGACAAAAAAAACGTGAGAATTGACATAATTTGATTCTTTTTTTTATTGTTATTTTCATGGCAAACTATTTTTTGCGGGAGCATCAGACGTTCTTTACTTACCATTTGGAAGCTGTTCATAAACTGCAGCTAATTTATCTCAAAAACTATGCATTTTTCGAAAAAAAAGCAGAATACAAAAAAGTTCCTAAATCAAATGGGCAATCTAAATTTTTGGATTCTAAAAGTTACAGGCGTCGCATGAAAAAGTTCGGGGGGGATAAAGGGTGTACCACCCCAGATATTGATATTGATAAACGTTAAACTAAAAAAATTAAAACTTTGAAACCCTGTATCTCCAAAACAAAGCGTTTGGTAACCTATGTTTATATGAACTTTTTGTCTTAATTTTGAAAGCTCTATCGACTATTAAAGTCCTGCTACAAAATATTGGAACACCCTGTATATCATAATCTACAACTACAAGTGCTAAATTAAAAATAAATTGGTTATCTACACTGTCAATATTTTGCATTAAGTAACTTAAAAAAAAACAATTTTTGTAAGTATTTTGTGGTAAAACAAGGATATTGAGTACACTATTGAAAGCAGTAACAAAAACATAATCGTGCTTTGAATACAAATTTGTCGATATACGAAAAGACTGGCACTAATTAAAAGAAATCCAACTTAGAATGTTCGAGTAAATTAATTTGTGCCGTACTAAAGTTTAATGGCGGAAATTAAGTATTCGAACTACTTCTTTATAAGAATCGTTAAATTTTAACTACGTATGTACGGAAAACGTCTAAGGTATAGTACATTAAAACGAGTAGCATCTTTACTATTAAATAAAGGAGTCAAGTAAACATTGCAAATCAAATAAAGCAATAAATAATCAGATATGGGGTGGAAACTACAACGTAGTCGACAGTCTAAGCTGTTTGTATGCATTTTATACGTAGTCTAACATATTATAAACCTCATTGTACTTTATGTGTGTATATGTGAATGTGCATTGTAAATAACAGTCGCTACACAAGCTAACCGTCATTCTTCTAAATTTGTCGATTCAGCTGATGTGTAGAAAGGTACAGATTTTTGTTGCAGATTTTAATCGATAGATACATTCAGTTTACGCACGAACAGTGTTATATACTGATTTATTTCTTTGTTCTACTATTTCGTATTAAACAACTTTTTGTGCGCGCTTCGATGTAATCAAAATGTAACATCATTAAAACGTTAATTCTGTTTTAAGTAATTAGATTTGTTAATCTGTTCGGTTCACATATGGAAATAAATGGAAAAGCAAATTTGAATCAAATTTGTGATTCTAATTAGCAAATATAAACGCAACAAACTTGCTTTCTAGAAAATCGTATTTTTTTATGTACTTCTGTGCTCGGTATATTAATGCCAAGCATTACCCTATAAAATATTTTCTGTTTTAATAATTTCGAAAAAATCGTCTTTACGATTAGTTAAAATTCTGAAATGACCGAGGTGGCCAATGCTTAGAATAAGATTTCGTGATTTCGTTTGGTATAATATTAACGTAACACTTCATCTATCTATCAAAATAATCTGCATGGCTAGTTTCTAACATCATAGCAACAGTTGTTAATTTTGTAATTCAATAGGTGTTCTTTATAATAAGATAGATTTTGAGTTCTTAGAGTAAAAAAGAAATTAATTATTTGTGAATACGTTCCTTTATAATTCCGTAAATCCTGTAAGCTTTTATTGCTTTCGAGGTATAGTTCTGCTGATATTTGTTATTCCTCTTAGCGTATATCTAATAACATGAGTGTTATTAGTTCAGCACATCATACTTTAAATAAGTGCAATATAATTTAATATTCCTTCCGCACGCATACGCACTCGCACACGCACTCGCACACGCACACGCACACGCACACGCACACGCACACGCACACGCACACGCACACGCACACGCACACGCACACGCACACGCACACGCACACACACGCACAGCACACGCACCACCCACGCACACACCACGCACACGCACACGCACACACACGCACCACAGCACACGCACACGCACCACCAGCAACACGTACACACCACACGCACACGCCCACGCACACGCACACACACACGAACACGCACACGCACGCGCACACGCACACGCACGCACATACAGGTACACCTACACACACAAACACATATTAATACATACAGGTACACACTCACGCATGTTAATTAAAAAATGTCGACTTCATAAACTTCCATACATACAGTGTGGATATTTGGGTTGGAAACCTCAAATTATCTACGCTAGGTAACGCTTAGGGAAAAAACGCCGAGACACGTCAAATTTTAATTTCAATTCTGCTTTTGTTTTGGATAACCATCGCTATGATGACGTCATGATGATGTCGTGGAGATGTGAAGACTGACGTATACTTTCGACTTTAAATAACCCCACAAAAAGGAATCTAGTGGAATAAGATCGGATGACCTAGCCGGCCATTCGATAAACTCTCTCCTCCCAATCCATTGATTTGTAAATATTTCGTTTAAATAATGACGAACGTTCGAATCATAACGGAAGGTAGCTCCATCTAGCTGGTACCATAAAGCTTCAATTGGTCCGTTCGGGTTATTACCATTCGGTAACCTCTCTGCTGCCCTAACATATTTAAATACGTTGCACCAGTAAAATTTACGTCTTTGAAACACGGGCCCATGATACCGTTTCCAGTAGTTCCCGCCCATACGTTAACTTTTTGAGGAAATTGAGTATGGGCGTCCATCGTCCAGTGAGGGTTTTAAGGTGCGCAGTATCGATGATTTTGTCTATTAACGGTGCCCTTTACACAAAATGTGGCTTCATCTGAAAAATTAATATTCTGAACAAAAAGCAGATTTTGGTTACACCGGTCCATCATGTATTTGCGAAATTCTAATCTACGGCCAGGGTCATCCTAGTTTAAGTACTGAACTAAATTGATCTTGTAGGGGTGCCATTTATGTTTTTTCATATCAGTGACTGATGCCATGATTGGAGGCTAAAGTTCGGGAATTTGTGGATTGTCTGGTGCATCGATTAGTGTATCTAATTGTACATCTTCTGATACTCTTCTCTGACCAGAAACGATTTGTAACATTTCCAAATTGCTCAAACTTTTTTATTAACTTGGAGTCGTCTGATTTCGTAACTGCCTTTGTAGGTGGATATTAGTTATTGAATATATTGGACACATCGGAGAATGCTCGAATAACACCCTCTTAAAATTAACATTTTCATTTTTTGTTTTTCACTTAATTTTCGCACGATATGATATACTTCACGTTGGTTTAAGAAATTCTACTAATACTATCTAAATTATAATCTGAAAATGAATTAAGTTGTATAAATGTTGGTTCCTTCATATTATAATCAATACAGCCTTGCCAAGTTGACATTTCACTACTCTTTACTTATTGCTCGATATCCAATTTAATAATAATTCTAATGTTATATTGGAAAAGTGTTGTAGGACATCTAGCAAAGGTTATAGGGCGTAAATCTGAAAATGTTGTGGATAGCTGATTTTAGGTACTGGTTCAATGTTAGCATACTTCCAACGAGTGGGAAAAAATAAATAAGTTAATGCTTACGTTGATTCGTTGTGGATTGCTCTTCTCTTCAGACCTGGTCATTTTCCTGTTATTGGTGCAGCGTTGTGTACAAAGAAAAAGATTTTTTTATTGGATTTCCTTGATAAGGAAGAATATCCCTAGATCTGCGGAGTTTCTTTGTAGAGATTATATTCTGTGTGTTATGGTCCTAATTTTTGCATGTAATATAGTGAGATTATTGGTTATGTGTGTAGTAAAGTGTGTGTATGTTCGTCTTAAGGTTCGGCGTTCCGAAGAAGCAAGTGAGGAAGGTGATGTATCTAATGTTTGTGTACAAGGGAGTTCGGTAATCTATAATAAGCGAATGTAGGTCTTGTAAAGTCTTGGGGTGGCAAGTCTGACTCGACACCAGAATTTTACTGAACAGAGTTCGTAGATAGGTCACTTCTTGTTAGAGTACTAGTCGTTCGTCGTTAAAGGTTATTGCTACATTTTTTCCCGATAGATTGTCTAATGGAGATGTCGTAAAAGAGTTGCTTGTGTTTTGGTGGGGACTCCACAGATTAGCTTAGTTGAAAAAGTTTCTGGGTAGTCTATGGAATATTGTAGGCAGTCATTTCGCTGTTCCTATGCACTTCCCAACAAGCCGTGTAATCCACAACTCTAAGTTTTAAAACTGTTCAAATATCATAAACAAAGCTTAAGGTGTAAGGCTTTGGAAAAGTCGTTTCCTTTTTACTCCAATTTGTACTCGTACTGACCGGTTAGTCAAGTTTTAGAATAAAGGTTAGGAAAGTGGGTTGGAATACCTAGAGTACGAATTTTGTGTATATGTCATGCATACCGGATCTTGTAAAACGTTTGCTTAATGTTTAGAAAGACGCTCAATTCCATTGATTACGATTGAATGATCTGATGGTATCTGTAAGACACTTCTATGAGGGATTGCGTCACGCTCCGTAAAGCTAATTTGGCTCCGCAGAAAATATTGTTGGTTTCTATATACTCCAATCCGTAGTGGCTAGAATCTGCGGAAAGCATCTTCTGAGACAACTTAACGAAGGAAACAGGTCTATAGAAACTGAGAGTTGTTAAGTCGGAGTGACGATAGGAAGCATGACAATGGAAGCAGATTCCACGCAATCAGAAAGTAGGAGAGTATGATGCCTTTGTTATTATTACAATATAATGTGAAAAATAAAATAACTGACAATTACCATATTAAAACAGTGTGATTGTTTCAAGGTATTATGAACAGTTTTACAATATTAAATTACATTCTGGCACTCTCTCATATAAGTAATCTTAACTACATACTTATTTTAAACTTTCACATTTAACAATCTCACAAAATAACAACATTTTTCATGACTTAAGAGTTTGTAAAAACACCTCTAATTTGTTCAGTAGTACACACGTACCAATTTTACAATACCCTTATTCACCAAGTCTAACACATTTTTACATCTATATGTTCACATATGCGATTATTCTCAAAGTTTTGCAAAAGTTTAATAATGCTTTGATTGTCCTGAAATAATATAATTAGCAGTGAAAAATATATTTCCAAGTCTGTACCCTACAAAGTAACTAAATACTGTTTTTTCGAACTCCATGAAATCAAATAAGTTATTGAACAATTTAAAGCAATAACTACTTACAGATTTTCTATCTATAGCATCGTTAGTCCAATCGGCATCTGTATAACCAACTAAACCAGGGCTGAGGGATCTACCACACGCAGACTGGATTCGGCTCACCGGACAATTTAATACCGCCCGCCAACTATAACCCTATTTCAGAAAAACCTTTACTTTTTTCGTTTTTTTAGCACCTTTTTAGAAAAACTAAACTTGAATATAGTAAAATTTGTCCTAAATTATTTTACACTGATTTTGTTCAAATTAAGATACGCTTTTATTACAGTATTGTTTGGGATTAAAATAACAATGATGACATCTTTGCCGCGACGCGATGGAGGGAGGTAATACGATTGAAAGGCAGTCTAGCCGAAAGCAGTCGTACCTGGGTTTACTGCGATACAAATCTTTGTTTTTGTACGTTTACTTTGGCAATCGTCTTGGTTTCAGTACCTAGTGATAATCCGTTAATAACAGCATTTACGATCTTTTAAAAATGCTTAAAAGACGAAAAATTGAGCAGGAGAATCATGTGTTGAATAAAGAGTGGAATACAACAATTTTTTTTCTAATGTAAATAATAAGGATATTTATCTCATTTGCGGGACAGTGTACCAGTGTTAAAATAATACTAAACATTCCGAATATGGCGTTAATGTAACTCCGGAAGCAAAAAATGATAGATTGATTCGAAATTTAGCTAGACAACAGCTTTATTGTTTTTCTTAATCCGATTTTGATCTTTTTTATCAACTGCAACCTTATTCAATACATCATTTATGTGCAAAGCTTTTAAAATTGACTCCAGTTAAAATTATCAATTATCAAATCCATTTCCGCAGAATGGAGCGTACACCAAGGACTTCAAATGGCTCCACAGGAAAAATCAAGATTTAAGTCCGGGGATCGTGTAGGCCATAGGTGAGGTCCACTCTGGCCAATCCAACGATTTACATATGCTTTTGTTAAGAAATCACGAGCTACTTGACTAAAGTGGGTTGCTGCGCCATCGTGCATATACCACATTGCATCTCTAATTGCTAATTTTAGTTCTAATGGTACGTCCTCCAGAAATCCAGGGAGCGTGTTTTCCAAAAGTTGCGATACACCTCTCCGGTAAGTCTCCCGGTAGAAATTCCGGTCCAATTAGGCAGTCACCCACAATCCCAATCCAAACGTTCAAAGAAAACTGATGTTGAAACGATCTTCAACAATTTCACTTGGATTTTCTTCACACCATACATGGTTATTATGGAAATTCCGTATTGCATTTCTTGAAAACTCGCTTCATCGGTGAACAGAATCAACATCAGGAGTTGAGGATTTGAACCATTTTGTGCAAAAACCATTGACAGAATGCAATGCGAGGAGGAAAATCAGCAGGAAAAGTGCTTGAACGCGTTGTATATAGAATGGATGCAACAAATTTTCCTTAAGAATGTGCCAAATAGTCCATTACTTACATCCAAAGCATCAGCAATTTTTCGAGTAGAAGTACCTCGATCTTCTTCAATCATGTCCAGCACATCCCTTCCAGCTCTACCGTTCTTGCTGTCCTTGGCCTCCTGCTCCTCCATTTCGTCTTAATGTGCCTGTTTCATAAAGACGCCATGAATACATTCGAAAATTTTTCTATCAGGAGCAATACGGCCCGGAAATCTTTCAGTATACAGCCGCCTAGCTTCTAATGTATTCCCATCAGCAAGTCCATAAATGTAGTGCATGTCGGTCATCTCGGCATTCGTATAGCAATTCATGATAAGGAACTTCAATAAATTCGACACATACAAAATTATTAATCACGAGACTCATTCAATATGTCAGTGATATGTCAGTGAATAATACAGGAATGTTTAAAAATATTTTTGTACGCATGATAAATGGACATGCACTAATATGTTTTTTTTTACTCAAAAAGGGTACGTCGTACGATAAAAAGATAAGAGATCTTTTTTCTTCACAATTGAACAAAGAACTAAAAAATATTTTTTATTTTTAGAGAAATCAGCGGAATCCTACTTTTTTCTTGAAAAATAGCCTGTGACGTGCCAATATGCGCGCCAACGGTACGACTGAAACATCGTGTTGTATTGCATAGTATGCGTCTCCCACAGCTATTGACACGCGTAAAATTTCATTATGATATCTCAAGCCGTTTTGGAAAAATCTAATTTTGACTGTTTTTTTAAATTAAACTTCAACACGCTGTAGATCGGTAACGAAGCGTTTGCGGACCTACGTTTATAGGAAATTTATTGTATGAAATGACCTGGGAAATCACCCCCTTTAGTATTGCCGCATCTTTTTTAAACACCCTGTATATGTACGGTAATAATTTTTAAGACTCCGATTAGTAGGCATGCGTAGAATCAGAATTTGATATGACAAACCTTTTCATATTTTACATGTAAAACATCAAATTGCTATGACCATTCGAGCTTAGAGATTTCTGTTTTAATATCGTATCAAAATTCCTTATTTCAAGACGTTGGGTTAATATCCTGTCAAAACAACCTTAATGTTGAGACATTATCAAGACCATCTCCAAAATGACCTTAGATGTTGAGACAATTTCAAGAATCAACTTTCCAATTGGATCTTAGATGTTCGGGCACCAATGTGCCACAAGGATATTAGATTTTGAGATAGCATCCTGCAAAAGGACCTTAGAGGTTGGGTCGTAAGGATCTTGAGATGATGCTGATGACCTTAGATATGAAAACCAGATTCAAGATTTGACAATTCAATTTTTTTTCCTTTGCGAGCTGAACGTTGATTAAGCTAATTAGTAACTCTTGTATGGGTATAGGTCCACCTTGGAGTGGGAGAGTGTGAGATGAAATGGATTGATATGTCTTGGATGTTGATTGTTGGAAACACCTGCGGCGTTAAGTATTCTTCAATGTATTAACTGTGTTAATTGTTAAAGTGATTCTTGTGATTGATATATTTTTTCTGAATAATAGTTACTTATAACAATCGATAAAATAAAAAGGAATAAATAATCATGTAGCTTATATAATAACCATTTGTTCCGTACACGAACACGTCTTTATTTTCATATAATTAAATGTGGATAAAAATTGATATGATTGCACGTATATAAAACAAGAGATAATGTTGGAGAGTGCTTAATTATAATTATGTACATTAGAATGTACATTAGCATGCCTAGTACGCTTATTAAATGTTCTACGCTATATTGCTATTCACATTGTAATTTGAATAATTTTAAATAGAACATTATACAAAAATAAATTCATTCTTATAAACTGTATATGACCGAAGTCATAAGTTGCGTCAAGAGATTACGAACATATGTAGAAATAATTGCAGTTTATGTACTAAATCGCGACGGAACGTCAGATATTGTTAACTGTATTTAATCAAGCTGTTAATTTAAACAGAATGATTTCTTTAATTGGATTAAATTTTAAAGTTAATTTTTATAAACCATTAGAGTATAATTTTGGTAAATATATGTATAGATATTTTTGTCCGTTTAATCGAAAAGATATTGTGTACTCTCAAAGCGGTTTAATGATTGAATTCAAAAGTTTTACCACATGTATCAGTACTTTTTTATGATTGTGGACCTGATTTGATACTCTCCAATTTTTGATAGTTAGGTAGTTTTAATTCTCTGTTATGTAGTCCCAATGACATGCAATAAAGTGATTCTTTTTTTATCAAAAACGAAAAAAAATTCAGGAGACAAAAAGTTGTATTTTAGTCGCTCAATGCGAAAAATATTAGTTTTAAGAAAGTTAGTGAAGCAAATTTGTTGTCAGAAATAATGGTCAAGGTGCACCCTCGTACGCCACTAAACTTAATTTAGTTAGGGCTAAATGAGATCCTTCTACAATGGACGTATTAGCTATAAACTTGAAATTGCAAAAACTCTACTGTCAACGAGTCACTTTCCTGTATGGGATGCTGCTATACCCCATACACCTAAAACTAAGATTTTTATTTGCCTTAACACTAAATAGTATAACAAGGTTAAAGAATAACACATTCTACGTAGGCGTAACTAAGATTAATTAAATATTTTAATTAGAAAATATATATTAAAAGGACGTAAATGTTAGAATGTAACTTATGTAACATATAAAAACAGTATGAAACTGCATCTCTCCCCTAATAAAAGTACACGTTCGCTCATATAAATTTAATTAAATTTTTTGTTTTATATGAAATTAGTTTGAAGTATCGCCTTTTATACTATCTAAAGCTCCAGGTATTTACATTTTAATTTATGTATACATAACATTCCTTAGCATGTTTTAACTGTACTTGATAAATTGTCTCTAACTTTAACTACACTTGGATGTACTTATATCTAATTAACGTCGTATACGTAAAAGTAATTAAATGATCGCAATAGATTAATAATTACTTTTATCGTTATCATGGGCTATTGCATTAATTCTAATTGTTTTGAATAATACACGTTTTACAGGGTAAGTCTTGGCCATATTGAAGTCCCTAGGGTGTTTTTATAGGAATAGTTTGAATAGCAGTATGTTATTTTCCTAATGAATTATCTATAACAATTGATGAATGATATTTTTTTCATTATTTAAATGAGTCATTTATAATTTAACTTAGTATAGTAGACATGCTAAGTTTCAATTATAAAAATTACTTATCCTGAATTATTTGACTTGTAATCAATTTTACATTAAGATTATTACATTAATGACAACTAGACATAACATTTTATTTTACTATGTGTTTTTACTATTAATAGTACGAGGGCTAAGCTGCAATTATTGAGAATTGAAAAATGTGCAAAACAAATTGTTGTTTATTAAACAGTGCATTATTTTATCTGTCAATTGCAGTTTAGCTTGTGCAATTCGGTTGAATAGTGTCTGAGAAATAGTCCATAGAATAAGCTTCTGTTATCGAAAAAATGGAATTATCACGAGGGAACTTTCGGATAATGATTTACTATGATTTCAAGAAAGGCTTGAGCGCGTATGTGTTTGAGGAAAGTTTAAAATCGGCATTTGGGGTTCTCGCACCATCATTGGCTACCCTTTATGGATGGTATAACGAATTTGAACGAAGCTGCAAGTCGGTGGTACACAAAAAAGGAGCTGGCCCTCCTTTAACTGCTGTTAACCCCGAAAACGTTGCTACGGTGAAGAAGATGGTGAAAGAGGACAACCGCATTACCTATGCAACGATAGAGTCTAATCTGAAGATTTGATCCTCGTAAGTGAGATCAATATTGCACGAACATTTACATCTGACAGATTTAGAAAAAGTAGATCGTGTTAGAATTTTCCAACAAACTTTAGATATGTTGAATGCCGGAGGCCATCAAATTATTTCTAAAATTGTAACTGGCGATGAAACGTACATACCGTTTAAGCCGAATCTGGATACATGAAGATGAGGAAACCCCTACGATGGTGAAAAAATAACGAGAAATGAAAAAAGTTACGTACACAGTATTTTTTAGAAGTACGGGTTTGATGGTCGCAATTAAATTAGAAGATCAGAATACAGTTACCACTAAATGGTATGTTGCAAATTGTTTGCCTACTGTGTTTAGTAAAGTGTCAAGAAAGGGAATCATGTTACATCACGATAACGGGTCGTCCCATACAACAGGGACAACTGTTCAGTATTTCCCGTAAAATTATAAAATATCCTCCTTACTCACCGGATTTGGCGATGTGTGACTTATGGCAATTTTTTGAGCTCAAAAATCATTTGAGAGGGAAAAGTTCCAGTCAGAAGATGAGATTGACATCGCAGTTAAGTGTTTTTTTGATAGTAGCCCTAAAGACAGCTGGTTGAACGCTTTTAAACTATGGAAGGAGAGAATGGTTAAGTGCATTATTGTAAATATCAATTACTTTGAACGTATTTAAAATAAAAATTCTAAAAACTTGTATCAATCTTTCTATTCTCACTAATTGTAGCTTGTCCTTCGTATTTACTTTAGCTTAATGTTAATTTACATTATTCATTCTTTTGTAATTTTTAATGTTTACACTGCTATTATTTTCCACTAACATATCACACAGAACACTGCTAGCAATATTGCGTTGTATCGATTTTGACCAGGGTCCAGAGACTTTAATAACATAGAGTGTATCGATTCTCGGTAGTACTCATTTGTGGTGATAAAACGGAAAATGTTTAAATTAACCCATTAATTAGTAATGGGAAGATAACTCACAGAAACGCTTTGGTTTTATCACATTTTTGGGTGCCAATTGGATATGCGGTCTACCATGCATAAAGCGGTGTACCGTTATACCGGGTAGGTAAAGTGGTACAATAAACGGTCTACTATAAAAAGTATTTATTAATTATATAGCTAATAGTAGATAAATAGCTTAAAAATACTTAAAACGTTTATACATTTACATCCCTACTGTCACTAAGAAAAGCAATAAACTTATAATAGTTTTTAAAATGAATGATTCTCATTTTGAGCTTAGCGCTTATTTTTACATTGTTCAGAGTATATGTCTTTGTCGTTCTAACACATGCTATTTAAGCTAGAAAGTTGTAACTATCCAGTTTTTGTTACCTCGGGCAGTGAATTAAGAAATACAGTCTTTTTTACGAAGCATTGTAATTGAGTTACACCTGCAACAGAAAGCGATAGGACTACGTGCGCCATGTTGGAGCGCGATGAAAACCATTCCACCTAAAATGGTTAAGTAGTGACACTCAAACTGCTACGTTCATTTTTAAAACCATACAAATACATTTATAAGATAATATTGAATGGTTTATAATTCTATCAAGTGCATTATTACCTACCAATTGTTTACCCTCACTTACATTAAACTCACTAAGTTCTTTTTTATTAACTGCAAGGAAATTATTGGATAATTTAATATCTAATCACGAGTGCTTGATAAAGTCCATTCGCGCACGAATACTTTCTGTGAGATTTATCAAACATAGGTGTCCAACATTTTTGACAAATTATACAGGGTGGGCCTGGATAGTTTTGAGGAAATCGGTACATTTTCTAAAAAACCTTCTCTCTTCCTACATATATAATATAATTTTTTTTTCTCAAATTTCCATTATAACTCAAACGAATGCTTAGATTTTTTTCGTGTTGGGGGATAATGTCTATTAATTAAGGGGCATAAAACAAGCGATAAGAATTTTCACAAACTTGCACAGTGGCGGAGTGGAGGGGGTGCTCAACCACTTTCATAAACAGAACTTCTACGCCAATGACTATTTTTAAAAAAGAACTGTTATTTTCATTATCTACATACAGTTTAACAAAAATAATGTACCTTCTTCTGTTTCGAAAGTCCTGTGCGTTTCCGAGTTATTTTGATTTTTAGTGTTTGATGTGGTACTAAGTTAAGTAATGCGCTTTATGTGAATAATTGAATATAAAGTTTTTAATAAAAAAGATATAATAAAACATTTAGAGCCATTTTAGTACCCAACGATCGTTTCTTTAAAATTTCAAATACATTTTCATTTATAAATAGGTAGGTTATCGTTTTTTTTTAGTATCCATTGTTATTATCCTCGTATAAAAAGAAATGCATAATTATTATTGTTATGCGGTCAATACTTTCTGTATAATTATGTATGTATCAATTTCGCCATAAACATGTATGTAGTTTTTAAGTGAGATTCTAATAAGTTATATACCGCTGCTCACTTGCTCTCATTAAGGAGCCGCCACTGTATCAAGCCATACTCAAATACAAGACTTTTGTAAATTGAAATCTGTTTAGTACACTAATTTTAACAATCTTTATTTATTATTGTAACAATACTTAATTAATAATTATGAAATTAATAAGAATTCTTAGCAATAACGATTTATAAATAAATAACAATAACACTAGTATAATAAAATTAGACACTTTGTTCAAAATGTAAACCGTTCTTTTCAATACACATTTCACAGCGACGTACAATAGAACGTCTTAAGTTAAATAAATGATGCACCCTTATTTTATTGCAACAAAACATGATACTCCTTGGAAAACAAATAAGCATTAAATTTTATATTTTGAAACGACAGTTTGACTTTTTACCAACACTTGCTTCATCTTGAATAATTTCACTGTTATTAATTATTGTTTTTAAGATCAAAAAGTTATTTCATTTGATTTGCCAGCTTTTAATTAGTGTAACATGCCGTTTACATTTACAAATAGCGAACAAGCCGACATTCATTTTATTTATGGGTTCGCAAATGGGAATTCAAGGTACGCAGCTAGGGAGTATCGGAGAAGATTTCCAAATAGACGACAACCTCATCATTCCCTTTTTGTGAGTATCCAGTATACAGTGAGCGGCTAAATTATGAAATAAATTCAATAATTCTTAAATCGTCAACTTCAGAGAAAAATCCCGATACCCGTCGATTTTTATTTTAGACGCGCGGTTGTTCAGGTTATTAATTTATTTTTGAGGTTACCTATGTAAGCGTGATGACGTCATTGATGATTTTCTTTAATGGAAAGGGGAAGTGTGGCAATGGAACTTTTGAGAGATGTTTTAATTATCTAATCAGTCGTAGCAATAGTTTTGAGTATTTGCGTTACGTATACATGGTGATTCAAGATTATTGTTGTTCTATAAAGATACAAGCGAACTAAAAAAGACAACTATTCCAAATTTGATATGTAGATATAACAGGTCATGATCTATCTTTTAAAAATATTTTCAAAAGTGCAACGTTGCCACTTCTACCAGAAACCCAAGGCAATATTGAAAATTCAAATTGAATACCTTGTATGTTATTGCATTTTCGGATTCTGCATAAAATTCTAAGCAACTTTTGTTAATATATCCCTATACCCGTCTCTAAGCGTTACATAAATGTCCTCTAAAATAAAATAATAATCTGACCAACCGCACACTTAAAAATAAAAATCGACTGGTTTCGGAATTTTTTTCTGATTTTATTTTGTTTGAAAGTTCTGTCATAATAATCTTTGGAAAGAAACTGATTCACTTCATATGTCGAGCAGTTTAGTATCAAGAATACAGTAAGCACATTAAAAATGATAACGAAAAGAAATATCAATTATGATTGGATGTGGAGATAGAACCGGAACGCAACTACAAGTATGTAACTTATCTGATACAAAATATCCTAACAAACCTATCAGAAAATCGACAGGTAGTAAAATTGAAAAAAAAATAGAGAAACTGGTTACGTTAAACACGTTGCAAACACTGGTCATTTACAAATAAACGAAAATGTAAAATTAAATTAATTCACACAGGTAAGTATCTACTATTAACACAAAGCAGAGAAAAAATGGTTTAATATTGTAGGATTGTTTGTAACTAAATTTAAATGTTCAAATTGCCACCCTCCTACTTCTTGGCAGTATTTGAACTTATGACCACAAGCTTCTTGAATATTGTGGATCATTTGTGGACTAATCTTACGGATTTCTAACCTAATTCTATTTTTCAAATCTTCCAGATTTCGTGGTTTCTCGACGTATACTTTAGATTTTAAGTAACCCCATAGAAAAAAATCAAGAGGTGTGAGATCTGGAGATCTTGGGGGCCACTCTATAGATCCTCGTCTACCAATCCATCTACCAGGAAAAGTTATTTTTAAAAAATCGCGAATAGGACGTGTATAGTAAGGAGGTGCACCATATTGCTGAAACCATATATTATTATTTGGTAAATCAGGATCATTTTCATTTGGGAAAATTACTGCAATGGCAGGTATAAGTTCATATTGTAAGAAGTCCAGATATCGTTGCCCTGTAAGAGTTTCATCGAAGAAAAAAGGACAAATGATTCTGTTCTCTACTATCCCCCCCCAGACATACACTTTTTGAGGATACTGAGTGTGTAACTCATTCATACAGTAAGGATTCCCTTTACTCCAATATCTACAGTTTTGTCGATTCACTGTACCATTTAAGGAAAATGTAGGCTTAGTCCGAAAAAAGAATTTGACGAAGGAATCCTGGATTGCGGTTACATAGGTCTTGCATGACTTCACAAAACTGCATTCGGTGATCCGGATCATCTTCATTGAGTTCCAGCACATTCTGGATTTTATACGGATGGTATTTCTCCTTTTTAAGTACATGTAACACCGACCTTTGTGAAATGCCTTCATCAGCTGCAATTGCTCTGGAACTACTATGAGGATTTTCTACCAAACTTAACAACACATCAAGTTTTACGTTTTCGTTCATTTTTGGACGACCAGCATTTGCAATGTGTTTAACGTGACCAATTTCCCTAAATTTCCTCTCAATTTTACTAACTGTTGATTGTGCGATAGGTGCATCAGGATATTTTGTATTAAACAAGTTACATACTTGTAGTTGCATTCTGATTTTATCTCCACACCCAATCGTAATTAATACTTCAATTCGTTGTGTTTCACTTAATGGTGCCATTATTATTAATTAATTACCAGTTATTCACTTAGTACAAATACCTACAATGTAATACCATTAAGTACTGAAGGAAGTAGTAAGTGTCTTAAATTTGACTCGTGCCAACTCGATATCAAAAAAATCTATTCTTTTTGCTACTTTCTTTTTGTTGTCAGTTTTAAACATTTTCGATTTATGGATCAATTTATACCAAAATGTGTAATTTTTAAGAAGCTATTATTGCATTCCAATTAAATTAAAAAAATATTCAAATTGTTGAATAATAGCATACACCCACCGCATCCTACATGTGATGTAGTTCTTCGGTTAGTGAAAGTACTAAACTATCCAATTTGAGGGATAGACAGATTAGGGCAACGGTGACAAACTCATTATTCGGTAATCAGTTCACTGAATTTTCTAATGGCAACGTTAACCCTAAAGTATCTTAATGACGTTAGAGATGTATATGCCTAAACGCTTTAATTGAACTATTCTTAAGCTATTTGTCTACTATTAACTATATAATTAATACGTAATTGTTAAGGTAGACCGCGTATTCAAACACTTTCTTTAGCTATCCAGTATATCGTAGTACACCGCTTTATACATGGTAAACCGCATGTCGAATAGGGTGGTGCGAAAAAATTCAAGTTTTGAATTCGTAGTTGCTATAGTGCGGAAAAGTTGTGATTGGTAGATAAAAGAAAAACAAAAATTTTTTTTTTTTTGCAATCGGACGAAAGTTTCACAAAATAAGTGAAAACCGTAATTTTTTCATAAATTTATTTTAATTTTTTGTTTTGATATTCAATCAATAAGGGTGTGTGCTATTTACTTTATTTACACATTGTATGTTTGGTACTTACCTTGGTTTAGTCTTTTTGCGTAGATCTATTTTGTTATACCTTCTTTACTCTATACTTGTACTTGGTTTAGAAGCCACTCTGTATTGTGGTTTGCTTTCAAAATTGGGCATTACTGATCTAGATTCTAGTGTGGTTCTGATGTAACCGTCTCTTGATTGGGGCCCACACACCTTGAGCGACGCTTCAGTGATCAACTTTAGGCATCTTTCGACGGATTTCGTGTAAGAGCAGAATGTTTTGATATCCCAATCTGGAATATCACCAGACTGAATGAACAACGATATTTCTTCATTAGGTACACTCCGAAGAAGGGGAGGAGAAAACATCCTTGTATTACTCCAGTAAATCAACTCTGTGTAGTCTGATGTATTGAAGTTCAAAGTAGGAGTGATAAAGTTTCTAATGGTTTTACTCTTTGAACATGTCTGTCTTGCTTTTAAAGCTCTCCCAAGTCTCGTACGTGCTTCCTTTCATCAAATACCATCGGTATCAAGATGTTTTCGGAGTGAGCAAAGAACGAGTTCCTTTCAATAACAGGATCCACTAATTTCTTCAAGTCGTCTGACAGGTACCGAGATGTATGTATTGATTTGTAAACGTGAAGCGGCCCATCTGATATGTACTTACTGCACTTTATCCCAAACCAAACTGGTATGTAAGATCTTAAAATGTATGCCACACTCCTTTAGAGGATCAGATGGATTTTCCAAACTCACATACAACCGAAGAACTCTATTTGCGCACGTGAGCCATCTGGCGCGCGAAATTAGGTCTGGTTCTCATTTAGAGTCTCCACTCCTTATTGCTTGACTTATGTCCCAAAGGTACTGTTGATCTTTACTGAACAGTTTTCTGTCTACTTGTGGTATCTTAAATCAATGCGTTGAAAATTAATTACTTGAAGTTTTTCGCAACTAATTAATTTCTGCCCAATCGGCCCACCAAATGATTTTGGATCCATTGTCACACCATCCAAATGTTGAAAAAGGTGACGGAAAGGTAATTCAATAAAGTGAATCAAACACATCACACTGCAGGGATCGTGGAAGATGCACTTCAAGTTGTCTAATTGCATCACCCTTCTGTCCTGTATTCGTATTTGTACTATCATCCTACAACATCTAGAGTTTCTAAAGCAATTTCCTTATCGTTGAGGTATGAAACAATCGATTTTGCTATGTCCTGAGCTGATCCAGACTTAAGAGACACATGACCTAAATAATCCAGGTTCTTTTATGATTACATAATGTTCCTCTTTTACCGTTAGACGGAATTGTTTGGATTCAACTTTCTCTATGGTTAGTGTGTCGTCCTTGGGCCCATAAAATTATATACCATGTGGTTCAACACTTTTACTTTCTTGCAATTTCTTCCTACAGCGACTCTTCGCCCTTGTTTTCTTGTATCGATCAACTACACTAGAGGAACCTGTTTCATTAACTAAACCAATATCCTCCAAAACACTTGATGCTATGGCAACAGCTGCCCGATCTGATACATCGTAACGGTCACAGCGCAATGCAGTAGTTTTTAGCTTAACTTTCATCTGACAAGGATATTTTTCTTTGTAGAGGTGAAAGCTTTGTACTCACCATCTTCTTATCAGTCGTTTCACAATCAGACAAGCTGCGCTGCGCTATAATTAAATGATTATTTTCCTCAATCTCAGTTTCTTCTGGTTTAGGAGATTGTCTTTTTAGTGTATAACTTTGTCTTTCGAGCCTGTTCCTAACTATTTTCGTCTCCTTTTGATCAATAGTACCAATTTTTCCCATCCTGTACTTTCTCTGAAGGTGAATAAACCTGTGTTCAATGACTGAAATTTTGTTAGGCTTTTCACACAAACAGTTTATTTCAATCGTACAATCACAAATATCTGGGGTTTTTGTATAGGAACAATCTAAATGCATTTCACACTTGCACGCTGAGACATCAAACAGTTGAGATGCTTGGGTTTTCAATGCATAACTTTTTTTCTATGAAGTTTGGTTTCCTCTTATCTCGATTGTACGATTTCTGGTAAATAAATATCACTTTTTGTGCAAAAGTGTTGCTGCCAGCTCAGAAACTAACTTTAGTGTTGTTAAGCTTACTTGCCAACACAAACTGCTTTTCAAAGCAACATCGAAGCACATCTCCATAGCTTGGAGGAATGTTCGGCGGAAATTCTCTTGGATCACCAAATATAGGGCACCGAAAAAACTGTCTAGTAATTCTCTTAGTCAATGATGTATGCATTTCGGTAAAGAAACTGAGTACAAACACTAAAATCACGAACAAAACATAAATAATTAGTGGTAAAACACAAGACACTGACTCTGCCAGTGTTCCCAGCGATGCGCGCGCGGCAGACACCCGGCAGAACACTCGCACTGTTTTGCAGCGTGGTCGGTGGCGGCCAGATGAATGAATACGATTTTCACTAATTTTGTGAGACTGTCGGCTGATTGTGCGATCGGAAGATATACCGCTAGAGACAAAAATAGTGTTTTTACTGTTTTTCAATGCTTGATGTAAAAAAAATGTGCTATAGGAACTAAAAATATCAAATAAAAAAAATTAAAATAAATTTATGAAAAAGTTATAATTTTCACTTATTTTATGAGACTTTCAGCTGATTGCGCGATCGGAACATAAAGTCCGATTTCAAAAAAAAATTTTTTTGTTTTTCTTTTCCGCACTATAGCAACTATGAATTCAAAACTTGAATTTTTTCGCACCACCCTACTCGACATTCTGTGTACTATGTATAAAACGGTGTACTATGATATACTGGATAGGTAATGTTATGTAAGTGTTTGAATACGCGGTCTACTTTAACAATTACGTATTTATTATACAGTTAATAGTAGATAAATAGCTTAAGAATAGTACAATTAAAGCGTTTAAACATATACATCTATAACGTCATTAAGAAACTTTAGGGTTAACGTTATCATTAGAAAATTCAGTAAACTGATTACTGAATAATAAGCTTGTCATCATTACCCTAACCTGTCTATCCCTACAATTGGATAGTTCAGTACTTTCACTAACCGAACTACATTACATTTAGGATGCGGTGAGTGTGTGGTGATTATTCAACAATTTGGACGTTTTTCAATTTAATTGGAATGCAGTAATAGTATACTAAGAATTGCCCATTTTGGTATAAATGGATCCTATAAATCGAAAATTGATTTAGTTGCACACAAAATGCTGCTAAAAGATTTTTATAAAAGTGTGTGGATGTGAAATAATTTTGATTAACGCAAAGGACCAATAATTGAATTAACTTTATTTTTGTAACTAATTATACATTATGATTAAACACAAAATTATGTAATAAACACATAGATTCTTGAGGTGGTACTTTATAAAACATACTAGTAACATCAAAACTGTATTATGCTTGGATATAAGAAACTACTTGTCTAATGGGCATATTTGGTTTGCGGATTTTTAAAAAGCCGTATAATTTTGCCGCTAAACATGTAAAGCAGATGTTGCGGTTGTGTTAAATCAGTTTCACATTTTTCTGAAATTTTTTCAATTAAAATGTGTTAATTACTGATTGTAAATGGTGTACATAGTTTCATAGTCATTCTAATTAAGTTAGTGTAGTTAATGTAGTGCTTTCATTAAGAATAGTTCATACTGTAAGTGTAAATAGTATACGTAAATTTTTAGAGGTAACATTATAACATTATAACACAAATAAGAGAATAAGATAAACCACACCATGGCACGTATTTTCGATGTCGTTTTCTTACCACAGCAGTAACACATTAAAGTAATTTGTTAAATGTTATTGTTTACTTAATTCAATAATTATAAGTAAAACTAGAAGAAACGGGGACCGTTGAGCTCAAAGGTTTATGTACTCGATTAATTAAAAAAATAGAAATTTTACCTTATTGTGGCACAAAGTTTATACCCTAAATGAAAAACAAACACAAATAAAATATCATTTACATTAAGGCTCTTTATTCATAACACTAGTTGACGTAGACACCAACGACAGCGCTATAAGAGGCACTGATATAGTTTGTCAATGTAAACTAACAGTTAAAGCAAATAAGTAAGCAATCGTTAACGATGAGTATACAGGGTGTAACTTTTGAACGGGTCGTTAGAGTTTGTTAAAATTTTGATGGGTTATATTACTGCCAGTTGGGATTTTTTACATAAAAACACAATATGGCCGACTTCCGGTTTCACCGGACATGACGCAAAATCTGAAAATTTAAATAGAACACCCTGTATATTTTTACATATTTGGATTCTAGGGCTTTTAAATACATACAGTTCATCTGAAAAATGTCAACTCAAACGCCATTTTACTTTAACAGAGCCGGCTTCAGGAGCATGTGTTAATGAAAATTAGAAAATAAAAAATTACTGCTTTATTTAGGAACTAAGGAAATTACTATGCAAATCGGTTTACTAGTACTTGAAAGAGATATTTAATATACAGTGTAGCCCATATATGTTTCTATTGGGAACAGCGAGTTTTAGTTAAAAAACCGTAATTTTTTAATTTGATCGTTAACAAACTCCACAAAAATTAATTATTAGGAAAAATAATATTGTGGGGGTAATTGTACTTCAATTATCTATAATTTAGATGACGTCATAATGATCTAAAATTAAAAAAAAAAAAAATAATAAAATTAGAATGGCGCCTGAGTTGACGTTTGACATATATCTGTATGTATTTGAAGCCCTAGAATCCAAATATGTAAAAATATACAGAGTGTTCCATTTAAATATTCAGCTCTTGCGTCATTTCCGGTGAAATGACCGGCCATGTTGGTTTTTTCAAGTAAACAGTCCCAAACTGGTACTAATATAATGCACCAAAATTTGGACAAAATCTAATAACCAAAAGTTACAGGGGTGGCCCCTATTTTATTTACGCCCGGTATATATAAATTACACATATGTATGAATAGCTAAGTAAATATGAGAATTTGTTCATTTAACAAAAGGTTAATAATTTAGCTAACAGTACCGCTGATACACAAATAATTAAATAGTTCAACTGAAATCATTACGTTCAATATGATAACTATACAACTTCCACTGGTGCAGAGAGACAGAGATTGGTGTATACAATTAATTGATTGCTTCGGAAACCAGGTAAAATGAATGTAATTGTAAACTAACTTCTTTCTATATCCTCAACGCGGAAGGTACATATATCGGTAGTGTGTAGATGATGGTATTAGAAATTACAGTAAAAGTGACCATGTAACTTCAATAAGAATCGTAGAATTTATTTTAGAAAGTAATCGCAACGATATTACCAGAATGTTGATGTAATTATTAGTACAGGAAGAGTGCGAAGATTTCCAGAAAAGGAAAAAGTAAACGTCCACATTGCACCTAGTAACAATCAGTTCAATATGAACAATGTATTGTATTATATCCCAATTAACTTGCGTCGTTTAATTAAACATTAAACAGAGATTTGGAATGCACGTGTTTTTATGAAATTTCGTAATTATAATTTATGAAGTTAATTTCAATGCAGAAATAACAAAATAATGACACATAACGATCAACTAAATAATTATTAATACCCACAAAATGGAAAATTATAATTTATTATAGAATACACAATGAGAATGAAAGACAAGAGTCAATGGCGTAACATAGGGGTTTTACTTATGGTAAAATCATTTGGTATATTGCACAAAACATTCTAAATGGGAATATGGACTAAAATAAGTGAAATCAAATTACGCCCATGACAGCTTACGGGATGGCGTCGAGGGGCTCGAAGGCGGTGATGGTAGGTTTCCGTGTTAACAATCAGCCGTTTGTTATCTTCTTCGGCTTCTTTCTCAATGTCCAGAAGTCATGGTCGAAGATGGCGGAACTAGGGCGGGTCTTCTTCCCTTTCTTTCATGATGGTAGCGGCGATGAAAGTTGACGTCGATGGAGCCACCGCTGAGCTTTAGCTAGGGGTGCCGTGTGTTAGCGGTACTGGCTTTGTTTTTTTCAGCCACCTTCTCTTTTTATGGTGGCCGCTGGTAGTGCATTGCTGCACGGTCGGTCAAACGGAAAGTAGCGCACGACCGTACCTCGCACTATGGTTCCGGCAGCGGTCTTGGGTCAAACAGAATCAGTAGTCGCGCAACCACTCCTCTCAGTTGTACCGTCTACCCATGTAAGAACGATGTTGGCGATCGGTACTGCTTTGTAAATGGCAGAATTGTCTTTATCTGAATACCTTATCGAGAATCAAACCTGGATTGATGCAGTAAGCGTACATATATACTTGTTTTTTCTGTTCTGTCAAACGAAACGTACGTCGTAAATTGGTTGTTACTAACGTATAGTGATATCGTTTTTGAGTAAGAACACTAGATTAATTTTATGAATACATAAATGATTAGAACGGCCCAGATCTAGTAGGTTTTTGGTACCAATAAAGTATAATGATTCCATTATCTAAAAACGGCACACAAAAATAATTTTCGTAAAAGTTATATACAGTGTGGAACAGCCAAATGGAATAAATTTAGTAGCTCCATTATTATGCATTTTTTAGAAAATCCTGAGACACGTCAATTTCTAATTTTAAAATGATGTCTTGGCACGTACAAATGTCATCCCTAATTTCAACTCCCTTCAGGTGACAGCTACAACCCCTAAATTTTCAAATTGGAAGTAGGGGTTTGTGATACGTCATTTGAAAGGTATTTTCATTCTCTATTCAAAACTGTTATGGTTTTAAATTTTATTTCAGAAATTAAATAGAAAAACACATGTTTCTCCAGCGTGGGAAATTCGTTACATTAAAATAAAACTTTTATAAGTATTACCATTTGTCAATGTTAGGTTCTTAAATGTTAATAATAACAAAAAATAAATGTCTTTAATTGCCGACATTCCCTACATTAAGATAAAAACTTACTAATAAATACGTACAATTTTTGCTCGACAATCGAACGACAAAAACCAGCAAGCAGCAAATGAACAAACCTGAAATTTATTAATGACTTGGACATTATCAGCTTTAGTGAAATTACCTAAAAACGCGATTGTCACGGTAGCAATAGTTGACCGTTGTCAGTGTTAAAATTTTTGCTTTAATTTTCGAGTTGCAATTAAGAGAAATGGTTTACCTAACAGAAATGCATAAGCTAACGATTCTGCAGACGATTGGTTACCGAAACAGAATACAAACGCAGGCCGAAGTTCCCTGCCTATTTCGAGAAAAATATCCGCAGTTGCCGCCGATATCTCAAGGTACCGTAAGTAAAATAGAGGTGCAGTTTCGTAAACGAGTACATGTACGACAGCTTAAGAAACATCGTCCCAATAAACGCAGCGACGATCAGAAATTGGATGTAATGCTTATTGTTGAAGGAAATTCACATTCGTCGAGCCGTCAAACAGCTTCAGCATTAAATATTAGCCATTCCTCAATTATCCGCGTATTGGCAGAAAATCAGATGCACCCAGATAAACTGCTACCAACTAATTTACAAATAAAAAATGTTTTATTTTCGGATGAATCTACATTTACCCTTCACGACAATGTTAATCGCCAAAACTGTCGTTACTGGTCAAGAAAAAATCTTCACTGGATGAGGGAACTACACATACAAAACCCTGTGAAAGTAAATGTTCGGGCAGGAATAATTGGAGAAAACATCATTGGTCCCTTTTTCATTGGCGGATATTTGAATGGAGAAACTTACTTAGAACTTTTTTTTATGATTGTGGACCTGAACAGGCTAAATTTGGCCTATCGTGCTAAAGCACTCAGGAACACTTAGGGGGATGGATAGAGGGATAATGAATTGCCAATATATGCCTATGAACAGCTACCTTAAATTTTCTCATATCATAAGTGAGAGGAAAGCAGGAACTAGGGAGATCATTCCAGAGTTTAGAAGCCGTGTAGAAAAATGTGGATTGCGCCCGTTTGGTACGACAAGTGGAGATTTGTACTGCACACTGATGATGTGAGTCAGCGAACCGAGTGTTTCTCGCAAAGATAGCCCGAGATGGTATCAAAGAATACAATTCAGCAGCACAATAGCCGCTGTAATAACGATAATACAAAGAAAGAACTGAAACCATCCTTCTATGCTCAAGGGACTGTATGTGAGAAGTTAAGGACGGGTGATTTATAGGCCTAATCACTCTCTTTTGAATACGATCAACGATATCGAGAGAGTATTGGGGAGCACTAACCCAGAGGTGAGAATTATATTCCAGATGAGGCCGAATTTAGGCCTTAGACAGCAGAAGGAGTTGTCGAGAGGTAAAGTACCGCTTAGATCTGTACAAAAAGCCTATTTTACGAGCAACTGTTTTGGTAGCTGACAGAAGATGGTCAACCCATGAGAGATTTGAAGATACAGTTATACCCAACAGAGTGATAGAGTCTGAAAACTTAAGAACTGAGCCATTCATACTTACAACAGGAAATGATCGACCTTTTTTGGCAGACATAAGGCAACACTGAGTTTTGTTAGCATTAAATTTCACTAGATTTTGCTTCCCGATTCGAGAATACGTTGAATGTCTTTGTTGATTGAATTTGCCATTTCAGCTTTAATTTCTTGATTTGACATAGAAGGTGGATTATCACAATGAATATACTGAGATAAACTACAGTGAAGAGTGCTATCGTCAGCAAAGCAATGGATGGGGTTAGTTGATACAGATATAAGGTCATTTATGTACAGCAGAAAAAGTGTAGGCGCTATAACGGATCCCTGTGGTACGCTCGCGTTGATGCTAACTTCTTTTGAAAAAAAAACCATCAACTAGGACAAGTATTCGTCTTTTATCAAGGAAACTAGAAAGCCAGTTGATGGGCGTATCATTTAACCCAAACGAGGTGAGTTTGGCAAGTAAACACTTATGCCAAACTTGGTTAGATGCCTTTAAGATATCTAAAGCGACTACAACTGTTTCAAACTTGGGTCACATATGAAAGAAGATCGCCCGTTGAACGACTTTGCCTAAACCCATATTGGTGGTCACTAAGGAGTTTGTTAGTTTCAACGAACGTGAGCAGTTGCTGGTTGATGACTTTTTCCATGATTTTAGACAAAATGGAAGTGATGGCAATTGGTCGGTAGTTTGAGGGATCGGTCTTATCGCCTCTTTGGGAATAGGTTGAACATTTGCTAGCTTCCATGATGAAGGGAATTCCCCAGAAGACATAGAGATCGTATAGAGCTTAGATAGGACTGGTGCTAGTTCGGGGGAGCATTTCTTTAAGATAATAGCTGGAATACCGTCTGCGCCAGTCGCCTTAGTGAGATCAAGCCTATTGATGATCGATTCCAAGAGCTTGTACCGAAAATGAATTGGTTTCATAGCGTATGAAGAAGAGTTGACTAGGGGAACATCTTTTCCAGAATCATTGAGACACGAGTTTCATGCAAACAAATCCACAAAAACATTGGCTTTGTCTACAGAATCAGCAACTACCGATCCATCAATAGACGTCACGGGTGGAAATGAAGATGTTCCAAAGTTTTTACTAATGGCTTTAGATAAAGAGCAAAATTTACGACTGCCTAAAGGAGATGTAGCTAGTTCATTGCATTTTCGTTGTTCGAACAACTTTTTAGTTTTAGTGGTTTCACTTTTGCAGATATTTCGAGCACCAACGTAGTCTACATGACTGTCGACCGATTTATTAGGTTTCCATTTAATGTAATATTTATTTTTTAAAGATATTGCATCAGCACAAGCCTTATTGAATCAGGGTTGGGAACGTGAATGACCTATGCGGTACTGTTTTTTGGGAATGTATAACTCCATTCCCATGAGGATGACTTCAGATACTGAAAGAGCGATCTCCGCAGAAGAGGACGACTTAAAACAATATTCACGCCATAGAAATATTGCAAAAAAATCCCGTAAATTACTCCATCGAGCTGACTTAAAACACCTCAAGGTTCTATCGGTTTTGCGAACAATGGTGGAATTAGGTACAGTAGAAATGATTTCCATTAGATAATAGTCGGAAAGACCTAAAGGCGAAAGAACGAAAGTTTTATAAACCAGAGGGTTTGATGTAAGAAAGAGAGTTAGAAGATGTGGAGTATGGTTAGGGTTAATTTTTATTTTCTAAGGAAGAAACCCTCTTGCAATCAATTCGGTTCTTGATGTAGGCACATACGCCTCCTTTATATCGAAAGTTAGAGTGAAGGTGGTATTGAGGAAACTGCAAGTCGGGTGACTCGGAGCTTTCGGAGGAGACTTGTGTTTCAGATAGAAACAAAATATCAGTTTGTAATTGTTCAAGATGTTGGTGAATAGCATTAAGATTAGACCTAATACCGCGGATGTTGCAGTAGTGAATCAGAAAGTTGGTACTTTCGATGACCAAGGTCGCTTGGGCCCTGTCCTCCCGGACATCCGAATGGGGCAGGATTTTACGTCCGGAATTTATTACCCTAGAAACCACAGCCATCTTATTTTTTAATTTGGGACTTTTAATCCGATTGGAAGACAGTGAAGGCGAGAACGAAGAATAAAGATGATAATAGATAAAGGTAACCGGCAGCCCTTACCGAGCTCAGAAAATCGGAGACCCAATATTCAGAAACCCATGATAAGGGTGGTGGTACCTTCCCGGCTGGCATGGAGTATACATGCCTACCACCTGCTCCAAAATAATGTTATACCGGCGATTACAAGCTTGTATCTAGTTGAAGAAAACCGACAACTTCCAGATAATGCAATATGGTTCCAGCAGATGGCGCACCAGCACATTACAAAGTCAATATCCTGCAATATCTCCACTCAATCTTTCCAAATCGCTGGATAGGTAGACGTGGTTCTGTAGACTGGCCTACACGATCACCTGATCTCACGCCTTTAGACTTCTTCTAAATCCGACAATCTAGCTGACTTAACAAGAAGAATAACACTGGTAATTAGGTCGATTAGCCGCAGATGTTAACTAACGTTAGAAGACATTTCTATTTACATCTAGGATGCTGCCAAGACGCTGAAGGCATGCATCTGCTCCATTAATAATGATTTCTTTTATTTTAATGTTTTACTTTTTCTAGTAAATTTCTGCAATAAAATATAAAAGCATATCAGTTTTGAATAGAGAATAAAAAGACTTTTCAAAATAAGTATCACAAGCCCCTACTTCGAATTTGAAAATTTAAGGGAGTTGAATTTAGGGATGACATTTTAAAATAAAACATTGACGTGTCTCAGGATTTCCTAAAAAATGCATAATAATGGAGCTACTGAATTTATTCCATTTGGCTGTTCCACACTGTATAAGAAACAACACGATAAAAACAGTTTATAATGTAATCTCGTTTTCAATTAATTTTTTTCAGCAAATTTTAATTTTACAAAGACATTCTTGCATTAAAATCTAAGGATAATTGCACCCTTATGCGCAGTTAAAGTTCAGGTGCTGAATTTTATAACGTAATCTCGAAATGTACGGAAAAAATTGCATTTTATACTTAATGGAATTTCTTCTAAAATTTATCATCCATAATTATTGTTATAAGTAAATTGTGTAATTAGAAATATTTCACTAAAGTGATTTAAATAGATAATACATTTTTACGCACTCTCCCATAGAGATCATTAATTTTTTTTTATGAATCGTCGTAGTAGTCCATTAAAATCATTTCTCTTTCAGATTAATCTACGAAATTACCGAGACGTTGCGTTTAATTTTGTAAATTGCCGATTTCTATATGAAAATGATGTAACGTACTTTACTAAATCGATAAATTCAATTTTATAATTTTTGGTGAATGTTTCGTTAATGATCAATTTTTATTCTAGTGGCGTATGTAAATCTTGGAGCAGCATTAATAGCAGCCGGTAGATGTCAAGAAGCCGTTTCAGTATTACGGCAAGGTTCTCGTCTTGATGGAACAGGGTTGAGAGATCGAAGAGAGCATGAATCTGCACGTGTCTCAGCCCTTTTACAACTAGGTGGCCTTTATTCAGATCAGGGCCGTCTTCAAAGAGCTCTCGCTGCTTATAGAGAGGCCGCACATTTATTACCGAAACATTATCCACCCCAGGTGAGTAAAATTATATGAAAAAAGTTTGTCACTTAATTGTGATAGGGAACGTCATTCCGTGATGAGAGACCATCTGCTCGACCTTTTCTATGGTGAACAGCTGGGCTCTCTGACAAATGCTACGCTTACTGATAATCACGCTAAGTGCTGCCAACGTTCAGCCAATTCACCGTTTCTCTAACTGCTTCTCATATCTCAACAAACGTAATAACCATTATTGCGTCTCTTGTTACTATATATTCGCTTAATTTAATTTATCAGCAGCGACTAAAGTAAAGTTGCTTGTTGCTGAAATAATAATAATCATAACTTAGAGTTATTTGATTTTCCTCTCTTTCAACGTTCCTAGTTTTATGGACGTAACGGCAAATATGTTTTTAATTAAATTTCGATCACTTTAATGAGCGATACAAGAAAAAAGCGAAAAGTGAAATGTAATACTTTAATACTCGGTAATTAAAATTTAATTTCGCAATATTAGAAGGCAAGAAATTTTATAGCACGCTATAAGTCTTCAATTGAATCACTCGGAGATAGACCACCTCCGTTTTTATTTAGAGCTTCAATAAACTTGTGTAACCCAATACTAATTAACGTTATTAATTGTTTTCCAGAGCGTCTTCAACTTACTGGGTGAAACCTTAGCGAGATTAAAACAAGATGAGGAGGCAGAACGATGGTATCAAGCTGCCCTAAACGCACAACCAGATCATGTTCCAGCTCATATTACTTATGGCAAACTTCTCGCTAAAAATGTAAGTGTATCATTATTTTTTGTCTAATACCGAAACGCTCGACTAATTTGAAAAGAGGCTTCACATGCACGAAGCTTGATTTGTAGCATACTTTAATTAAATTTTCTAAAACCGCCTTCCATCTGTCAAATTAACGTCGCATTTGTATTCTACGCTTGCGAACATTATTTACTTGAAAAATTTCAGATTTACGTTTATGAAATTTAGTAGCGCGTAACTGTCTTTTACTTTATCGAAAAACAGCTTTTACTGTATATTAAAACTTTTCATTGCCCAAATTACAAACTAAATCCCATTTCAATTAATTTACTCGAATTGCTTCAATCCCAATTTATATTAAATTAATTACAAACAATTTAAAACAATGGCAAGGAAATCAATTTCGTTTTAATTTGATTGAGGGTGGTGGCGTACCTTTTGATGGAAATTTTGAAATAAGAAATTAACTGTACTATAACAATCAATTACCTGAATAAGGTAAGTTGTTAAAAGAAATAAACATTAATTTTATAGTCTGATTGTTTTCGAAAAATTATCCTTTATACAGAGTTGTTACAACAGATTACTTGAGAAAGTTAAAATTTAAATAAGAAAATCTAATCTTAAAGTTTCACTTGTCCCGTATTACTAAAATACGATTCATAGCTCTTTAATCAGTTTTAAACTTTTGCATATTACTTTCGGAATTAATCAAAAATTGCTTAATTATCTCGAAGTTTAGTGTTGTTGGAAGTTCATTTTTGTTGAATGAGAAATTCTGCGCGTTAGACGATGCTTGAAGAACAATATTACTTTTAAATTGGCACTGTCCAAGGCAGAAATTATTCTTAAACGTTTGTTTTATACTGTAAGATAACGCAAAGATTTTGAATTTTATAATTAACATCCTTGTTACAATTTTCATCATAGTTTCAAAGTATCCTTATCTCTGCCATATGTTGAGTTAACACGTATTTAACATCTTTAACAAGATTCAACTTACTGATTGATTCGTTTAAGAGTAAGAAATATGAGAATCTAAATATTATGTCTAATAAAAATGCATACCTTCATATGGGATAATCATGTTGACGTTTGTCCATAGCAAAGACAAATGTGGTCATCAGTAAGCATAAAATGTCATAATAATAATTAATAAACAACAAGGACGACTGAGAGTAAACTGTCGTGAGTGCCATGAAGCGGTAGACGGATAGGGCTGCGGTTTTTTTTGGACAACTACTTAATTGTTAAGGTAGAGAACTAATAAGGATCCCCACTCCATGCCAGCCGCTCAAAGGGGCATGGGAGTGAATTATTGTGCATTAAGAAGCAATAAGAAAGTAATTTCGGGAGAGGTCAACTTATTAGAAATTACGCAGTAATACTAAACTAGAAACCGACTTTTTTTTAACATCTTGACTGCCAACTACGAGATAACTCGTAGATTGCGTTCTTTTCTAGGACGCCAACTACGAGTTATCTCGTCCTGTGTTTACTTGCCATTTTTGTGCAGCTACGATTAAACTCGTAGTATATCAGTGCTAATATCGATAGATGGCTTCTCGGAAAAGAACAGAAAATTTATTAAAAAACGAACAAAAAATATTATTATAAAAATTAATTCAAATTCAAGAAAATTTATTGTTTGTGGAACTTCTTAAAACAATCTTCCACGCAAAGGGCTGGCTTCTCTTTACAGGCTGGACAGAAATAACGCGTTTCTCGGCATTTTTTTGCTTGGGTACATATACGACATGGCTTTGTCGGACGCTGTTTTTTTTTTGGTAGGTGGTAGACTCTCTAAATAATGGAGCTCTTGCAATCTAAATTTCTTCGAAATTGGTTGAATCTCTTCTCCAATCAACGCGATGACGAATTCTTCTCTGAACATTATCAGTTTTATTTTAGAAGAAGTTACTTTTGAAAAAGTTTGTGAGCATTGTGTATATATATATATATATATATATATATATATATATATATATATATATATATATATATATATATATATATAGGTATCTCTATAATATGTAGTGAAACCTTTTTGGGCCATCTTATAGTTTTTCTTAGAGATGAACAGTATGAAAGCATTTGATCTGATCGGTCAATGCCAGACATTCCATTATTGTAATCTCGAATTATATTCGGTTTTATAGAAATTTTTCCATTGCGATTGGCCACCTCTACCATTTCAACAGCATGCATGTTTGAAATGCTAAGGACATCTCGTTTGTCTTTCCATTTGCATACAGTAACAGGACCATTTTGCTGCCAAATACACTCCCCTTTTTTCAGTTTACGATTTACCACATCTCTGGGGTTTCCTTTTCTATTATTTCGTTGGGTTCCACACACATAAGTTTTTCGTGTATTTAACAGTTTTGTAAGAGTAACAGAATTATAAAAATTGTCCATTTATCGAGATAGTCCTCAAGTAAATGTAAAACAACGTCAGCAGTGTGACCTACATTATTCAGTTTCCTCAGATTTTCCGCTGTAAATCTTTATTTTCATTATGAGACCGTCGGACTCACATAGTTCATACAGTTTGATACCATTTTTATGTTCTTTATCTTTTATGTACTGGCGGAAACACAATCTTCCCAGCCAAAGCATCATGTATTCGTCAATACAAATATTTTTATCTGGTACATAGTTTTCACGCATAATATTATTGAAGTAATTTAGTATTGGTCTTACCTTGTATAATCTGTCGGCAGATGGTAGTTATCAACGAAATGAAAATAACGAAGTAACAACTGGAATCGATTTCGACTCATATGTGAGCGCCAAAAGTTTACATTGTATAGCTTGTTTGTGCTCCAGTAATGTTCGATTGATGGAAAACTACAAGGTCCCATTTTCAACAAAAGTCCAATAAAACTTTCATCTCTGCAGCACTGACGTCTTGCCACTTTGATACCCTGTTAGATTTTTTTATTGCTTTGCGTTGTTCAATTTCTTGCGCAGCATATAAATTAGTTTGTTCCACCAGTAATGCAAGAAACTCATCCGAAAAAAATAATTCCACCAGCGTTTGTACTATAAACTTTGACGTATCTAATTTCATATCAACATTTTCTTGGAAAATAAATAATTCAGGATTTTGTTGAATTTCTGTCCACAAATTATCATTCGCATTTGATGTTGTTGCTTGGGAATCATCGTCATTATCTTCAGGTTCGGGATCAACTTCAGGTTCGGAGACGACTTCATCTTCACTATCACTTGAATTTTCAGAAGGTTCAAAATCGCTACTGTCGTTACCATCCTCGCCAAAACTCCAGTCAAATTCTGAATCACTTACAGTTGCGTAGTACTCAAGTTCTTTTTGAGTTAGTAGTCTTTTCCTATCCATATTGGGTTCTTGATAATTTAATTATAATAATAATTATAAAACAAAACACTCAAGAAAGACGTAAACGTGATGCACTCGACAACTTCTGAGATACTACTGACAAATACGGACGCGTATCTATGATTCGGCTTTAGCGAAGCGACAAGTCGAAGCTTGTCTTCGCGTGTCTGTGTACGAATTAACTCGTAGTTGGCTTCCGCGAAGAGATTTCTGTTACAGAAGCCAACTACGAGATAATTCGTAAGCCCTTTTTTTTCTAAAAAAAACACATTTTTTATTCTTTTTGATGATAACTATGCTCTAGAATTAGTGTTTTTAATAATATATTGTGATTAAATGAAATTGTCATTTTAGGCCAGATTTCGTGGTGCGCTACTAGGAAGTCTTCGTCCTCTTCAGCGCGTGAAGTGTATAGTTAGTTGACAGTGCAGTTGTGCGGACTGTGCTTTTGTCGCTAGGCTGGTGTAGTGTAAATACAAAGTAATATCACTTATATGAATGATAATTGTATTAACATAAAAGTAAGTAAACGAACGACAATACTCATCCTGAGGCACCTTTGATTGCGGCGGACCATTGTATGTTTACTCGAGAAAGACAAACTCCTCCTGACCGTGCGTAAAAATCATTCTCCACAGGTAGTTTCCTCCTCTGCGAGCGTGGATGCTCAACAGGAACTCTAAGATGGTTTGAGTATGCGTGATACTAGTTGCATCCGGAGCCGCTTTCGATACTTCCACTTTCCCAACATCACCTACCAGCGAGGCCAGTGTTGAAGAAAGTGCCGCTGCTAGCAGTGTCCGCTGCTGTTGTGGAGCTTTCATCTTCCTCCTGGCGGAAGTCTCGAAAACTTCGCACAACCACTATAACTCACGGGGTGGTCCCCACGGCAGTTCACGCAATTTGCCCAGTAGGTGCGGTGTTTCTTGCATTCACTGTTAGATGATCTCCAGCGCACAGCGTGCTGCATCCCTACAGCTTTGTGTGACGGAAACCCTGGCATCGGTGACACTGCTTGTCTTTAGCATGAAGTCTTTGACGGACATCGTTCGGGTGAAGGAAATCCTACGTCCACCTCTCGGGAGAAATTATCCCAGTCCTCCTCCTGACAAAGGATTACCAGAGGCACCTTCTCTATGGTAATGGTCTCAGTGGCTTCCAGGAGATCGAAAGCATTGGTGGTCGTCGTCGGTGCTGACGGGCCTCTTCTTTGGTTTCTTCCTCTGCGTCCTAAAGTTGTCCTTATCGGAGCTGGTAGAAACGTTTCGGTGATGACGGTGTTGGCTGCGCAGACGGAGACGGTGAACGTTGACATAGTAGCCAGCTGAGTGTCAGCTGACAGGGCGATGTTTGTTGACGATGCTGTGTTCGTCTTCTTCGGTCGCCTTTTTCTTTGCAGGGGCGGCGGTTGTGGAGGTAGACTGGGCCGCCACCCTGACCACTAGTAGTGATCTCGCAGCCACTCCTCTCGGACGTGCGGCCTACCAAAACCATTTTGGCGAGTGGTACTTTTTTGTGTAATAGCAAATTTGCATATAACTCTTTGACTCTTACTTTTCAGGGCCTAACCTCGATTGACGTTTTTCATTAACCCTTTCACTGCGCGATTAAATTTTAGCGCTCTGTCTCACCGTGAGGAAAAATTTCACGCCTGCAAAATATTTACTCGAGACGCATATCTCCGCAAAATCAAATAAATTAGACCAAATGTTAAAAAAAAAGTTGCATTTTTTATTACATACGTAAAAAAGTTCACAAACGATTAGGTATATATTTATAATAAAAGTTAAAAAAAGGTTTACAGTTGCCTTCAAGGAATATAATGTGTAAAAGATTAGTAACTAAACTGTTAAAATTAATCTAATAATTTTTTACTGCCATAAATTTTGAAACATGGCGTAATGCAGAAAGCAACATAACATTTAGTGCACATATATCGCGTTTCCTTCGACGGGTTTGTTTTGTAAGTCGACAGTGGTATTATGTCCGGGAAATGTTTTGAATTTAGCCTAATCGGATCTTGAGTATATCTTCCTAAAAATAAAGTTCACTGAATTGTTTTGAGCAATATTTTAAAACATTTTTTACTTCCGTCTCTAGTTGCCCCTACAGAACTATTATGATAAGTTTCCAATAACTGTGTGGAAAGCTCCAGTTGAAAATCGTTTAAAACGATTTTCTTTTTAGTAACATCGTTATGCAAATTAAACGAGTTCAGCAAAGCTAAATCAAGCAAATGGAAGAAAACCCTTCGATGTCATTTCTTCGTGTTTCTGGTTGTGTTTATTGTTGTAAGCATTATATCAGATTTATCCACACTACCCACATTTTGGTTATAATCCAACATTGCCACATGTTTCATAATTTGAAGCCCTGTTATTCGTTTTTTTTTGCCGGTAGACTGTATTAAGTTGTAGTTTTTGGTTGTAAGCCCATAAATGTCTCATTTGCCGCACCATTTGATACACAACATATCCCGTGTGGACACACACATTTTACCTTTCTTTAAGATTTTCATTAAACTTTGGCATGTATTTCCGATTTCCTCTTGCAGTTCCACACACATTGGTATCAAGAGTGAGCAATTTTTTGAACGGTGACTGACTACCGTACCACTTGTCCATGAACGAGGAGTGTCCCTATAAACGATAAAATCTAATATATATATCCCGCTTTGCAATCACAAAGAACAAACGGTTTTATGCCAAAACGGCTTCGTTTGTACGTAATGTATTGCTTGAAGACGAGACATCCTTTATAAAGCAATAGACTTTCATCTATACAAAGATTCTCGAAAGGAGTGGAATTTTTTGCGCAACGAGTCAACAATCGACCGTATTTTATTCAAAGCGCCGGTTTTGTCCGCGATTTCGTTGTTTGAAAAATGCAGCACACGAAGAATAAGCAAGTATCTGTCCCTCGATATAATCTGGCCAAACGTTGGAGTTAATATCAATGGATCAGTGGACCAATATTCCGAAAAAGTTAACTTTTTGGTTCTTGTCATTAGGATGTTTTACAGTCGTGGATTTTCCATTAAGCTGTTCATACTGGCAGTTTCGTCTTCCTAATTTCTCAACAACTCCAATTCAATTTTCGTAGTTGTAAACTATGTTCGCGTGCTACATCGGTAGCATAAATGAACGAACCATTATTATAGCCTTCACCAAATTCAAAATATTCGTCTTTTAATGCATCATCCTGACTGGAGCCAGAGCATGTACTTCCATTGCGATCTACCTTTTTTGACACCTCGACAATTTATTTTCAAATAATATCGATTGTTACAGCGGAATCTTTGATAACATTGTTCCACCTTACAGCTTATTTGCACCTTAGAGTCAAGATGTTATAAAATCTTTTTCTAAAACTATCTATATACATTTGGGTTATTTGATCCCCTCAACACTTAAATTTTTGGGTTTATAGCATTTTTTATACATATTTTCCAAATATAAAAGTTCCATCTATATGAAACTCGCTGCTTTTACGAAGCAACTTCCGTTGGCAATAATCGTCCCAAACTTCTTATTTTAGGTTAAACCAAATTTTAAATTAATGTTTTCAAGAATTTCTTCACGAATGAGTACCAATGAATCGTTTGCAAGAGCCGACCCTCTCCTTAAAACGTCCTCAATTCAAAGTGCAGTCACTCCGAGGAAACTTCTTCTTTTGCTTGACCAAATATCAGCTGTCATACTCACAAAGTCAATAATCAATAGGTTCTTTTTAATAATGCACATATTGATTTCATAAATTTCAGTTATACTTTTGATTAATGTTCTTCTGGATGACAATTTTAGGTTTAAGTTGTGGAAAAGTGCTAAATTCTTGGATGCCCAATTATAGTCAGAGCAGAGTTATACTCAAAGGTAATTTCGAGTACGGTCTCTAAACACAGCTTCACTAACTGAATTTTCAGCATTAGCTGTGTCAATTTCGGTGGTTTATAAGAATTAGCCGATTCAAATTGTATCAGATATGCTCACAGATGTTTTAATTCGATTTTTGTTAATCCACTAAAGATAATCAACTAAAATCAAATCGTGATCCGATAGAATCGTTTACGATATGATAAATGATACTACCGCTGGCGTGCAATAATTGTGTGTTTGCCAGTGAAATCAATCCGACAAGAGAACGTATCAAACTTTACGTTTTAAGGTACAGACTTTCGATTAAATGATTTACCTGGCAACCCAGTTAATTTATTTATGTCGGTGGTGAACCAAACCGAAACTTGCAAGAGATTTCTTCTTTATTCAACATTCCAATTGCAAAACATACAACACTAGCAGAACACAATGTCCCTTTAATGAGTACAAATACAAAGATGTACAATGCGTCCAAAACGAACGCATCAGTTGAATTACACTAATTCGTGATTCCGTAGTTTCCACTCCGAAATCTGACCGAGCACGAAAGTATTCGCACCATCTCTGTATGATTCGAATGCGAATTCTTTTTTAACAGTGCCACGAATCCAGAACACAAATACTTTCATTTTAAAATATTTGAATCTCGTCACCGAATCTTCCAAAATGATTTGACTACAGAATTCGAATCCTGAGTGATTCGAATCCTACACAACTCTGCCGTGAAGTTGACACTGACATATTAGAGGACTCGGAAATAACCTAATGTACCCTGTACAGAATTCAATGTAGTGGAACCATTTTCCATTATACCCTCGCGGTTTTAGCAAAATACGATCACGAAGGTATTGCCGCCAACTTCACTAGAACACGAAAAAAAAATTTTAATAAACTGAAATTAATTAATGCACCTTGATTGAATTTATCATTTTCCACTGTACCCTTCTCGTGTTTGGAAAAACCGTCTCAAAGTCTTTATCATTACCTATTTTGCAGTGGTGTTAACTAAAGCATCACGCCCTTACGTAATGAATGCTATCAAAAGTAGGTACGCTACGGTCAAACCATCTAGGTGGCAAAGGAAGTAAGGGACCACATTCCAAACATTTTATGAGTGTTTTTACAAAGGGCTAGTTTGACTGATTTGCAATAGGTGTAATGAGCATTGAAGTAAATGGTATTGCAGGTGATAGGAAATTTACTCAGGTTTCTCAGTTCCAGATCTAGCTTACGTTCATTTACGTATTACCGGGTCTTTTGTTAAAACAGTTTTTAGTTACAAAGTTACCTATAACTTATATATATATATATATATATATATATATATATATATATATATATATATATAGTTCTACGAAATATATATTGGATTACTCAGTGGCTCAACGGTGAAGGTGTCAGACTAGTAAGTGAAAGGTACCAAGTTCAAATCTGAGAGTAGTCAAGTGCTTGGGAAAAAATTATATATAACATATGAATTCGACTCAAGTGCGAAAACAGTCCTTCTCAGGACTAAGCCTGATGACGGAAGCAGAGTCCGCTTCCGAAACGTCGCGCTCAAAAAGTATAAACTGTTGAAATAGGCCGATACACTCCACTAATAGGAAACCACAGTTACAAAACACTTATAATACACAATTAAGTCTAGTTTATAAAGAGTACAATAAAAAATATGATTTCAAGCATTAGCACATGCGGTTGTGAACAACGCCATTTCCAGGTAAACAGTTAAAACAAAAATCAGACTGGGAAAACGTTCACTGGTTTCAATTGTGTACTTTTTGTATTTCTTTAATTATTTAATTCATTCAGTAGAAGAATTTGTAAAATTCTTCTTTTAATGTAAAATCGTGAATCCTAGACAAAAGGATCATTTTTCATTAATTAAGCGTTCAGTATATACAGAGTTAGTATAAAGTATGGAACCCACTGAGTATCTCCTCAGCGGTTTATGATTTTTAAATAAAATTGGGCATCCCGTTTTAAAAAGATCCAAGGAATCCAAAAATGCAATCAGATTTACTGCATCATTTTGGTTACACCGGAAATAAATATCAACTTTGTTATTTTAAATGGAATACGCTGTATTTTTTTACATTTTTTAATTCCTTGTTTAATTTTGGATACAATGGACCTCTGCATTCATATTTTTATTGCCCGGAAACATGCTTTCCAGAAGTGTTGTAAAATGATTTCGATTATCGATATTCTTGGGTCATTACTAATGAAAACAAATCTTGAAAACTCGGCAACTTAACAATTTATTAATTTTAACAAAAAATAACATGAATTACAAAAATTATAATAAATGTTGAAAGTTACGCTCTTCTGGTATCTGACAATATCCTAAACGGTTTTCAAATTCTTGCAAAGAATTTTGCAAAAATTCGTTCGCCAATTTCAATTTTATTTAAAAATATTAAACCGTTGAGGAGATACACAGGGGGTTCCATACTTTATACTAACTCTGAATTTTTCTGCGAATAATGATACAAAAGAGTAAAATGCTGTGTAAGATCCGACTATTAGCCATCTTTAGAGTGTGTGTTTCCGATAGTGTTTGTGTAACTCTGAATACGTTTTGCATTTTCCTTCGTAATTTTTTTGTAGATGTACTGCAATTATGATAATGCTCATACGACTTTAGATATTTTTAATTAAACCTGATGTGTTCTCGTGAAATCTTAATTGAACGTCTACCATTATTACCTATTCATTGTTAATACTTGATACAAATTATTAGAGTGTACCTACCTCAAGGACAATATAGCTTGAAAGATGATTTCTTCTTTGGAGAATAAAAAATTCGGCGTGATTTGGTTTAACCATCCTGGTCTTAAATTGGTGAAGTTCTATTGTTGCAGCTGTAACTTTCAGGACTGTTCTTAGTTTATTGTGAGAATTGCCTATCTTCCGTCCTAGTTTTCATCTTGGGATATCACGTTTCTGGAAGACTTCAATATTCCTAGCTCTAGTTTTTGTCCACTACTGGTGCCGTAGTACAGAAACGTTTTCCATTCCATGTGATCGCACACAAACGTTTTTTCGACCCACAAGAATCCCCTGGTAACACTGTCCATGCTCCACACCTTCTAGACTTCTTCCTCACATCAAATCCACTTGTTGATAAAACTTCAATTCTTTCTCCGCTAGGTTTATCTGACTATTACCTAATAGAAATAGTGTTTACTGCTCCTAATTGTTCTGTTGTTTGAAACAATGATACAACCCTGTGGTGCTTTGATTCTTCTAAGGGGAGTGATTTACGGGACTTCTTTGCAATATTTTGATAACGTGCATGTTGTTTTAAGTCGAGCTCATCTTCGAACATTGTTCTTCCAGAATCTGAGGACATTCACAGAGTCATAGGGTTATACATTCCCAAAAAACAGAATTTTATAGGTCATCCTGTTCCCCACCGTGCTGCAATAATGTTTGTGCTGATTCATACCTTTGCAATCTTATACCAAACGGAAGGCTAATAAAACGGTCGATAGTCGTGCAGACTACGTTGGTGCTAGAAATACCTGCAAAAGTGTTATGATTAAAGCTAAAAAATTGTGTGAACAACGAAAATCCAATAAACTAGCTATATACCCTTTGGGCAGTTGTATTCTGATTTTGTTATGTTGATATTTTAGGATGTTTCAATGGTTCATCAGATTCTACTGATGAGTTTTAAATTAGAATTTGCACTTGAGAAAGAACATTAATTTTTTAGATTTCAACTTAAAGATTCATACATAGAACAAGTTTGAGTTCTCCATATTCAGAAAACCTATACGTACTGGCATTACGATTCCACACGATACATGTCACCGTAAAACATATAAACAAGCTTCAATAATATATATATATATATATATATATATATATATATATATATATATATATATATATATATATATATATACAGGGTGTCCAGTTTAAGATGAAATGCATGGGGATATTGGAAACCGTTAGAGATACGAAGATGGTTAAATGGAGAAAAGTTGCGTCATTATATGCCCAAGAAGTAACCATGGCTACATGTCAAAAATCCTTCCATTTACTAGACACAGGGTGATAACTGAAAATATGCGTTTTCTAAAATCGCTATATCTTGTTTCTTGCAAGAGATACATCCACGATTTTTGCAGGATGGGGGTAACATGTAGCGAGGATTTCAAAATGATTTTGAAAAAATCTAGGCCCACTAGATTTTCAGATAATGCACGCAACTTTCGATTTTCTTATGGACGCCATATTGGATTTTGCATTTTGAATTCTTCATAAAAATGCTTTTCAACCATATATCATATGTTTATAATCTGCCAATGAGAAAGTGTCAAATTACACAATTAAATTTATATCAAAGCAACCTTGACATATTATGTATTTTAATTAAATGAAAATTAATCTACAAATTAAACTAACTATTGAGAACAATATTATTGATTATTAACATAAATCATAATAATAAAAGTGACAAAAACAACAAAAATAAAATTTAATATTATACTGAATTTTACTATTAATTAATCAAATGCTCGAAGAAACCTTCATTCTCCTGCAAACACCATCTGCATCGAGTTAGCACTGCATCACAAGAGTTCCTTATCATCTCGCATTTTGAATTCTTCATAAAAATGCTTTTCAACCATATATCATATGTTTATAATCTGCCAATGAGAAAGTGTCAAATTACACAATTAAATTTATATCAAAGCAACCTTGACATATTATGTATTTTAATTAAATGAAAATTAATCTACAAATTAAACTAACTATTGAGAACAATATTATTGATTATTAACATAAATCATAATAATAAAAGTGACAAAAACAACAAAAATAAAATTTAATATTATACTGAATTTTACTATTAATTAATCAAATGCTCGAAGAAACCTTCATTCTCCTGCAAACACCATCTGCATCGAGTTAGCACTGCATCACAAGAGTTCCTTATCATCTCGCATTTTGAATTCTTCATAAAAATGCTTTTCAACCATATATCAGATGTTTATAATCTGCCAATGAGAAAGTGTCAAATTACACAATTAAATTTATATCAAACTAGGCCTTTGCCAATCAACCATCTATTCAATTAGCGCAAGAGAATAGTAGGCGCTGACACCTTTGACATGTTTATAAGCAATTGAATTACCATAGTTAGTTACGTTCGTACAAACGTCATTTAATTTTGACGTTCTGTTATAAGCCAAAAATGAACTCGTTTTCAAATAGTGAAAAATACGATATGTTAGAATGTTTCATTCTCTATAGGAGAAATATGACAGAGCTGCGGGATGTATTTTCATAATTATCCTGAGAGACGCCAACCAGGAAGAAGCATGTTTAGCCGCATACGTGACAATTTAAAAATCATGGTAGTTTCATTAAGGTAAAGAGAAACAGAAATAGTAACGAAAACAATGAAAATCTTGTATTACAAGCTGTAGTTGAAAATGCCCGCTCATCCTTACGTGAAATTGAAAGCAACGTAGGATTGCCCGATCAACAGCGGAGTAATATTGAAACGTAATAAATACCATCCTTATCGTGAAAGACCGGTCCAAGGGCTGCGAGAAGGGGATCATGTAAAGGATGGAATTTAGTCAATGGTTTATCCAACGATGTAATGAACATCCAGACTTTACCAAGAATATTTTGTGGTCTGATGAGCAGATTCACAAATTGTGCCTATTTAATAGGAAAAATACCCACTATTGGTCGGACCAAAATCCGCATTTATACCGTGAAACGCGGTAACAGGTGAAGTGGGGATTTAATGTCTGGTTAGGTATTGTTGGTACCCATATTATTGGCCCTTTTTTTATCACGAGAACTTGACCTCTGCTACCTATCTAAACCTGTTGCAAACTCAAATAGCGGAAAGGGTAATGGAGCTCCCTCTTGCTACAGTAAGAAATATGATTTTCCAACAGGATGGCGCTCCTGCACATAGTGCCCATATTATTACAGATTTCCTAAATATGGAATATCCTAATGGATGGATAGGAAACCAGGGACCAATAAGATGGCCGGCCAGAGCTCTGATCTCTCTCCCATTGATTTCTTTGTGTGGGGCTATTTAAAAACGAAGTTTATTCAAAGTCGTATAACAATGAGGACGAATTACGTGATGCAGTTATCGAAGCTGTTAATAAAATTACCCCGGAGATGATAAGGAACTCTTGTGATGCAGTGCTAACTCGATGCAGATGGTGTTTGCAGGAGAATGGAGTATTATTCGAGCATTTGATTAATTAATAGTAAAATTCAGTATAATATTAAATTTTATTTTTGTTGTTTTTGTCACTTTTATTATTATGATTTATGTTAATAATCAATAATATTGTTCTCAATAGTTAGTTTAATTTGTAGATTAATTTTCATTTAATTAAAATACATAATATGTCAAGGTTGCTTTGATACAAATTTAATTGTGTAATTTGACACTTTCTCATTGGCAGATTATAAACATATGATATATGGTTGAAAAGCATTTTTATGAAGAATTCAAAAATGCAAAAATCCAATATGGCGTCCATAAGAAAATCGAAAGTTGCGTGCATTATCTCAAAATCTAGTAGGCCTAGATTTTCTTCAAAATCATTTTGAAATCCTCGCTACCTGTTACCCCATCCTGCAAAAATCGTGGATGTATCTCTTGCAAGAAACAAGATATAGCGATTTTAGAAAACGCATATTTTCAGTTATCACCCTGTGTCTAGTAAATGGAAGGATTTTTGACATGTAACCATGGTTACTTCTTGGGCATATAATGACGCAACTTTTCTCCATTTAACCATCTTCGTATCTCTAACGGTTTCCAATATCCCCATATATATATATATATATATATATATATATATATATATAATATATATATATATATATATATATATATATATATATATATATATATATATAAATGAACACTAATGTATTTTAATGAAATTTTCAGAAAGCGTGTATTTTATTCCTATTAAGAAGCGATGAAAATTTGAACAAGCACATTAAAGTTGAAATAATGCCTCCTGTACGATATCTTGCAAATTTCCATCAGTTAACCGAGTTTGAACGTAGCAGAATAATCGGTCTACAAGAAGCGGGATTATCAATTCGTGATGTTGCCGCTCGCAGTGTCGCCACAATTTTCTTATTTTGGCAAAGATGGTCAGAAAATAATGAGGAACGACGACATTAGCGTCCCGGACGTCTTAGACCACCACTGATCGTGAAAATCGTGCTCTTCGGCTCGTCGCTCTTCGGGATCGTTTTTCATCCACAAGGGAAATTGGTGATAGATGGAGAGGGTCATCACGATCGACGTATCGAAAAATTCTATTTGTTGGGCTCAGATCATACCTATCATTGCTTTGTTTACCTCTAGCTCCAAACCTAGTCATATTTAGTGATGAATCTCGATTTTGTCTATCGGCTCATGATGGTCGCCGATTGGAGAAAGATGCAATTTGCAATTTTTTGTGTGCAACGGCATACTGTTCTCACTAAAGGTGTGATGGTTTGGGGGGCTATCATCCATAGACGCAGATCTCCTCTAGTAGCTATTGAGGGAACATTAAATGCAAATCGGTACATTAAGAACGCTCTTGAACCAGTATTACTGTCATATTTGCAAGAAATAGAAAATATAATTTTTTAGCAAGATAATGCGCGGCCGCATACCGCAAGGGTTGCTATGGAGTTTCTAAATATTGCAAATATTGATCTGCTTACATGGCCTTCTCGTAGGCCAAACCTGTCACCAATCGAACACATGTGGGATATGGTAGAATGGAGAATAAATGATCTACAGCCACTCCCAAACAGTGAAGATGCCCTACAGCTTCGGATTTTAGAAGCGTGGGATAGTATACCTGTGGTTAGCATAGATTCACTCATTTCAACTATGCCTAATCGGCTAGCTCAATGTGTGAGAAACCGAGGCGGTTCGATGCATTATTAGTGTTAAAGATATTTGTATCTTGTTACAATTTTCATCTTTTATTAATAGGAAGAAATTATACGCTTTCTGAAAAGTTCATGAGCACACCAGTGTTTACTGTGTGTTTATTTATTTATTTAATTATATATATATATATATATATATATATATATATAATTGACGACATTATTGAAATATGGAGGGCACAAGTAAACCCCGGAATCAATACAGGAAGAGAGAGGAAGAGGACGCGTACTTCATTCACTCCCAAAGAGAGAGGGCGGGCTGCTTGAGATTTCTACGCTCCTTCCACCACAATAATGGATACCCAACATACATACTTATATTACGTATATATGCATTGTGGGATTATGGATGGTTTTGGTCAGGATAGAATCGGAAGGAACGGAGTTAGTTTTCTGAGGGGGAAAAAACTAACCACAATTTGCCTAAGTAGCCGCACATGGTGTGCATATACGCAGTGACCATGTCGCTACATGTGTACCAGGAAATCCCCCGGAAAAAACCTCGTACAAGGTAGACGATAACGGGAATCGATCTCATTACCTTCACAATGTTATTCACGTCGTGTCAGCACTACTCTACTAGCTCGGTAAATATAGGAAACAACAAAAAAATTAATACTCTTCTTTTCACAAACAATTTAGAAATACACATTTCAAAGGCCATACTAATAGCATTCCAGGGAAAGCATCCAATACGTTCTAAAATTATGTATATGAAATACCCACAGAGGAAATATCACACTTCAACTGTTTGGGAGCGAACGTTAGCTATAACAAAAATTATGATACAGAAACCAAGATCCAACGTTTTCAACATGTATGTGGAACCATTAACAGAACGTTAAACATTAAGACAAGTAAGAAACAACGATAAAAGTTTACAAAACAATGGCAGTAACAATCTCAATGTACGGTAGTGAAACATGGAGCCCAAAAATACGAGATAAAATACAAGCAGCTGAAATGAGATTCTTAAGAAAGTTCATGGGATTCACGAGATTGGACAAATACCCGATGAAGACATACGAACAGAATTAACCATTTACAAAATTTGAAGAAAAAATCAAGGAACATAGAAAAGAATGGAAAGAATACATTAACAGAATTAATAATAATATACTATCAAAAACTAACAAGAAAATACAAGCCCAAAGGGAAAAAAGATGTCGGCCGCCCAATGATAAGAAGTAAAGTATGTGAAGTCGAAACAGGCAATTTGCCTACACTGTACAGTGAAGAAGAAGAAGAAGATGTATCGTTTTGATTAGTACTTCCTTTGCTTATATAATTATTTTTGTCAACTCATTTCTCTCAAGCTTGTCGATTATGAAGTATTATTTATCGCCTTTAATATTATATAGTATTCTTTTTTTTTTTCTTATAATTTTCCTTTGCTCTTTAATGAAAAAATGCTTTAATTGTAGTTTTGAGTTATTTTTGTTAATTCACTGTTGCTTAAGTTTGTCTGTAAGGTAATTACCGAGCTGTTAGGGTAGTGGTGAAATACCCTGATTAGCATTCAGGAGGTCATAGATTCGATTACCATTACCGTCTACCTTGTATGAGATTTTTAACGGGGTTTTTCCTTATACACATGTAGTGGCATGGTCACTGCGTATATGCGCACCATGTGCAGCTACTTAGGCGCATGATGGGGTAGTATTTTCCCCCTCAGAAGCCTAACTCCGTTGCTTCCAATCCTATCCTGACCACACCCACCCTTAATCCCACCATACATATGCTGGGAATCCGTGATTTTGGCTGAAGGAGCTTGGGAGGCTCAAACAGCCCGTCCTCCCCTTGGGGAGTGAATGAAATACGCAACCTTTCCTTTTTTATGTAAGCTAGGGGCTTAGTTAGGTACCATTTATCACCTTTAGTATTAAACACTACTTTTTTGTCCTTATAATTTCCTTTGCTGCTTAATGCTCAATGCTTTTGTTATCGAATTTAGTTATTTTTGTGAAATCACTTTTGCTTAAGCTGTTTAAGTGTACTGGGTTAGCCATTACAAAATGTTCAACTTCCCACTATCCTAGCATAGTGAAATGTGGTTTCAGGCCAGTATCAACCACTTTGAATCAAAGTAAAATATTTTCAAAGTGGGTACACTTCCGGTTATATCGAAAGTTGCTACCAGCTTCGTTATAGAACTCCTTAATTTTTGAATAATCACGTGCGATATTGTATTTCTAAAGAAAACCAAAATAGCGGGAAATATGTAGAAATTTTACGAAGAGCTGTGAATCCATTCATGGAGCAATTCCCTGTCGATGAGCACCAAAATCTTCAATTCGATGGTGCACCAGCACATAATTCTGTTTAGGTTTATCTCGAATTGACAGGATTTTTTGATGATCGATGGACCTTGGAGGTGGCTTCTACCATTGCTTGATTTAACCCCTTTAGATTGAGACGCGTTTGCCCAATTACACCCCAATGCAATTTGTGGAGCTACAACAAGTGTAGAGCAGCCTTCAATTGCAGGAACAGCCCATTGAAGATGTATTACAATTTTATACCTTAATTTAAATATTTGTTGTAGTTTTGTTTATTAAACTGTCCTGAATGAACTATTATTTATTTTATATTAATACTTATTAATATTACGCGGAGTATGTGAATCCATTTGTTCGTTATTTTCATTAAAATCTTAATTTTCTTGAAAACCGTCCAAAATAGATCCTGGTAACTATAATAATAATCAAAATTGTACGACTTCGGAGGCTTATTTCAGGGTTTGTGGAATGTTTTTTTAATTAAAGCTCGTCAAAACGTGGTTTGTTGGGTTTGCAGCGATTAGCGCACAATGCTGATTTTTCTGAGACCTTGCAACTGTCAAAATCTTCATATTTTTTGATGTAACTCGGAAACAGTACGTTTTAGATGTAAGACGAAATACTGAAACTGGCTTTGAAATTTAACGAGAGTTCCAAGAATGGCAAAACAATTAGCGGGTTCCACTCAAAATAGCGAAGTTGATAGCTACTTTCGGTACAACCGGAAGTTTCACCATTTTGAAAATATTTTACTAGGATTTCAAGTGGTCGATTCTAGCCTGAAACAAAATTCCATTACGATAAGATAGTGGGAAGTCGAAAATTTTTGTAATGAACGGGTTGCATGGCTAACCCGGCGTAATTTTTCATTATTTGCTTTGTTCTTAAATGCACAATGCTCTAGTAGTTCTGCATACTATAAGTCGACCTGTAAGTGAAAGCAGTCCGTTGGTCAATAAATTAATATTATTATACAGATCCCTGGAGAGAATTGTGTATTGTGCTCACAACAATGATAGATTTTTTACTCTATCTCACTCGAGAACCATGTTATATCTTCCTTTAATACATTTATGGGAAAAAATTTTCTGGTTGCCTTATAGTAGCATAGTTCGAAAACTTTTTTCTGAATGTTCTAAATGAGCAATTGAGGGAAAGATTATTAAAAAACCGATGTTATCAAGTCCTCTAAAACAAAGTTGACAGTTGTGGTACGACCTGTTCTCCTAAACGTATGCTATCTAATTAAACTTTGTCTGCACCTCCGTATAAACACATTCATAAACTGTACCCGGTTATACTAAATTTAATTACCTACATTTAAAACCAAACTTAATCGGCTTCATGGGCATGTATTGCTTTACCTCCATTTAAACTTAATCATTTACTCGTCTACTACGACATATTTCGATGGATGGAATAACCATCCATTAAAAAGTTTTGATCCATACTTTGCGAAAGGTTTGAATGTATGTAATTTAGCCTAACCTTTTTGTCCACGATAAGGTACACCAAAATATCTACTAACTTTTGAAAATCTTTTTACAGTAGTAACCCTAATTCCCCCAAACGTTCGGCTGGGTACTCCAATAAAGCCGAAAGCTACAAAGAGTGTGAACAGCCATAAGAAGGAATACCACTATGCATTTCCACTAAGAGTTAGGTCTAGAATTTGATTGCACTGTTAACCTAAACATTTGATTGTTCCTCAACAAAAAACTTTTATGTTTCTTGACAAGTGTAGGTATCTCTGACATTCTGCTGCAATTTAACCCAACTATCATAGTCCCCTGAATATTTATCGGTGAAAGAATGCGATGTAACTTGGTTCTCGTCGTTTTCTATCAAACTGTCCTCTATTATATCTTTGTCACTATCCTTTTTATTAAGGGGACCACTCACAGAACATTGAGAGACATAACTAGGGATGTAAAATCTATAGGACTGGTACATACAGGTACCACTTCGGTCTGTGTATATAATGTCAAAGATAATGCTTTATGGTCAGTACAATAAATTCACGAAGTAATACTGTGATAGGACCACGATTTTCTAGCGATTTACCGTCAAATTTTTGCTGTTGAGTTGAGCTGTATGGATTACGTGTGTCGCGGTCTTTCAGGATGGTGTGTTTCGAGCTTAAGTTTTTTTGTTTGTCAATTACTATTCCGTAATTTAAGGAATGAGGTTTGAAATCATTGATAATTGGTTTCTAAATTTATTGAGTTTTTCGTAATATTGCATTTAGATTTTGAGAGATTGTTTTCCTTATTGTTCACCGGTTATTGAATGTTGAGTAGCGTTTTATTTGTAAATAGTTGTATATAAGTTTAAATAACGTTTATTTCGTTTGATTTCCTTAAAATTTAATAGAAAGTTTTGTAAAATTAAGAAACTTAAAGAAGGAACGTAGATTTAAATGGATTTGATATCATTCTGGCGACACGGAGTCGGTTAATTGCAGTGGTTCAGCTTAATATTGAGTATGTTGGTTTTGAGTCATAAAGATAGAATGCGGGACTAACTGTTTGAACTTAAATGAAAATACCGAGATATTTTTCACGTTGATTTTGCTGACGTTTAGAATTTTGAAAATTATCGAGCCCTTACGTTTGAGAACGAAATTTGTGGGTAGGGGGTATCATATCTTCTCCTTCCGTTTCTTAATTGGTGGAACTAGATTAAATGAGATTTTTTGTGAGTGGTGGGATTCGAAAATCCTAGATGGAAGCTGGTAATAATTTGGGGGATTCAGCTTTTGACAGCGCTCTCGAGGAGTGTTACTGGGACGCTTGTTGTTGTTACGGGTTAAGGGGTTGGTTAGAACGTTGATAGATTGGACCTTTTGGTGTTTAACGAACGAACTTTCGTGTTGTGAGGATAGTTACCTACTTTTTGAAGAAAACCTGTGAAGGGATTTTAAGTGAAATTGTTCAATCACCAAAGGACAAGACCTAGTGCCGATTTCGATTTTACGTAATCAAGTTACCAGGGGATCACCGTGGTGTTATTTTAGTGCTTCTGTGACCTCGTTGGTTTATGTCGCTGTTGCGGACTTATTAAATTAACGTTCTTGGAGTGCCACTTAATTGCCGTGTTGAAGTACAAAGAAACTTTCGCAGAATATTAAAACTAGATTTATATAAATAAAGTTAATAACCTTTTGGGATTGGTAGTGTAAAGAAAACTATTTAAAAGATAAAAGTTATCGAGCAAGTTGAACACACAATTCATTATTTTAAAAGGAGTTTTTAATTAACGCAGTAATACTTTACCGAGATTCAATCAAGGAACCGTTTGAAAAAAAAAGAAATAGTTAACATTATCACTCATCATCTTGTGTCAGACTAGGGAGATTCCGTATCCTTAATAGCAGTAATTGGTTACCGGGTTCATTTTCGGTTGTGGTAACACAGAAGAGGTGCTAACTTAGACATTAAGGTAGTATAACATTGTGTTTTATTGAGTATTTTCAAGATCTTTTGCGTGTGTGCCTTAAATTATTTTCTTTGTTAACGAAGGTTTGAAAGCGAAGTCGGTTACCTTTTAAATTAAGTTGTTGCTTTGGTTTAATATTGTAAGTAATCATAATTCTGACGCTCCGCCTTCACACTCTTCATTTTTGTATTAAAGGGCAATTGACCCTGAAGTAGTGTGGTTTAATAATCCACGAAATATTTAGGTTACGCGATTTAGAACGGCGTTACGCAGAATTCTGGCCAGACCTCCCGTCGCCAATTAAGCATTTGTTATTTTTTTTATACGCATTATCGTATGTTTACATTTATATTATTTTTTTTAAATTTATTATAGCTTTGTTTAGGTATCATAAATTTGTTTTAATTCTGTGAAAACCCCTTTTGTGTTACATAAAAGTTTTTTTTTAAATTGCCAATTTACCGGTAATTTAGGAGCTTAAGTTTTAACGTAACGAAGTTACAGTTTCTTTATTGAGGGATAGCGATGATATTCAGTGTTTTATTCGGCTTCTAGTTGACTATGAATTCATTTACAGTGCATCCATTAAGGGTGATTTTTTGTTTGTTTTGTTTTGTTAAGATTATTATATTATGCCTAATTATTTACGCTGAGGTGTAGTAACGTAACGTAACATTATTAAGTGATTAACACGCTTTTATTTGTCAGGCGTGTAGTGCTATTTTGAAGCCCTCTTTCAGGTGGTTTGCTGAGTTGCTGTCGAGGACACCTGGGATTGATTGCGGGTAGGTAGGCGTATGTTTTTTGTATGTTTAGACACGCTATGTATTCGTAATTTTGGCACGACGTCCCTTATTTTGACTACCAAACATTCTGGCGCCCTTAACCGATCTGATTACGTCTTCATCCCCTACTTTGCCTTACGTACGATTTACTATTCTGGATGTGCAAAATTTATCAACATCTTACGCACTCCCATACGCTGACTGGTCGGTAAAAAAAGGCCAATTTTATCTGTAATCCCGTTCTACCACACGTTTATACCGTTACAATACAGAAGTCTAATTATAACCTAAAAATTTAATATTCCTATATTTTTGTAAAATATAAAAAAATATCATCATCAAACTGACTTTTTGTGAGGAAAACTATGCACGCCACTAAATTCTATAGAAAATGCTGTATAACACCCATTTTTCACCATTTCGGAAATTACAAGGTTACGAGGGGTGCTTAAAATGCGCAAATTTTGAATTTCGCCCTGTATCTCAGAATACTAATAGGACTATGATAATTCTGTTTGTGGAATCTGTTGTTTCACGGAAAAGTGGAACAAGGTCGCCAAAACCGCGTCTTTCTATCTTTGCTCGCAAACTAGATACCCTGCAATTCAACCAAAATGGGACACATTGTACATAGATTGGTTCATACTTATGTTCACTTTATGCAGATCCCGATGAAATTAGGTATTTCGAAAGCTCGAATTGAATATAGTCATTTTCATTATAACGTAGACCGCATCCCATTATATATATATATATATATATATATATATATATATATATATATATATATATATATATATATTATAATAAGTTTATTGGGTATCGGCTTAGAAAAAACTTTTTCTTTATTGATTTTTTGTCAAATTTTCGCCTGTGATTACAGGCTTCATCAGGACTAAAACTAACAAAATTCTCTAAATTATGAACAATACTTAATTAATACACTTACATCTTAAAAGTAAATTTTGTTGAATGATGTATAATATAATTTTGAGGTGTAAAAAACAATGTGTCAATTAGAATGTAATCTGAGCTAACTAAACTATATTAATAAAGGACAATTCTAAATCAAGTAACAAGTATTAAAGCGTGCCACTATATGAAAGGCTGTTTATATTTATTTACAATGAATTATTGGGATTTTAAGTTTTTGTAAATTAAAAATAGACCAGCATAACTAGTGTTTAAATGATTAGTGTCAGACTTAAAATTCATTGTTTCATTATTATTAATGTGAAACATTTCAAGGAAGAGTCTCTCACTATAGTTTTCTGCTTTGTCAATTATTTTTACCTCGTTAAATTTAATAGTATGATCTAGATCTAAACTGTGAACTGTTAAAGCACATCTCTTTTTTTGTAATTTACAGTCACTTTTGTGTAAAGCTATTCTACTTTTCAGCCAGTTAGTTTGTGTCCTATGTAACACAAATTGCAGACATTGCATGGTATGGAATAAATTACGTTGGACTCTAGTTCTGTGGGTGTTTTATCTTTAATTTTTGAAAATAAATTGTTAATCGTGTTTATGTTATAAAAAACAATTTTTATGTTTTGAATTTAGCGAAAATTTTGATTATTTTGTTACTAATTTGTGGTACAAAGGAAATTTTTATATAAAATTAAGTTAGGATCAATTTGGTCCGCTATCTCGTTTTTAGTATTATTTACAACATTACGAAAAAGTAAATTATTAATTAAGTTTCTTGGATAATCATTATTAACAAGAACATCACTCAGTTTTTTAAGATTTTTGTGTATTAATGAGGGATGTACAATATTAATTATTCTATTTTTTAAACCTAAAATGATATTTCTTTTCATAAAGAAAGGGTGGATAGAATAATAATTTATGTATCTACCCGAATTGGTGGGTTTGATGTACCAATCAATAATTAAATTATTATTTTTGTTAATTAAATGCATATCCAAGAATGGAACACTATTATTGATTTCATGCTCTACAGTAAATTGTATATTAGGGTTGTAATTGTTAAAAACACTTAAAATGTTGTCTATTTGTTCTCTAGGGCCTATTAAAATTAAATCATCTACGTATTTTTTTATTAAAGTAACTTTACAAGTAAGTTTTGGAAGACTAACATCTATAAGATCACCTAATACAATTTGAGCTAGTATCGGACTTAATGGAGATCCCATAGGTGTACCAAAAATTTGTTTGTAAAATTTATCCCTAAAGGTAAAATAGGTGTTATCAAAAATAAATTCAATTATACTAATAAAAGTGTGGTTTGGAATATTAACGTGATTATGAATGAACGTCCATTTCTTATTAATGATTTCTAAAACTAAACTTAATGGAATGTTAGTAAACAAAGAGACAACATCTAAAGAAAATAATGAATGGTTAATTGGAATTTTGAAATTATTGTAAGTTTTGGAAAAAGTAAAAGAGTCTTTAATATTATAGTTTGTGTTATTACCCAAAGCATTAAAAAGTATTTGTGATAACCATTTCGAAAGTTCGTATGTTGGTGAGCCAATTGAAGCTACTATTGGACGTAGTGGACAATTTTCTTTATGAATTTTTGGTAATCCATAGAACTTCGGAGGAATTCCATTGTAGGTGCACATTAGTTTATATTGTGCATCGGAAATCACTTGTGAATTTTTTAAGTTGGAAATTATTTTGTTATATTTGTTTTGGATAGTTAAAGTAGGGTCTCGAGGAATTAGTTTATATGTTTTAGTATCTTTTAGTAATAGTTCTCCTCTGTTAACGTAATCCTTATTATTCATTAACACTGTCACATTGCCTTTATCTGCTCTGAGTACTAAAATTTCTTGATGTTGTTTTAGAAATTTTTTAGTTGCAATAAAGCTTTTTTGATAAACGTCCAATGGTTGGGGAGGTGTTTTGTAATAATTGCTAAGAATGTTGATAGCTTTGGCTCTAAGATACTAAAACATATAAACTAATTCCTCGAGACCCTACTTTAACTATCCAAAACAAATATAACAAAATAATTTCCAACTTAAAAAATTCACAAGTGATTTCCGATGCACAATATAAACTAATGTGCACCTACAATGGAATTCCTCCGAAGTTCTATGGATTACCAAAAATTCATAAAGAAAATTGTCCACTACGTCCAATAGTAGCTATAATTGGCTCACCAACATACGAACTTTCGAAATGGTTATCACAAATACTTTTTAATGCTTTGGGTAATAACACAAACTATAATATTAAAGACTCTTTTACTTTTTCCAAAACTTACAATAATTTCAAAATTCCAATTAACCATTCATTATTTTCTTTAGATGTTGTCTCTTTGTTTACTAACATTCCATTAAGTTTAGTTTTAGAAATCATTAATAAGAAATGGACGTTCATTCATAATCACGTTAATATTCCAAACCACACTTTTATTAGTATAATTGAATTTATTTTGATAACACCTATTTTACCTTTAGGGATAAATTTTACAAACAAATTTTGGTACACTATTGGATCTCCATTAAGTCCGATACTAGCTCAAATTGTATTAGGTGATCTTATAGATGTTAGTCTTCCAAAACTTACTTGTAAAGTTACTTTAATAAAAAAATACGTAGATGATTTAATTTTAATAGGCCCTAGAGAACAAATAGACAACATTTTAAGTGTTTTTAACAATTACAACCCTAATATACAATTTACTGTAGAGCATGAAATCAATAATAGTGTTCCATTCTTGGATATGCATTTAATTAACAAAATAATAATTTAATTATTGATTGGTACATCAAACCCACCAGTTCGGTAGATACATAAATTATTATTCTAGCCACCTTTCTTTATGAAAAGAAATATCATTTTAGGTTTAAAAATAGAATAATTAATATTGTACATCCTCATTAATACACAAAAATCTTAAAAACTGAGTGATGTTCTTGTTAATAATGATTATCCAAGAAACTTAATTAATAATTTACTTTTCGTAATGTTGTAAATAATACTAAAACGAGATAGCGGACCAAATTGATCCTAACTTAATTTTATATAAAATTTCCTTTGTACCACAAATTAGTAACAAAATAATCAAAATTTTCGCTAAATTCAAAAACATAAAATTGTTTTTATAACATAAACACGATTAACAATTTATTTTCAAAAATTAAAGATAAAACACCCACAGAACTAGAGTCCAACGTAATTTATTCCATACCATGCAATGTCTGCAATTTGTGTTACATAGGACACACAACTAACTGGCTGAAAAGTAGAATAGCTTTACACAAAAGTGACTGTAAATTACAAAAAAAGAGATGTGCTTTAACAGTTCACAGTTTAGATCTAGATCATACTATTAAATTTAACGAAGTAAAAATAATTGACAAAGCAGAAAACTAACTATAGTGAGAGACTCTTCCTTGAAATGTTTCACATTAATAATAATGAAACAATGAATTTTAAGTCTGACACTAATCATTTAAACACTAGTTATGCTGGTCTATTTTTAATTTACAAAAACTTAAAATCCCAATAATTCATTGTAAATAAATATAAACAGCCTTTCATATAGTGGCACGCTTTAATACTTGTTACTTGATTTAGAATTGTCCTTTATTAATATAGTTTAGTTAGCTCAGATTACATTCTAATTGACACATTGTTTTTTACACCTCAAAATTATATTATACATCATTCAACAAAATTTACTTTTAAGATGTAAGTGTATTAATTAAGTATTGTTCATAATTTAGAGAATTTTGTTAGTTTTAGTCCTGATGAAGCCTGTAATCACAGGCGAAAATTTGACAAAAATCAATAAAGAAAAGTTTTTCTAAGCCGATACCCAATAAACTTATTATAATATATATATATATATATATATATATATATATATATATATATATATATATATATATATATATATATATATATATATATATATATATATATATATATATAGGTCCGCCAATAGTGCGTGGACGAAGCTTTATGAGTTTATACAATATCGTTTTCAAAATTATTTATTGCAGGATGGTGTGGGATCTTTCGGGTTACAAGTAGAAAATATTTTCGCAAAAATTACTACTCGTATACAGGGTATTACAACACAAAGTTATATTTTTTTAAATGGGACGTACCGTATATTATTATAAATTTGGATTCCCTGGTTAATTTTGAGGGCACTTTATTCACTATATGAGGTATCTTAAACGCGCAATTTAGGCGCTGCAATCAATTTTTTGAAAATTTAGAGGTTGAAAAGAAAAATTGTGACAACCGTATTGAGAAATATGTAACACTAAAATTTTATGGTTGATTAGTCATAGACTGTGCTACATAAAATCGTAAAAATAGTAATATTATCTTTTTTAATTTTCGAGATATCGTAATGCAAAGTTTAAGGTTTTCAATAATAGATAAATTGATTTTTTTAAATGGAAAGGCTTACATTGTTTTACATTGTTAGATAGGAAATTTAATTACATTTTTTTTTTATGTAACATTGTTGGTATTTATGTTTTGCCGTTTTTTGATAATCCAGCTTTTTTACTGAATTTGCAAAGTTTAAGAGTTTTAATCATAGATAACTTGATTTATTTAAATGGAAAGGTATACATTGTGTTACATTGATAGATAGGAAATTTAATTACAATTTTTTTTATATAACATTGTTGGTATTTATTTTTTGCCGTTTTTTGATAATCCAGCTTTTTTACTGAATTTGTCGATTTTCGTAGGTTTACATATGTATGTATAATTGTTTAAATCACATCAAGCTATGAAAACAAAAGAATATTAGAAACAAAATTCAGCAATAGTATCTGTTTTGTTATTTCGCGTGTATGTTCAAACGTAACTTTATTGCAGTGTGAATGTTCGACGCTTAACTTTACGAACATCATATACGTAATACGTTTATTTAAGAATTATAATGAGTAATTTTTTGCAAAATGAATTAGTTGACATGATATTTGTGCTTGGAGAATCAAACAAAAATTGTTTATTGGTCCATCGAATCTACGGGCAGCGTTACCCTGATCGAAGACAACCAAGAGAAGAATCGTTTCGCAATCTTTTAGAAAGATTTGAAAGTACTGGAAGTGTTGGATATTCTAAAAACGAAAGAGCTAAAGTTGTTACAAATGAAGAAAATGAATTTCGTGTACTAGTAGCCACAGTGGAAAACCCCCACGTTAGTATTCCGAAATTAAGTGGCAATTTAGAAATCAGCCAAACTTCCGTGAGACGAATGTTAAAGAAAAATAAATTTCACCCCTATCATGTACAATTACATCAAGAGCTGAAAAAACAACATTTTCAAAATCGAATTAGTTTTTGCCAGTGGGTTCAACAACAGTTAAATGCGAACGAAAATTTTATACCGGGGATATTATTTACCGACGAATGTACATTTCATCGAAATGGATTTGCGAACAGACATAATTTTCATTTTTATTCAATTGAAAATCCACACCAATTTCGGTTAGTCTCTCAAAATAAATGGTCAGTGAATGTTTGGGCAGGTATATTCGGCGGAACTATTGTTGATCCTTTTTTTTTCAATGGCACACTCACTGGGGTAGATTATCATAATTTTCTAGAAAACGAATTATATCATTTATTGGAGAATGTACCTTTGGCTCAAAGAAGAGGTATGTTTTTCCAACAAGAAGGGGCACCTCCTCATCATGCCAGAATTGTAACCCAGTGGTTAAATTCGACGTTTCACGAAAATTGGATAGGAAGACAAGGATCGATACCTTGGCCAGCTAGATCTCCCGATATAACTCCATTGGATTTTTTTCTTTGGGGCTTTGTGAAGAATAAAGTATATGAGGAAGAACGAACAACTGCTGAGAATATGAAATTGCGAATTAGAAATATTTTTGCTACAATTACTCCTAATATGTTAGATCGGGTTGAAACTTCTTTTATTAAAAGAATTCAGTATTGTCTAAATCAGCGTAGTCGACAATTTAAACATTTAATTTAATATTATTTTCTTCCAAAATCGATAAATTCAGTAAAAAAGCTGGATTATCAAAAAACGGCAAAACATAAATACCAACAATGTTATATCATAAAAAAATGTAAATAAATGTCCTATCTAATAATGTAAAACAATGTATACCTTTCCATTTAAAAAAATTAAGTTATCTATGATTGAAAATCTTAAACTTTGCATTACGATAATTCAAAAATTAAAAAAGATAATATTACTATTTTTACGATTTTATGTAGCACAGTCTATGACTAATCAACCATAAAATTTTAGTGTTACATATTTCTCAATACGGTTGTTACAATTTTTCTTTTCAACCTCTAAATTTTCAAAAAATGGAATGCAGCGCCTAAATTGCGCGTTTAAGATACCTCATATAGTGAATAAAGTGCCCTTAAAATTAACCAGGGAATCCAAATTTATAATAATATACGGTATGTTCCAATTAAAAAAATATAACTTTGTGTTGTAATACCCTGTATACGAGTAGTAATTTTTGCGAAAATATTTTCTAATTGTAACCCGAAAGATCCCACACAATCCTGCAATAAATAATTTTGAAAACGATATTGTATACACTCATAAAGCTTCGTCCACGCACTATTGGCGGACCCTGTATATATATATATATATATATATATATATATATATATATATATATATATATATATATATATATATATAATATATATATCACAGGGTGTTTCATTAAGGCTGGCCACCGGCCATATTTCAGAAACTAGTGGACATAAAAAGTGGAGAAAAAAAATTCATTATAAAAGTCGCCACGAGAAAATCCTGGAAATTATTTTTAAGTTCCGTAATTCATCGCAAAGGGGCGCAATTGAAAATTAAAAAATAAAATTATAAATTTCTCCGAAAATTCCACATTAAGGCATACCTTTGGTAACATCGTTAGGAAGCTTAGACAATTCTGCATCATTTTGGTCTAAGGCTCATTGGCGTACCGACCTTAATAAGAGTGGGGGAAGCTATTGAATGTGTAATCATTTAAATCGCTGTTATTTTAAACGACTTATCCGATTGTAGTAAACCTAGGCTTGTTTAGAAGAAAAAGGTAAGTACTTTTAACTGTCGCATCCATTGGTACGCGATAGCTCATAATAAAATTGTTAGAGGGCGCAATTTGTAATAATACCAGTATTTTTGATTTTATTCAGAAAAATTAAATCATACGGTAAATTATGACATCATAAGCGAAAAGTAGCTTAAATTTGTAACAAAAAACGTAAATAACGCATTTTGAAATCTTTATTTGTTCCAGAGTTATGGCGAAAAGAAGACTTTTTAACCGTTTAATTTAATAATTGATTGTTGCTATGGTTTCTTAAGGTGTATAGGTTGGATTAGTAATGCGAAATCTGCATTTATCATAGTCTGTGCCTCCCTTCACACTCTATCTAGGCTTAGGACTAGTCCAAACTAAGCAAATTGCAAAATTTGGAGCGTGTTTAGAGGCCAACGGGCCATAACAACGATATCAAAGTAATGATTGATTTTTGTTTAAGAAACTTTTCAATAGAATGGTACAAAATCATGAACAACTGTTAAAAAACTAGTGAAAATCTATAAATGTTCAAATTGACGGCCGTTTTGTAAAAAGCAACTATTAATTCTTCTTCTGTACGTTTATAACATCATATAAAACTTCTAAGGCATAATTCTAATGTGGTGTGTTTTAAAATAATAATCTAATTTGCTGCGGAACAAAGTCGGCTCGTTTCCATTGAGGTAAATAAATTGAAAAAGTTGTCAACTTACTTAATTTTGATTGATGTTGTGTTGTAAAAATTTTTTCCTTCATTAGTATTGGGTTTCATTGTACCTTATCAGAAATTAGTGCTATCCTTCAAAAATGTCGTATACCAATGCCGAGGCTTACGACATGCTTGCCGTGTATTATGAATGTTTTCAAAATGCAGCTATTGCGGAACGACAATACGCTATCAGATATCCTGATCGAAGGCACTACACTAGAAAAGTGTTTCGGCGAATGGCAACACGTTTAAGACAAACAGGAAAGGTACGACGTATTCCACTTCCTGTCAGAAGACGTCGCATAAGAAATGAAGACAATAGTATTAATGTTCTTGCGTACGTAGAATCGGAGCCTCACGTAAGCATCAGGGAGATTTCCACAGAACTAGGTGTAAGTGTTGCTTCTGTGTTCAGAATTTTAAGGGATTTTAAGCTGCATCCTCATCATCTAGTTTTACACCAGGCTTTATCAGACACTGATTTTGACAGGCGGATCGACTATTGCTATTGACTGAGAGACATGTGTAGTGAAAATCTTCGATTCCTTTCCAAAGTTTTATGGACCGATGAGGCTACTTTTACTAGCTGCGGCAGAGTTAATTTGCACAATATGCATTATTGGTCGCAAACAAATCCTCACTGGATGCGCGAAGTGGATCACCAAAACAGATGGAGTGTAAATTTGTGGTGTGGTGTTTTAGGTGACAGAATTATCGGACCATTTGTTTTTCATGGACACCTAAATGGTGAATCTTATTTAAACTTTTACAAAATGACTTGCCCAATCTTTTAGAAGACATTCCCTTGACGTGAGAGCATCCTGTGGTATCAACATGATGGATGTCCTTCACACTATTCCCGAAGAGTCCGTGATTTCTTAAATGTTAGATACCCAAATCGCTGGATGGGAAGGGGTAGTTTGTTTCCGTGGCCACCTAGATCCCCGGATTTAACTGTATTAGATTTCTACTTGTGGGGAAGAATAAAAGATATTGTTTACGAAACGAGACCAACCACCCGAGAGGACATGATTCACCGAATTGAAATTGCAATAAATTCGATTCCACGAGACGAAATCGAAACAGCTGTTTCCAGTACAAGAAGAAGAATTAATAGTTGTATTTTACAAAACGGCCGTCAATTTGAACATTTATAGATTTTCACTAGTTTTTTAACAGTTGTTCATGATTTTGTACCATTCTATTGAAAAGTTTCTTAAACAAAAATCAATCATTACTTTGATATCGTTGTTATGGCCCGTTGGCCTCTAAACACGCTCCAAATTTTGCAATTTGCTTAGTTTGGACTAGTCCTAAGCCTAGATAGAGTGTGAAGGGAGGCACAGACTATGATAAATGCAGATTTCGCATTACTAATCCAACCTATACACCTTAAGAAACCATAGCAACAATCAATTATTAAATTAAACGGTTAAAAGTCTTCTTTTCGCCATAACTCTGGAACAAATAAAGATATCAAAATGCGTTATTTACGTTTTTGTTACAAATTTAAGCTACTTTCGCTTATGATGTCATAATTATACCGTATGATTTAATTTTTCTGAATAAAATCAAAATACTGGTATTATTACAAATTGCGCCCTCTAACAATTTTATTATGAGCTATCGCGTACCAATGGATGCGACAGTTAAAAGTACTTACCTTTTCTTCTAAACAAGCCTAGGTTTACTACAATCGGATAAGTCGTTTAAAAATAACAGCGATTTAAATGATTACACATTCAATAGCTTCCCCACTCTTATTAAGGTCGGTACGCCAATGAGCCTTAGACCAAAATGATGCAGAATTGTCTAAGCTTCTTAACGATGTTACCAAAGGTATGCCTTAATGTGGAATTTTCGGAGAAATTTATAATTTTATTTTTAATTTTCAATTGCGCCCCTTGCGATGAATTACGGAACTTAAAAATAATTTCCAGGATTTTCTCGTGACTTTTATAATGAATTTTTTCTCCACTTTTATGTCCACTAGTTTCTGAAATATGGCCGGTGGCCAGCCTTAATGAAACACCCTGTATATATATATATATATATATATATATATATATATATATATATATATATATATATATATATATTAACTATGAAATAAGTTGTACTTACTCTAAATATCTTTTAAATAAAATAGGGAAGTATTCTCAAATCGTTTATTGTACAAATATGTAAACATTATTATAAACTTCTATAGATGATTATTTATTTAGTCAATCTCAAAATAAAGTCTACCTATTTTCCGGGTAAAGTTTTAATAGCACGCAATTTTGATAAAAAAAAGTTATTGATAGTTCACTATAAATCATTGCAGTCCAATTTAATCCTAACGAAATTCCGTTATATTATCAGTTGGCAATAACTTTTGTACTGGTTTCAGTTCGAACTGCCATAAACAGCGCGTGTTTAGTAGCGTATAGAGAAAAAATTGTGAATGGGACGGTGATATAAACTTTCTTATAAATAAAGGAAACGTCAAAACCTAATTTCTCTAATGCACGTAAAGAATAGCAATTTTTTACAATCCATATTAAATACCTACGTGTTAAATAACTGAGAATGGGTGGAAATTAAAACGAATCCATTCTGTTTAATGTAATGTAAATAATTGCAAATGGTCGAGAAAACAGTAATATGCGACTGTAGGTACAAAACCATTTACAGATAAAAGGCGGTAAAGTGGGAGTGAAAATTCATTACTCTTTTATAGCGAGACAAAATATCTTAACATAAAAAATGATGTAATGCATTTTGGCTTCGAGATAAAAATTACATTGAAATGGATGAAAGACCTGAATTTTAATGACGCAAATATTTGAATTGTTTCTAAATTGCTAACCTTTTTGTTTTTAATTTAGTAAATGGTTTCAGGCAAATTTACGAATTAAGTGGGTTGAGGTTGGAGAAAGTATAATATATGTAATGGTTTTTTTTTTTAGGTAAGTCGAGTAGCGGAAGCTGAACAGTGGTTTAGACGAGCGCAACGTTTAGCCCCTCAGGATGCAAGTGTCTATCATTATTATGGTAAGTTTTTTTTCATGCATAAATTAGTGTTTACGTAGCATCGTAATTTTAAAGTGTCTTCTTTATAAATGTTACAATTTCTCTTTGGAGATGTTTATGTGTCGCTCAGGGAATGTCCAGGTTAACGCTATTCTAAAACACAGTCGAGGGAACCCTACAACCCGTATTATACGACATTCTACAAGAACAGTTTGTTAGAGAAAATTTCTTCGACCGAAACACGACTTTGTACTTTAATTTTAACACAAAATTAGTATATAGAGAGTTGTAAATTTAAATTTGTTGTTTGGAAAACTCTTTTATGGACTGTTGAAGCACATTGCATTCATTCAATTACGTTCAAATAGATTCGTGGATGTTTCCATTTATTTAAATGTGCACATATTGAATTTGTAAAGCTTTGTACTTCCTAAAGCAATTTGGCTCACATTCGCCAGTTTTTAGATTTGATGCCAACAAAGAAGCTTAATCTTACGAGAATGGTGTAGTGCAGTAGAATATTACGCTTAAGTCAACTAATTGCGTTACTAATTGACCAAATGTTAAGCTATATGTAAGATTAAAGATATCGTGTATTACCGCCAGATAGTGATTCAATGGCATATCATATAATTGTAAATCAAACGTATGAATTAAATACCTACACAGAATCTACCGCATGTAATTCTTTATTGTGATTAATAGTGAATGTAAATTATACCTCTATTGCGCACCGAGTGCGATCAGTTAGCGATTCATGCGATCGTTCATCGTTCGATCAAAATTTTAAGTTCAAACCGTCGGTTGGGAAGAAAACTATCCATTTTTTTAAAAATGAGATATTAGCCATGATATCTTATGTCCGACTATGTTCTAGGTGATGCACAGATATCCAATGTACTACCTGGTTTCATGACAATCCTATCTTTATCCCCTCCCATCAATAACAACTTATTATCCTAAGTCCATCACATGGACATAGGGTACCCTCACGCTCTTAGATTGTCTGGCTTTTTGTGGAGATAGCACAGCGTGCTGTAAGTGTAATGGTGTCCTAGTGTTTTGTTACTATAAAGTACGTTTAAAAAAACGTGTTCTAGAAGCAAAAAAATAGTAGCTATGGCTCAAGCAAAAAGTCCGTTAGCCCAAGAACATGGTAAGTTATAATTTATACTGAATATAACTCTTTTGTAGTAATAAATAGAAAAATACATTTTTTCAAACCTCTACGAATAAATATGGTTGTTGTGTTTTTAAGACCGATTACGTTTCCTCTTCTAGAATCAATTTTCTTTTAACAAGTTTTAGATATTGTTTACCAGTTTATTCTAAATGTGTTAGTTTTCTGGTTAAAAAGTACTTAGTTTGTAGTAACTATTTAGATCCTCAATTTAAGTAGCGCTTTAAAATGAAGCTCCATATTTGTTTTGTAGCAGGCCTAATTCTTCAAGAGCATGAGTAATATACTGACAAACTAAATGATTAATATTAAAAGAAGGTTTTACTTTTTCTTGTGAATAATTGTCCGTGCTAAAAGACTAGTGGCATAAACAGCAATTTTTGAAGCACGCTCTATGGTGAAACGCATTACTGTCACCGTCATTTTTGTGTACCCAACTTCGAAAAATTATGTGTTATTTTAACTTTATATTTTACGGGTCCATACATTAATAATATAAATATACATAAATTGCGATTCTACCCCGTGCAGTTATCGAATAGAAAGCAATCTCCTGAATAACTTCTGACTTTTTCAAAAACTTCCAATTTTGAAACTACACCTTGATGCTATTGTCTCATCCTACATAAAGCAGTATCGTTGTTTTTTCTCCAGCGTTGTTAAGTTATAAGTTGCAGTATTAGACTTGTAGTAGGCTTGTCCTACTTCAGTTTTTGGACAAGGAAGGACTTGCTGGAGATCTAACTCAGCAATACGATATTAACTTATTCTCATTATTTCTCAAACTTCTCATCCTGCCTTTCTTAGCAATGTGTCTGTCGAATTTTTTTTACAAGACGGCCTTTTGTTCCATTGTGGACTTTTTTATAATACTTTCATAATATTTTAGTTATACATCGTACAATTTGCTTTCCAAAAGACGTTATATAATCCCTGATTAGTTTGGGTATTTCGCCAACGCGTGGTTGCCATGTTAATCCTGGTTGATCTTCTAACGTACAGCCAGAAGCGCATTTTTTTTCAAACAGTGAAACAGACAGTACTTAAACTATAAACGAAAAATGTCTGACATACATGAGTTTTTTCTCCACTATGACTATAATATCCAGCGCTGGCAGTCTCTAATTGCTCTAATTTTTGTCACATTCTTCTGATTTACATTAGATGAGTTATTCTTTTATCTACAAAGCCCACATAATATCTTGCTATATAATCTCTTTGACGGTTAACGTCACCGAGTGACCAGTATTCCAAAAAGATATAATTTCCTCGATCTCTGGAAAATCTTGAGCTTCATTTCTAACAATAATAATTTTTGCAACTGTTTCTTTTTTTTTCTGCAATTAATTTATTCTTGCAGTTTTTGTAATTTCAAAGTTAGTGGCTGTTTGACTTATATAGCTTATTTGTCAGTGTTACTTAAGTAAGCATGTTGTTATTTGGTATTTTAATACTTGTTTTTTTGCAGGGCATATGTCCAGCTTGTCTGTAAAAGATCATACATCTGAGATGGAATTACCCAATGCGCAAGTCCAAGATGCAATTGCTGCAAATTCAGCAAATGCAATAAATATTCCAACGTTGACCTCTCGGAAAACCTATTGCAATTTATCCACAGTAGCAGATCAAATCGAGGGCAGCAGTATTTCTGCAGAAAAAAAACGCTTTCGAAAATACAGATGGAATTGAAATGCAAGTAGAAGAGTTAAATACCGTTGACCTGGAAACAGAACTTAGTTATGAACAATCTCCAGAAAGTTATCCTTATGCAGATGGTGTTTCGGACTATGTACCAGAACCTCAATCGGAACCAGAGTCTTCCTTTATCAATACTGAGCCAGCTACTAAGAAGTTTAGAGAACAACAGCTAAAAAGCTGATAAACCTTGGGAGTCTTATATATACAACAAGAATAGATTAATTACAGAAAGAAAGGTGAAAAACAGTTGCAAACATTCTTGTCGTCAGAAATGTAGCTCGAGATCTTCTGAAGATCAAATAAATAATATCTTTCTGGAATACTAGTCGCTAGGTGACATTAACCGTCAAAGATTACATCAGAAGAATGCGTCAATTACCACAGCATGTATTCAACCACAGACTGATAGCATTGGATCTGATAGTGGCAGTGACATAGAACCTGTGCCCAGCAGAAGGAAGAAGTCGTTTTGTCACGTATGTCAGACATTTTTATTACTTTAAGTATCATCCATCAGACAGTCAAAACTATACCCCTCAGGCTCTGCGTTTCAAGAAGTTCAGCGAGGATCAACATGTATCCACGCGTTGCCGAAAAATTCAAACAACTAATCATGGATCAGGGAAAAGATTGTAAGAAGAAATACTTCTCACCTACCCTCAATAAAATCAAAATGTACGATTTATACCTAAAATATTGTGGAAGCATTAAAGAAACCCCTGCTAGCAAATTCACATATCGGTTTATTTTCCTAAACCATTGTAATCTGGGATTTCAGGTTCCAAAAAAAGAGCTGTGTGATTTGTGCACTAACTTCACAAGTTCCATATTGGAATAAGGGGCCGCCTTGCAGGAGAAGTTTGATAGACAAATCGCCAACAAAGACAGTATTAGAAATTTGAAAAATGATAATAGGCTAAGAGCAGAGAGCGATAGTTCATTTTGTATTGCTGAATTCGACCTCTAGCAGGTTCCTCCTTGTCCAAAAACTGAAGTTGGTCAAGCCTACCACACGTCTAAACTTGGAACTTATAACTTAACAGTCTTCGACTCTGGAACAAAGCTATTGCTATATGTGGCATGAGGTAACAACTTCAAGAGGTAGTTATGAAATTGGAAGAATAAAATTACATCGCATTAAATATTATTGAACAATGTCGTAAGCCTCTTCAATTATTTGATAATTATGAGCTACAGATTCTTCGACAAGGACCTATTACAATAAATGAACAAAAATACAAATCACTACTTTACTTTTGTCAGAGCAACGCTATTCCCAAGAAATACCAGGACTTTTTTTAAGTTTAGCACATAAGTAATCAGTGACCTAATTATGATATTACTTTTGTTCTTCATTCATTATTCGTATCCTTTAGTGTTCTTCTACAAATATAATAATTTTAAATAAAATTTTACTGACATATATTAATTTTGTTAGTAAATTAGCTATATTTAGCCAAATATTCCATAGATTTCTTCAAAACTATTTTTACTGCAAGACGATAAAACTTTTGATGTCGTAATTAAAAATACTTATAATAATCTAAAAGTCGTATTTCTCAAAACTGTATATATTGGACATAGGATATTTTTCTTCTCAACCAACGAACTTGTTTGCACTGGCAACGTTCAACATACATTTTACGTTCAACTTATGTCATCGAAATTGTCAAATTTTGGTTTTTTCAAAATATCTTAAAATACCAATGGTGAGCAGCGAAATGTGGACACAATGCATATGGTTTAAATAATATACATAAGGAGAGTAATATTATTGTAATAATTATTGTTATTAAATTTTTACTACCCAAGTGCGTGTCGTTACTTGCGGATGTGTTTTGGGTGCTCACGTATAAATGTTGCTTATTTCTTGGTGAAATAATTTATTTTTGGGCTTTTTTGTTCATATTGACTTGTGCATGATTAGGTTATCAAGTCAATATTGGGTGAGGCTGTTTTTTATTTATTTAATTTTAATAAATGTGAATGATTTAGTTTACTTTATTATTTAAGTACATGTTATAATGATTCGATTTATTCAATTGAATTTATATTACTCGCATGCCGGCCGTTTATCGCAGTCAAGCAGAATTATTTCTAATGTATCCGATTTGCGGGTTCGTTTCATTTACAATTCACAATTCTATAATCTTAATTGAAACTTTCTTTTGTGTTCATTTGTTACACGTCCAAACCGCACTAGGCGTCGTGCATGCTTACTAATGTAAGCGGGTTGCCAAGCCAGCTAACAGGGAGATGGGCGTGGTCGAAATAATAAGTAAAATGAATGATTAATATGCTCAAACACCTTACACCTACACTCAAACAGCTCAGTCCGGGAAAATATGTCTCTAGGCGCCACCACAATCGAAACTTTGCTAAAATAATTGTCTTAAGCTGGATGTTAATTAATCCTACCTGATTTTGGAAAGTAGGATTGTGCTTACTCGGTAAACTCCTATACGAAGGTTCTAAAACAAACACTCGTCCCAAACAATTCAACTCAAACTCAAATAAATTTAGCACTACCCAGGTTATTAAAAACTTTTTGAATACACCTCGTATACCAAAACTTCCAAAATAAAATTTATCACTCAAATTCATTCACGTAACCAACAGTTATATTTCCTACTTATTAATGAATAAAATATTCTTCATCAATGATCGGTAATTAATTTTTAAAGTTCTTAACATGAACGATATCTTTTAAATTTAATTTACTTTTTATATCACTTCTGAATCGTACTGACATTCGTAAATATTCAAGGTTTCAAAACTCCAACTTTTTGTTATACTTAATGAAATTTTTAAGACCACAGCTGATCCGTTAATAGTGCATGGCGCTAATGAAACTAACATGAAATTTTGCAATCAACCTGGCAAATATAAACTTTCAGGTTGTTCCTTAATCTTAAAAATCCAAAAAAAATTAAAATATGCAGAGCTTACTTTTAAAATTGTCAAAACAAGATCACCAATTAAGTAAATGTTACAACTGTGTTTCATACCTGGCTAAATAAACAACAGAATAACAATCAACAGTAAATACATATATTGTCCTGTATAAAATAATAAACAAATGACAAGAAACAAATACAAATATATTTACATATACCACTACAGCGTGGTTGAAAATCAAAACCACACGTCACTACCAATTTCTGCAAAATTCTTAATACTATACAACCCAACACAGCATAATTATAGAACGATTATCTTTTCGCTTCTAAGCTAATTAATATTTAATCACATTACACAAATGAACTAAACCAAAGAGATAATCGTGCTTTACTAAATTTTCAAAATACTTAGATATATTCCTTACTTAAAATTGTTCATTTATCCTACGCTTTTCTTCTTTCTTCCGTAAATCAATTATTTGTAGTCCATTTGTAATCCTTAAATTGCATGAAGGCACATAACAAATGCTTCACAATTTCACGAACACTTATTCCTTACTGTACTCACAAACAGTCCAATAACACGTAATAAACTGTATACGTTTGGTTGCCTCCTAAAATTTCTAGCAACCTTTATACCAATTTAGTCCCTTATACAAATAAACTTTCAATGTCATATAACGTTACTTAAACATTGGCTTAATATACAACGAACACTTCGTTCACTTAACAGGTGGTCTCATAAATACTTTTAGCTAAATCTCGTTACAAGAACACGCGCTAACCTTGACACTACTAACGTTACAACTGTTATCTTTATTCAAATCTGCTTACGCACTTATTATTTTCTTGAAAATAGACAAACTAATTTTGTCTTCAATCTCAATTTTATTATTGTTTTATTTATGAATGTCTTTTACGATTCATCCCCGGTTCGGGTTACGCAGTTGTTTACACAATTACTGCCTCATTAAAATTCACAAATATAACCAACACCATCCCATTCTATCACACTACCTCGCGTGCGCGTCTCTCACCAAAAGCCAAAAGCTAACCCTCACTAACTCTAACTAACTCGTCAATCTCTGACTTTCCTATTTATACCTTCAGTCATCCATCTTTAAACATGTCTTCCTTCCGCGTTATATTCTCCAATAGTATTCACTCAAAATGTCATAGTTCCAACAGATGCTGCCCTCTATACAAGTACGCGTGTAATTACAATACATCGCCATATTTGTTCTCACTTACAAATTTTACAATTACTTCATGAAGAAATCATTTTTCGTCACCACATTCATTCAGTAGCCACTCTGGACCATTACACAACTTTTAACATTTATCTCCAACCTGCGCTCGATCTGCTTCCGCAACATTTGCAAAAATCAGTACCGTCTAAGGTCTCAAATTCCATATACATACATATATTCTCAAAACAATTGCACAACATTACAAAACTTTCTGAAATTAACACTTAAACATACCCAATCTTTCTCTACATATTTTCTAAAACATTCTACACTTATTCTTCACATCTTCTGGCAAAGATTACTCATTTATCTTCAAACATTCCATTCCATATAGTGGCAAAACAGTAGCGATACAGTGGCAAGCATTATCGTCCCATCGACAAATTTCCCTTCACATTTACATTCATCAGAATCTAATTATTCCAACACTAAAGTCTCTCTAATATTCAAATACACGTATCTACATACAGAATTATATTTCTCCTACATTTCCAGTGGCGTATCATACACCCACATACATTATGCATACACACAAAAAAAAATTTTTTTTTTCGTTCAAACTCAATACACTCGTACTTAAAACACGTAATACACGTCATTATAACATTCTACATATAGGGTGCGTCAACGCAACCTGACACATTAACTAAAATGCCAGTTCAATGCGGTGAATGTAGGTCATTTGTGGGTAGACTAGACTCCTATGTAGGATGTTAGGGCTTATGTAAACAAATATTTCATATTCATTGTGTCGATATAACACAAAATCTTTTTAACGAAATGAAAAAATTGGGCAAAATCTAATATTGGCGGTGTAAGCACGATAGCTCTAAATCTCCATCAGTCGACGTTTGTACTCTCGCCACTGATAGGAGTTTAAATAGTATGTTTTCTAGTAATTTGCTAATATTAGGCGACTTCAATATACCTGACATGTACAACTACATAGTTAAAGGCACTACTTCTTCTACAATTAACGTACACTGAAAAAAAATCATGCAATAGATTACACCAATTATTGGTGTATATTATACAGTAATTATTGATACTGTGGTAAGGGGTTGATTATAGAAATGTACTGTTTACATTAAAAAAGTCTAAAAAAGCAGTTCTCAAAATTAAACTCTAAATCATAACGATCACTATAGTATAAATTTACAGACAGAAGTTGTAAAATGATATATATATATATATATATATATATATATATATATATATATATATATATATATATATATATATATATATATATATATATATATATATATATATATATATATATATATATATATATATATATATATATATATATATATATATATTGCTGTATGAATACCCACAAATGTTCTGCCTTAAAAGGATAAGAAGCATTCAAGCTATGGTATATTTTGAAACAAATGTCAATTGCTTTCATTGGTGTCAAGATAGGATACCGAACGTTATTCACAATAACAAATTAAGTTTGAATATTATCGATGGACCCAACATTTATAGGTATGGGCTGATTTTCAACCCTTAGTGTAGTATATTTTTCTCTTCTTAATTCGCTTTCCAGGTCATCAATATTCTAAAAAAAACGAAATGAATAAAAAACAAATAGAAACGTATTAATCTTTACCACGATATACAGTAAAAATCCTTTTTTTATGTCATTCTTAGATTGTCTTCAACGAGCTCCCACTTTTTTAACTTTAAATGGTGACGTTCATAATAATATAAGTAAGACGAGATGGGAAATGATCTCAGTATGGCCTTAAAGATAATCGTTTTTAAATTATTTCGAGCTGCAAAACTAATCTTACTTTCGAGATAACCAGATAAGGAATTGAAGTAATTCTTAACAATGTCTATACTACATTTGGCCAAATGTTTTTTAGCAATCTGTGGCCACTACTCATGAAAGATATTCATAAATTTATAGTCAAAATGTGGTTCAAAATCGGCTTCCAGCCGTAAAAAATTACATTCAAACAAAATGAATAGGCAAATACTGTGCAGAAATATTATCAACTTACCAATAAATACCCTGGTGGGTTTTGGAGAACTTTAAATTTAGAAAAATTTAGAAAAATATTCATGTATGGACGTTTTGATGTTTCGCATCATAAAGTGTTTACATTTTGATATCCTGTTTGTGGGATCTTGTAGCAATATTATTTTTCGTCTACTAAATCATTATTTTCGTCATAGGTAGTAGGGATGTTGGCGACTAAAAGAAAAACAAATACCATATTTATACATAATATAATATAAAAATAACATATTTGTTACACAGTATTCCCTTCACATTGGCAGGCTCACTTATTCCCTTTTCGTAAGGGATGAAATAAGTTGCAGCCCTTTCGTTTATAAATGTCTTTGAGATGCTATATGCGTAGAGTGTAAATGTCTCTGATGTGATTCTAAAATTACAAATCATATGTAGATATAATTGCAACGTTTCGTTACGTGAGGTACCTTTTCTGCGTACCATCACCTAATTCGTAATTGAGGATTACTTTTGCTAGTTTGCTTCTGTTCAGTTTACTTTTTAGTTTGTATTCCTCTAGTACTTCGCGTCCAAGTGATACACCTTTGAGAAGGCCTTCTAAATTACTTTCCTAAAAAATAATCAATAGGGACATAATGGAATATATACTAAGAGGTACAGTATAAATGGATCTAATATACGTAAATAGCTTGGTGAGTGTAACTGTGATATGTACATACACATAAATGATTGTGATATTGGTATTATAACATTAAAAAGGCGCCAAAGTATAAACACTAAAACTGGGCCAAATGTATAACAGTAATATTAATCGGCGTCAAATTATGACAAAAGCGATCATGTAATAAATAAAACGCCACTGCCGTTGGCTCAATCGATAAATTAAGATAAGGGAGAGTTCTAATATACTGAGTTTAATTAACATACCTGAAATACTGCATGCTTCCCATCTGCTTAATTATTTTCACTTTTACTTAATTAATAAGAAAAATATGTAATGTAAATAAAAACAATAAAATGATACCTCGGGCGCCAAGCTATTTTTAAATATACGTCATTGGAACAGCTAAACCAAGTTTGTTAATAATAATACAACATCAATCAAAATGAAAATAAAATTACAAGACACACTAAAGTTTATTTAATCATCAATTGTAAGGGAAAAGGTCTTAAATCTATTCGTTAATTACTAAAAAATCATACCTTTGAACAGTTCTGTATATATTTTATTACCGCTGGTGACACATGAAACGGAACGGTCAACTAGATGAAATTATTATAGCATCATTGTGGTGCAATCTCCAGATCTAAGGTTACCAGCCACACCCCACTGGAATTATCTTGATAATTTATTCTTAATAATTCGAATCCATAATAATTAATGCATTACTTTGAAGTTTTTAGTATGTAAAAAAAATTGCGATTTATGATGTAAACCAAGTAAAATAAGGTAGTTAAAAAAATGGTACTTTAAAAGTAAAAATTAAAAATTAATTCCATTACAATTAAAAAATAGCAAAATAGTGCTTTAAAAATGTATGCATTATTAAAGTATGCAAAAGGTGTAAACGTATAAAATATAAAAGTGTAATAGTAAGTAAGTGAGTAAACAGTAAAAAAAAGAAAGTGCCTAAAAAAAAGCAAAGGCTTTAGTTTTAACTATAATGAAAAAAAAATAACTTACCATCTACCGATGGCACTTTACACTAAAAGTTAGGGAAAATTCCCCACAACTACATGCTTCACGCTATTACATTTAGCAGCAAGTGAATTGAAAAAAAAAGGCCAGTTATTACGCATTCCGCGGCTTTTAAATGATCAGAATACCATTTCTAAGGAAAGGGAACTATAAATCTTTATGAAATATATTCACTTAAAAAATATGTACAATTAAGATATGCAATTTAAGTTGCCTACCTCATACAAAACTTAAAAACTTTTCTTATATTTACTACTAAATGAATAAAAGATCTAAAATTAAAGTATTATTTAATACAACACAAAAAAAGGTTGTTACAGTATAATTAATTTATTTAAGACATTCAGTAAAATTTCAAATTGTAAGCTAACCATAAACACCTTATCTTCCATATCCATGGTTATTCCCTATAAACTGTAAACCACTAAGTATATTAGCTATATTATAAACATCATATTACCTACTTCACAATCTTTTAATTATAATTATGCTCTGGTAGTAAAGAATATATATATATATATATATATATATATATATATATATATATATATATATATATATATATATATATATATATATATATATATATATATATATATATATATATATATATATATATATATATATATATATATAATACTACGTAACGTAGGGATATTAATGTAATTGAATAAGTTAGGTTGAGATGAATTAGGATGCGTTGAATCCGTGCAAGGCAGCGAAGTAGTAGTCTGCCATTTGGCATTAAAACAAAACTTAAATTCAAACTGAAAAAAGGTAACATTGTAACAATTTCATAAGCAATTCAACAACGCAAAATATAAAACGAAACACGATCAAAACGTTTCAGATAAAAAAGGAAAAGGCCTCGTATTTCATTCCCTTCCCAAGGGGAAGGGCGGGCTGCTCGAGCTTTCCGAGCTCCTTCAGCCACAATCATGGATTCCCAACATACATAGATACATACATTACGTATATATGCATGGTGGGATTAAGGATGGGTGTGGTCAGGATAGGATCGGAGTTTGGGTTCTGAGGGGGGAAATACTACCCCAGGATTCGCCTAAGCAGCCGCACATGGTGTGCATATACCCAGTGACCATGCTGCTACATGTGTATGAGGAAAAAAAACCCTGAAAAAACCTCATACAAGGTAAACGGTAACGGGAATCGAACTCATTACCTCCCGAATGCTAAGAAGATCGTGTCACCACTACTCTACCAGCTCGGTATTTCAGATATAAAATATCCGTATAATATGCATATAGTATTAATAATTTTGATTACTTATTACAATTACTTACCAACTAAACTGTAGACAATTGGCACAAATTTCTACAGCACTGAAAATGCACTTTATACTTGTTGGCGTCGCCACATTCACACATGATTACATCAGATAAAATTCTTCGACTGCAACTTATTTTGTTAATTAACAACTTATGGTGATACATTTTGCACGTAGTATTGTATTTACCTCATTACGCATAATTTCATTACGATTACGTACCATTTACAAAATATAATTGTAATTTTTACAAAAATTATCCTTACTTTTACTAAACTATAGTTCCTCCTACAACAATTGTGTTAAAATATGTAACAAAAAGATGACCGAATGTGATTGTAAAATATCCATTGATATTTTTTTCCAGTGTAGTGTTGAATTTATTTTCATATTTGAATATTAAACAATATAACTTTATTCCTAATTCTTCAAAGGAGTTGCTGGATCTTGTATGCGTCAATTTTGAAGTTGTCATAAAAGCGGACGATCCTTTATTATTCGAGGAATTACACTATCGTGCACTCATAATGTTTACTAATATTATCAATATCCGATCTACCTACGCCACATCTAATAAAAACATGAATATAATTTTCGTAAAGCTTGTGCAATTCTCTTGTACGTACTAATTGGGACATTATTTATAGTTGTGGGGATATCGAGCAAATGATTTCTGAATCGTAATATTATTTATAAAATACTTGATGAACCTCGTAAAAATCATGTAATAAACTTGGAAAGTTCCCCTGTTGGTTAACACACGATATTATTAAAAACCTCAAACTTAAACATCTATATTTGAAGAAATATAAAAAGTCTAAAGCTTCATCAGGTTACGCTGTATTTAATAATTTACGATTCAAGGTGAAGTATGATATTAGAAATGCTTAGAAAATGTACATAAGTAATTTAGAGCTCGAATTTAAAACCCACCCAAAGAAGTTTTGGTCTTTTATGAACCGTTCTAAAAATACTACATTGAATTCTTCTATGTATTTTAATAGTGAACTGCTGCGTAATCACCAACAAATAGTTGACGTATTCCCCGAGTATTTTTCTAGTTGCTTTTCTTCTGAGAGTACTGCACACGTTTTAATTAAATATTCCCCTTACACCGAATTCTACATAAAAGCATTTACCGAGGATGAAGTTTTAAAGTCATTAAATAAGTTTAAAATTAGTATAACGTCTAGACCTGATCACATACCTGCTTTTTTAATTAAAGAGTGTTATTCCATTTTTGTGACTACTTTAACTACTTTCAATAAAATTTTAAACTCGAACGTATTTCTCGCTATTTGGAAAACTCGCCAAAAGGCAGAAATTACAAACTATAGATCTGTTTCCTTATTATGTAATTTTTCTAAAGTATTCGAAACTCTGCTACACAACCATTGATGTCTTGGGTTGCTAACAACGTTTCTCCAGCTCAACATGTATATATAGACCTATGTAAGGCATTTGATACTATTAGTCACGGTGTACTTTTGAACAAACTTAAAAATGTTGGTTTTGCTGACAGTTTAATCAAACTTTTTCATTCATATTTCAATAATCGCAGTTTAGCAGTTTACTCCATATATACGAACCTCAGGTGTACCGCAGGGCTCTATTTTGGGTCCATTGTTTCTTAATATACATATTAATAACTTGATTGACATTATTAAAGTAAGTTTTTTAATGTATGCAGATGATATGAAGTTGTTTAAAGTAATTAATAATTAACCTGTTGCTTTAATTCTGCAAGGCGCTCTGGACAGCATTTCCACCTGATGTAGTTTGCATAATTTTTGACACTCAATGAATTCAAATGCTCGGTAGTTTCATTCTCTTAACGGCATTAGTTTGTCTTGGGTAGACCTGATACTGTATATGATCTTGGTGTAGATTTCGCTAAGAAATTGTCATTTTTCGCTCATGGAAATAAAGTATACAAAAACCTAGGCTTCATAATTCGAAATACTAAGAATTTTTCTACACAATTTATTATTATCCTGTACAACTCTTATGTTCTTGCGAAACTGGAATATGGAGTATTGGTATGGTGCCCTTTCTACGCTGTGTACATTAGTGCTCTTGAAAATGTTCAAAGACGTTTTTTAAAGTATTTGTTTTTCCGAAAATACAATCACTATCCACCTCGAAACTTTTCTCATGAATGTTTATTGAATGAATATAGGTTTGTGTCTTTTGAGGTTAGAAGAAAGATGCACTCTGTAATATTTTTATACAAAGCCATATCGCCTTTAATCGACTGCACAGAGATTCTCAACATAATCCAATTTAGATTTCCAAGATTTAATTCTCGTTCAAAAAATGTGTTCCACCTACCTGCCACTTGAACTAACGTCCTTTTATATTCCCCTTTGTACAGAATGATCTCGGCGTACTCTTCAATCGAAGTTAATGTGGATATTTTTAACTGCTCTGTTAAGCAGATCAAATCGACTCTAGTAACTCGTAATCTACCTATTCTTAATATACCTTAAACCAATCTTCTTTGAATGTAGGTAAGCATTTAATCTTAAGACTCTACGTAGTAAATAATAATTTCTGTTTATTGTAAACTTGATACCGCTTATAATAAAATACTTATCTTTTTTGGGATTTTTTAATGGTGTACTTTAAATTATACAATCTAAACGTTTCGATAACCCTTACAGTTATCTTCGTCAGTAGTAATGTTTGTTAAAAATTGTTGAAGATGTAGTAAACAATTTTGTCAAATTTGAAAAATTCAAACATAAACATAAGCCTGCTATTAATATAACAGTTTGAGAAACGTATAAGCCAACTATAAAATTGTAGTAAAGAATAACTAGGTCATTAAAATTAAATATTGTTAAACTGCCTCAAAGATGACAAACCAGAACAATCTCTACGACGAAAGCTAACAATGAAATTTGCCAGCCAAAAAACACATTTAACAAAATTTAATCGAGTTATGATGTAAGTGTAAAGTTGTGAAAAACTTCAATTTTAAAATGATAGAAACATTCACAAATCCAAACATTACATCAAAAAAATAACCCAGTTAATTCTAACAAAGAGATATCTTTATCAATAATTGGAAGTGTTATTAGCAATGAAAAGCACAATGCAGAACGTTCTTTGTAAATTTTAATTTCAATTTAATTTCAACTACTTATGTTAAATTATAGTGCTGTGGAAATTTAACATATAATTGGTAAAGCATTTGCTTCAAGGTCTAGGAAAAACACAGCAAAAAACCTAGACATACCAAAAGTTGAAAACAAATTAAAATCAAGGCGTATCATTATGCTCTTTTTTAATTATAAGATGCCAAAACCTATTTAAACGAAGATTTTCTTCTTGTCTATTAAAATTATTCGGATGTTTATATATTTCAATAGCTTCACGTTGCAAACGAACATAATAATGGGTTTGTCTTGACAATATTTTCATATTGTCAAATTGAATGTCATGATTTAGATTATTCAGGGCATGGTCAGCCACAGCAGACCTCTCTGGTTGAGCCAATCTACAAAATCTCATATGTTCTTTGCGTCTTGTATCAAAGCTACGTTTTGTGGTCCCGATGTATACTTTTCCACATGAACAAGATAACTTATACACTCCGGAGGATGATAAAGGGTTTGACACATCTTTAGGTGATCTTAAATGTTCTTCAATTTTTCTTGTAGGTTTAAAAATAGTCCTAATGCCATATTTGATTAGGATTTTTTCAATTCTATTTGTAACATTAGCTATAAAAGGAAGAAAAGCAGTACCTACATTAAGAACTGGTTTTTCTTTAAAGTTACGCCTAGAAGGTGTAATAACATTATTAATATCTGTAAGTGAATATCCATTATCTTGTAAGGATATTCTTAAATATTTATATTCATCATTCAAAAATTCAGGGTCACAAATTCGTTTTGCTCGATCTACTAAAGATTTAATTACACTAATTTTTTGACGTGGATGGTGGTTGGATAATTTATGAAGGTATCTATCAGTGTGTGTCGGCTTTCTGTAAACCTTAAAAGATAGTGAATTATTATTTTTAGATATTAATATGTCAAGAAATGGTAAACTTCCATTAGTTTCTTTTTCCATGGTAAACTGAATACTAGGATGTATACCATTTATAAAAACCAAAAACTCATGCAGTGCTTCTTCTCCATGTCTCCAAATAACAAATGTGTCATCTACATTTCTATACCAAACTGAAGGTTTTTTAGGTGTATTTTGTAACGTTAATGTTTCAAATTTTTCCATATAAAAATTAGCTATAACAGGACTAAGGGGACTACCCATTGCTACACCTTCATTAAAAAATCCCAAAAAAGATAAGTATTTTATTATGAGTGTTAATGGTGAAAGTTTACATTTTCATATTGATACCGCTTGTTCTCCTCCTAAGTAATTGGGCGCAGTATGGCTGTTACGGAGAGTATTCTAATAATAATAGTAATAATAATAATGATAAAAAAAAAACATGAATGAAATGTAATTTTATCGATGTTACTATTTGATCCTAATGAAATGCATGTATTCTGTAAGTTTCACATTTTAGTGTCAGATCTATCTAACATTTGGAGTAATCCCTGATTTTATCTTTATCATTAACTTAATGAATTTACTTTTTCATGATGGAAATAATAATTATGTATTAAGCAAGTAACAAAGGGGGAAAAATAACTGTAATATTCATTTTTCTGGTGTGTACAAACAAAATTCTAAATTTACATACATAAACATTTTTATTTACAGGGATCATGATATTAATAATTTACGGCATTAAAATGTAATACATTTTTACTTTACGCAAATGTGCACGTAATTTAATCCTATCGCAATGTGTAGTAGAATTTACATTGCATATACAAGAGCTAAGTCGATGTTATCTCAAAGTATACAGTAGTTGATAATTTAGTTCGGAATTAATTAACGCTACCATAATAGTTTACCTTACCACATATTTCCATTTTTTTTATAATATTAAACCAAAACCATTTGGAACGGCTAATACAACTTTTTTTATTACTTATTTTACACAACTAGCAATAAATTTGGTGATATGAAAAAATAATTGTAGTTCATGAAAAATGTGCGCACATAATGCCACAAAACCAGAACATAAAGCCATTTAGATTTTAAAACTGCACAAGCATAGGCCATTTTTCATAGTGTTTAAAATATAACGCACGTGTCGACTAAGGGTTCTTTCCCTCCATTTATTAATGCCTTATATTTACAATTTCTTCATGCGAGAGTATCTTTTGTTTCTTCTTTACAAAAAAAAACTGAAGTTTATTATGCATCTATATATAAATAGTTCCATTTTCTTTGTACTGTTTGTGAAAATGTGAGAGTATCTTATTGCATTCTATGTGTGATCGTTTGTAAGGACGATACGATAGGTACGTTAGAGAAAACAAGGTTTTGTCTGCAATATTTATTGTTATACGAGAAAAAAACTGTTGCCTTTATGGCTATACTTACATCACTAAAATAGAGTTTTATCTCAAGGGGCAACATTTGGAGCTTAAGTGTAGTAATTATTTTTAATGTAGCTAAATGTAAACAAAATAACAAACTTTGCAGCCAATTAAAAGTTGTTGAGTATATGCAACTAAAAATTAGTAAGCTGCATCCATATTATTAAATAACTTTTAAAGCGTAATTATCTCTTTAGGAAGACGTGCATTAACAAAATCATACGATCGATGTATTCCAGTAATGGCAATATCAATTTAAATAATGAGTTGATGCAGATCAATAATACCAAGGGGGTGACGCGATACAAGTGAATGGCTTGTTCGTGGCGATTATTAAATTACATTCAGGCGCTTCAAAGTCGGTATCAGGATAATTGGACACGAACTACACTACAAGCTGCCGAAACGTCATTTCATACTTCCGTTAACTCGTAATTGATGTGCTGATTTCTTAACCCCCTCAACATGTACCATTTGGTACTAACTTCAAACTTTCTAAACTACCTATAATATTTTTTATGTGTATCGATTTTGGAGCGTTTTTTTTTAAAGAAGAGCTAAAGCGTTCGTATTACCATAATAAAGTAATTCATAATAAATCGAACACGTAGGTACATAACAACAAATCTTCCACGACTAATATACTTCTTCGACGTGAAAAATCTTGCTTGCATTACACATTACCGATACTGAAATATCAATAATGCTTAGTATCATAAGAAATACAAACTGCAATTTTTTACGCACGAGCTATTTTTTATTAAACCCTTTTCGAATTTTCTATGTAATAAACTTTATTACAGCTTTATAATGCAATAAAGTTAGTTAATGGAAAATATTAAGTTGTATAATATTCAGCCTTGTAGCAATGACCTTATTTGCACTTATATTGCTTTTAATGCTGTAAACAACACAAAAATGAGGTTTAATTTATTCATTGATTTACTTTTCTATCTTTGAAAAATAAAAAAAAGATCCTTTAATCTTACATTAGATTTATGACAAAAACAAGGGAACCATTTGCATCCTATAATTAAAATCACAATAACACACACAAAAAGTTTTCAAGCTACACAAGTTTCGCATTTGTTTGATGAGATCTGTTTTTGATTTATAAAGACTCGATGTAATAAGTTCCATTACTGCAAGTAAAGTAATGTACAAATAAATTATATTAATATACAAATATTAAGGTATAAAATCACATTTTTCACTCTAATTTTATCAAATAAACTCTGTCCAACATTTATATTTTTATCTAAAGCGCTAGCTAGGTAACTAAACAACTTTGTCATTTTTTCTTATAATATTCAGACTTATGTGCTATGACTCTGCAGATATTGTCCTGAAAATTAATATTTTTCAGAAATATACTTTTGCTTCCTATACTCAGTTCCAAAGAAGGTGATCCACTTAATTTTAGACCTAACTAACTTTAATGTCTTGTATTTTCCAAATAATTGGGCAATTTTTTTTTGTTGGCTAATTCCTTCGCCTTTCAAAAAACAATTAAAGACGTGGAATTTTTTTTCAAGGCGTGCTGGATGGTAGTGGAAAAACTCAAAACATGTTTTTTTTCTTAATTATTGACTCACACTGTGAGTTAACCAAGCAATTATATCGGGTGGCTAGAAAAACAACGAATCCTGTTTAAGTAATTTGGAACCCGTTCAGATATGGATTTCAGATTTTATTTTCTAAGACACAGTGAACAGAAAATTATCCTTGCCAAATTACAAACGTTTTTTTCAAAACATAAAAGAATAATCAATTTTTAAATAGCCACTAAAGAATACCAATTTTACGTTAGTGACATTCTTCAAAATTCTAAACATCTTGTATGATACATCCTACTCTGTGGGACCGCCATTTTGCAAATGTACAGTTCTTAGTCTATGTTTAAATTGTAAAATTGCTCCGCTGATCAGATTTATCGACACTTCTGGCCAAACTTCTTCTAATCGTCGGCGAAAATACTCTAAGTTTGCAAATGGTTAACGTCTTTGGGCATACACTTCACTTTTTCTTGCAATGCGTTCTACACTGAGTAGTCTAAAGGTTTACAGTCTAAAGAATTAGATCGCCATTGGTTTGCCCGAATGAAATATGCCATATTTTCTTCTAAGAACTTTTGTGCCCTTGCTGCTCTGTGGGATGGTGCTCTGTCCTGGATAAAAATGTAATCGTTATTCGGGTATAATCGATGTATTTCTGGTAATAAATCGTCAAGTAAATACCGTATTTAGCTATCTGCGTTTGTTTTTGTCAACTGAAGATCAGCAAAAAAACAGGCTACTTTTTCCATTCCAGGATATTACACATGACACCATCAGCTGTTTAGAAAACCGCGACTTTCTGTGGTACAACCGCTCTGGTTCAATAGCGTTCTTCTTGGTTGCCGAAAAAACTACATTATTTTGTCTGTTTTGAGGGACTTGTAGCGTAAAATCCTTTTCGTCTTGAAAAATTAAGCGTTTTAGCATTCGAAAACTTCCTGCATGGACGTAAACTTCTCGTTGATCCACGGATTTTTGCGACGCGATAACACATTTCAATTAACTACAAATCATACTATGCTAAATGAGGTGCCACATAAAGAAAAATTAACTCAAATTTTCCCGAAATGTCACTTAACGGATTGTTAACGATAAAAAAACTAACTGCAAGTGTCACTCATACCTATATATTTGTTTTAACAAAAGGTTATTTCGACTTAAGTTGCTTATGCGGAAGACACGTGTAATTGATATTTTTTAGTTGATATATAAAAATTAGTCTTTTACGTTTGTAGTTTGGCAGGTATAATTTTCAGTTCACTGTCTCAGAAGATAAAAACTGAAATCCATATCTGAAAGCGTTCCAATGATGTGCGAACTTAAACAGGATTCGTTTTTTTTTAGCTTCTTTTAAGACCATTTTGTTCTTTACCCATTGATTTATCTCTAAATTTATCTGAATGAGAGCATTTTTGCCGTTGCCGTAGCAATGAATTGGTTGTGTGTTTCCATATTTGACACTTTGTCGTTTTGTTATTAAGTAGTAGTGGGAATACGACCTGCATAGCATTCGGAAGGTAATGTGTTCGATTCCCGTTACCGTCTACTTTGTATAAGGTTTTTTCAGAGGGTTTTCCTTATATGCAGGTAGCGGCATGGTCACTGCGTATATGCACACCATGTGTGGCTATTTAGACGATTGCTGAGGTAGCATTTCCCCCCTCAGAACCCTAACTCCGTTCCTTCCGATCCTATCCTGACCACACTTATCCTTAAATCCCACCATGCATATATACGTAATGTATGTATGCTGGAAATCCATGATTGTGGCTGGCGGAGCTCTGAAAACTCGAGAAGCCCGCCCTCCCCCGAGGGAATAAAATACGTAGCCTTTCCTTTCCCTCCTTCCTTTGTTATTAATTAATAAAAACAAGTTTTAGTGACTAAAGTTACATAAAATGCCTTAAATAAATCCTGAACGAGTAGCAAGATTAGTTGCTTTATTAAACGCCGCTCGTGTAGTAGGAGTCCATGAACCAACTGCTTGTAGCCCAGTCCTCATGAACCAAAAAACAGGAATCACTGCTCGAAAGGTAGGTTCTGGTCGCATTTTACTGAATAGATCAAATACTACGGTAAATGTTGACCAAAATCCTCGCCAAATTCGAGCTGACGGGGGGAGGGGGAGCAAGTAAACGGACGACATGTAGAGGTCTAAAAGAAGGTAATTGAAACGCTGTGAGACTTGCAAAACGTCTCACAAGACTTAATCATAATTTAATGACAAAGTGCGATAGTTGTAATGAGGGGGGGAGGGGTTGGTTTCGGTGTAGGGAGAGTGGAAAGACACTCCTTTATGTATTTCCAGTTAGGAGTTCAATGGCAGCCCAAATCTATTGAGAATCCAATAAAACGTTTGTGGAATGAATTAGGAAGGAGAGAAAGTTTTCGCAACAGACCTCCGGAAGGTTTCGTAGAAATGGCAGGTGCATTAGTAGAAGAATGAGATCGTATACCAATGGAAACGTTAAAATAAACAAATTTCAAGTATATCACGTAGAGTTGAAACTTTTAGAGCTCCTCAGGGAGACGATACACGTTATTAAGCAGTTATCCCAGTTTATAATTTTGTGTTCAATAAAAATGTTTTTCAAAATTCGTATCAGTTTATTTCACTAGAAAACTGTTTCTCCATAAATTCAGAAAGTTGGTTGGTAATATACAAGGGCTCCGCAAAATTGCAGTAATTCAGACTAATTTAAACACAAATCAGTGAATAAAATTCAAACGCTCTTATAAGAGGCGATTTTGACATAGAGTGCAAATACTTTCTATAAAATTGCTCGATTAACAGTCAGGGTGAGTCAATTATTAAGAAAGAAACATTGGTCGAGTCCCGGAGGCTTCGACAAAACTGCACTTCTTTCATTTTATTTTAACCAAAGGAGTTACCTATCCAAAAATATAAGAAATATACAAATCAGGCTACCAATTTCAAACATATAAGACATTAAAGTAAGGTCAAAAACAAAGGCCGTCGCTTTTTTTCGAAACAGTGTTAGCATACACGCACGCACGCGCACACGCACATGCACACGCCGTAACCCTCCTACTACACACCGCACACACACACCCACAGAACCACACACTCACACACCCACACTCGCACACACACACACACACACAATCACACACGCACACATGCACACCCGCACAGACGCACACACGCACACACGCCACACGTACACACGCACACACGCCCACATGCACACACGCACACACTCACACGCACACGCTCGCACGCACCCACGTACCCACACATACCACACACACACACACACCACACACAAACACGCACACGCACAGGCACACGCACATGCACACGCACATGCACACGCACAAGCACACGCACACGCACACACGCACACGTACATACGCACGCATGCACACGCACAAGTACGTGCAAGCGCACGTGCGCGCACATGCACACGCACAAGCACACGCACTCGCATACACGCACACACGCACACTCGTAGACACGCACACACTCACTCACACGCACACGCACTCACAAACACGCACACGCACAGCACCCACGCACCACACACACACACACACACACACACACACACACACACACACACACACACCACACACACACCACACACACACCGCACACACACGCATAGGAACACGCACGTGCACACGCACACGCATACACACGCACACACACGCACACGCACGCGTACGCGCACACACACGCACACATACACACGCACACATACACACACACACACACACACACACACACACACACACACATCCACACACCCACACACCCACCCACACACACACACACACACACTCACACTCACACATACACGTACACGCTAACGCACACGCGCACGCACTCCGCGCACGCACTCCACGCACGAAAACACGCACCTACGCACCCACACTAAGTCACTAAGTACGAAACAATTCTCATTGAATTCTAATCTCAAGTATAATAGAAAAAAATATCTGGTGTGAAACAACACACCACCTTCAAACCCACAAATTGGAAAATCAAAGAAATAAAATAAAGCTACCGATAATTTTTTTCGGGCAATCATGCAACCTCGTTCGTTTTAAATTTACAAAGCTACAGGAATGGTCTGTCAGATGGAAGTTTAAACCTTCATGTTAGATATTACAATAACTTATTTGGCTTTGTGTTAATAGTTTTATAACGGAAGTTAAATTAAATTTTCTTTAAAAAATGTGTTTACATGTTGTCCTATAACGTTGATGGTCATCCAGATATTGAATAAAACTGAACTAGCAGGTCTCCAACGAAAGGTCTGCAAAATAGGCGTCTGTTTCGGTGATAACTTTTCCGCTCAATGTAAATCGTTATCCGCAGTCCCATTTTATCAAATTTGGATGAAAGAGTCACTGAGAGCCGAATCTGGTAAATATGGTTATTCTTGTAATAATTCAAACTTAAATTCTATAATTGAAGCCATCGAAACTGTGAAGGTCCATTGACTTGATAAAATAATATTCTTTTCTTTCTCAAATGAGGATCTTTCTGAATTTCTTAGCTCAACCGCTCAAATAGTTTCTCACAATACTCTACAGTTTTTTAACTTTTTCCAAATAATCAGTGTACATAATTCCACCGGCATGTCATGAAACCTTAGCATCACTTTTTCGGCCGATTTCACCGTCTTCGTGTTCTTCGGATCCCGTTCGCTTTCAAAAACCCACAGTTTCGGCTAGTCCTTTGCCTCTGGAGTGTAGTCATGTACATGTGTTTCGTCCATAATTGTATTTCAACGCAGCAATTCATCAGAATTGCGACGATTGTGTCCATTCTCCACTTAGAGCAACCTCAGCACGCAGGGTTTTGTCACACCATATTTTTCGTGTAACATTACGTTACGATGTGCCCTTGTTCAAAACTCACCCTGGTTTGTTGATCGCTTAAAACCACATCGTGCATTTTGTCGATCATTTCGAAGTTAGTCTTTTGCTGAACCTCTCAGGGCATATTCACGCTTACACTCATTTATGATCCATGTAAACAGTTTCCAACGCAGGAGCAGATGTGCCATGAAGTTCGTTTAACTCAATTTTGAAATCTTTCGATATTCTAAATCCAACTGTTTAGTTACCGCTGGAAACTAACCCTATCCGTTTCTCTAAACAAACGCAAGTTTGTTACTTTAATTGACAACAAAGATGAAACCATGTGATGGATCTAACTGAGACTCTTCATGCTGTAGTGGTGGCTGCATGGATCATCTTGCATTCTGCTGAAAATGGGACATAATTTCTTTGCTATTGACTTTAAATACCCTTTGAACATCTTGGTTGGATTCTTTTTTTACACATGACCTCAAGGTAAAATAATCCTCGCTTCCCTGTTAGCTATAATCAGCAATTTTACGTATTTCCTTGGTCTAATCGACGGCTTAATTGGGTACCTAAATGCTGACTTAACTACTATCTGATTTACTGGGATATCCATATTGCTTAGAAAGTGGCATTTATTTAATAATACATTAATGAGAGTTATTCAATTGCTTTGCCCTACAATTGCTTAGAAGATTATTTCATTTTGTGCCCATAATATACATTAGGGTGGAGTGAAAAGACATGAAAAAATTTTTTTTTCTTCAATTTAATAGCCTATGAACGGAAAAGTTGTTAAATGTAAGTGTTATCATATCTGCAAAATTTGAGCTTTCTAGGAAGCTATCTTCGACTGCCCATTTGGTAATGAAATTCGTACAAAAATGTTATTATTTGACAATTTTTCAACGAACTCCTGCCAAAAGAAATGGTTTTAATTTATTAACCTATACGCGTAAAAAGTAATACAAATTATTTAGTACATCTCCGTAAAATTTGAGATTCCCAGGAGTAAATTTTTGGCTGCCCATTTGGCACAGAAATCTGTAAAAAAAAATAATATTTGCGAATTTCTTATGCAGCTCCTCGCTTGCTTTCTATATAAAAACAACCCAGAACTCACCACGTGGAGGTGGCTGCATATCGAGTTCCTCCACCCTCCCGCCCTTGTATTTAAAAATATATTACAAAAATAGCTTATAATACCTTAAAATATTCTCTTTTTGTGTCAAATTTAGGTAGTGCGTCCCTCGATGTTATTCTAGATCTTATAAATCCATCTCGTGCTTCGTTGCCACATACTGCAGCTGATGCTTCGGTAACCAATTTTACATTTCGTTCTACTCCTTGGGAATGACAGGGATACTTTAAAATACGTATTTCGTCAGGTACATCTAAGATCATTGCATTAAGATCATTATCAGAATTGGAAACCGTAAGCGGTGGTTCTGTAAGTGAAATTTATTGCCAGTCAATTAAGTCTATGTAGTCGTCTGCTTCAAAATTTAATGTAGAAATCTTAAATTCCCTAATATTTTCCTTTCCTTTCATTTGTCTGCATTTCAAAATTCGACGAAGACTCAATTCTCTCCCATGCTTCCGATCATCAGCCAACATTGCTAACAAAATATTTTCTGGGTGCGGAAAATATCCATTTCTTTGCAGAGTTCGATCAATTATGGCCTTTAAGTCTTCGGACAGAAATCGAGATTTTCTAATTATAGTAAATAAATGTTTACTTCCATATCGACACGATGACTTCGTGTTAATATCGAACCATGCAAATGCGTATACTCTAATAACATATTCTGTTAAAACTTTCAAATTAGTCGATGGAAATTCTGTTGAGACATATAATCTCAAAATTCTATTTGCCGTCGTTAACCATCTGGCATGACTCATCTTTCCAGGATCCTTTTTGACAAGCTTAATGAAATAATACCCTTGGATATTCCACTACAAATTTCATACAGATACCGTTGGTCTGTACTTAGTTCTTCCACCGAAACGTCAGGCAAAGTTACTTCTATGTTTTCAAAGTTTACTACAGGCATTAACTCGCAAGATTCCAACATTTTTCCAATTTCTCCAGAGTAGCCTTTAGGCCCGGTTGTTTTTCCATCCAAATGTTGTAATAGATGACGTAACGGTAATTCATTTGTGTGCAACAGACATATAAACCATTGTAAGGAATGACCCACAGAAATTTCAAGTTGTTTTATGATACCATTTTTAGAACCCGTATTAACCACTGTTCCATCACAACCAATAGCTTTCATCTTTGAAATATTAACATTTGCCTCTAAAAAAGTTAAGATACTTGTTTTAATAGAATGGGAGCTGCCTGATGTTGGAGTTACATGCCCAAGATAACTGGATCTTGGTTCTGAAATTATAACAACATGCTCTTCCGTTATGGTTTTTCTAGCTACTCTTTCAGATTCTTTAATCAAAGTTAAGGTCTTATCTTTTCGACCATCGAAGTAAATTCCATATTCCGATGAAGAGTAGCCTTCTTCAACTTTCCTTTTCAGATTTCTACGTGTTTTTATTCTTTCCCTTCGGATTTTGCTTCGATCTACTATTTTCGAACAATTGTCCTTATTAATTATTCCCATATCTTTCAAGGCCGCATTTATAAGAATTGCTGCTGCTCTATCAGAAACACCAGTTCTGTCGCAAACCTGTACTACATTTGGAAGCTCAGTTCTCATTTGCGAAGTTGAAGCAGAATCTCGATTAATAGTCTTTTCATCCGTTGCATGTTCCGTATCTTCATCGCATTCATTAGATGATATTGAAGTCTCTACAAGCTGCATTGTAGAAGAAGAACGTTTATTGTCTATTTTGTCCTTACTAACTTGCAAGTGGAACTTTTGTCTTCTTTCTGTGTCTTCGTCTTTACGTTGCAACCTCTTATGAAGCATTTTGGTTGCTATAATAGCAATACCCCCAATGCGCATTTTTCGTGATGTTCTTTGATCTGTTAAAAAAGCTCTTTCCGCTACAGGAACTTTAATTTTGCATTTACAGATCAAGAAATCTTTACATTTACATAACGAAATATCGAAGAATGTTTTCTGCTGATTTTCTAAATGAAACATTTTTTTCCGAAGAGCTTAATTTTCCGTCTTTTTTTACACGCTTTTTAGTATTACGATATTTTTGATAGTACTCTTTTATCTTATGTAATATTTGTTGGTCCGTTACAGTACCAACTGAACTTTTTTCCCACAAACATTCCAGATCCTTTATTAGTGACTAACGCGAACACACATCTGTCAAACCAGGCTTGTTTATTCACAGATAAAAGTTCTTGTCGTTCACACAAATAATATCTCATAACGTCCGCATATGTCGGTAGCACATTGTCTTTAAATTCTGCAGGAACACCAAACACAGGGCACAAATTATCTGACCGCGTTCGAGGCATTTTTGGAGGCACTAAGTAACACGAATAAAAACTATGAAACAAATATAACAATCTAGAATGAGTGGAACGCTTAACTGAAAGACGTCTAACTCAAAGGCATAACGCAGCTGAACTGATTCAACGACTAAGGTCGATTCAATTGAGTCATTGAGCGCGTGCGTCGGAAGAGGGGGTACTATGTCGGTAGAAATCAGATTTCGGACGTGCGCAGAGGCATCTAACACTATTTATTGTCTATTTTGTCCTTACTAACTTGCAAGTGGAACTTTTGTCTTCTTTCTGTGTCTTCGTCTTTACGTTGCAACCTCTTATGAAGCATTTTGGTTGCTATAATAGCAATACCCCCAATGCGCATTTTTCGTGATGTTCTTTGATCTGTTAAAAAAGCTCTTTCCGCTACAGGAACTTTAATTTTGCATTTACAGATCAAGAAATCTTTACATTTACATAACGAAATATCGAAGAATGTTTTCTGCTGATTTTCTAAATGAAACATTTTTTCCGAAGAGCTTAATTTTCCGTCTTTTTACACGCTTTTTAGTATTACGATATTTTGATAGTACTCTTTTATCTTATGTAATATTTGTTGGTCCGTTACAGTACCAACTGAACTTTTCCACAAACATTCCAGATCCTTTATTAGTGACTAACGCGAAACACATCTGTCAAACCAGGCTTGTTTATTCACAGATAAAAGTTCTTGTCGTTCACACAAATAATATCTCATAACGTCCGCATATGTCGGTAGCACATTGTCTTTAAATTCTGCAGGAACACCAAACACAGGGCACAAATTATCTGACCGCGTTCGAGGCATTTTTGGAGGCACTAAGTAACACGAATAAAAACTATGAAACAAATATAACAATCTAGAATGAGTGGAACGCTTAACTGAAAGACGTCTAACTCAAAGGCATAACGCAGCTGAACTGATTCAACGACTAAGGTCGATTCAATTGAGTCATTGAGCGCGTGCGTCGGAAGAGGGGGTACTATGTCGGTAGAAGTCAGATTTCGGACGTGCGCAGAGGCATCTAACACTATTACATCAAAATAAGGCTCATTCTGATAATAAGTTTGTATTTACAAGTTTTCCGCCAAATCCTGTAAAATACCTAAATTTTAAACATTTAGGTTTAAGAATATACAACTTTTCCGCATATAGGCGTTTAGAATTTTTGACTTTGATTTTTTCACTCCACCCTAATATACATGTGTTAGCTACAAGAAATAAGTGAGTACATGCTACTTTACGTGTACTGGTTCTTCACGCCGACTTAACCCAAAATCATTAGGATAATAATTAAAAGCACTGCGCGTTTGGGTTTCTATTTAATCTAATCATCTTGGATCTATTCGAGCATTGTGAGTTCTAGCGGTATAGTTTCAAGGAACCGTTTTGATTATAGTGATTATACATTTTCTAAGAATTGTCGAATTAGTTGGTTAGAGCGGTACTCTAGCAAAGTACATGTCAAAGGTTCAAATTCTACTCGAGGTAAACTTTTTATTTATGTATTTAGTAAAATCCATAGTAATTTTTAGTTTGATTTGGGTTTACTTCTACGGATATAAATTTTGGTTGTTTTGGTAACACTGTGCACCAGTTAGTAGAAATTCTTGTATAAATGTAGGTTTATGGATTTTAATCATTATTTATTTCCGTAGTTAAATATACGGACGGGCGTTCATTTAACTATTAAGAAATGTGTTATGTTGCCTTTGACTTCTCCTAGACTCCTATATATATATATATATATATATATATATATATATATATATATATATATATATATATATATATATATATATATATATATATATATTATTTTTTTACCGTCACTATGGTATTTACAGTAATGATTAATCAAATTGCTATCGTATGCACCTTCATCCTTTGGATTTTAAACAATAAAAACCTTAAGAGGTATCTCAACGAAAGAGGATACTGCAGGTTTTTTAGTGGAGGTTGAGTGATTTTCGAGACCCGTGAAGGTCCGTGGCCTGGCTAAGCGATAAACTCCTCCAGTCTCTCTTGCAAAATTTGCAATATCATTTTTGGTAAAGATATGGTCTTTTTTTAATCGTTAGCCACATGATGTTGTCTTCGGGAGAATCTTCTCCATTACATTCAAAAATGACCCTTAACTTTGGGGTTTACTTGATAACATACTTTTTATTTTGGAGGATCTTGAAAATTCTATGGTTACCTGCAGACCTACCTACCTTCACCTAAGGGGTGTAGACTATAATTTAATTTACTTTACGGAAAAGTTATTGTAAATCTCTTATCTACTCGGATACTTTCTTTCTCCTTTTACTCTATTTATCTGCCCTGTTTTTAGTTTCGGACGACCAAACCTAGTGCTCCCGATTTATGCTAAGCTCCGGCGTTTCCTAAACGTTACCGCTACCTTCTGGGCAGGCAGTATGTGGTAGACGGCAAATCATCTTGACAGAGATCTCGTTAAATCGCATGTACACAGAAATGGAAAAAGAGAATTAGACTAGTCGTACCAATGTGAGAGATCTCATAAAAGGTATGGTTTCAGATATTCGTAGCCTCAAATTCAGGAAGAGTCCCTAAAAGCGCTAAGACTTAGCAAAACTAACACGTAGGCAATGTAGTTTCAACTACAATCAAGAAATTTGGCATTAGAGTACCGTTGTAGTACAAATAACCGCTAAATACAAGATTAAAACTAGTATGAGCTAATTACATATTAAAATAAAGCGGAAATAATTGATGTAGGGTGAAACAGTATATTAAGAATCACTGATGTTGTGTCCTGTGTACATAAATGCAAATTAAATGGAGTAGATTCAACGTCGGTATCTTGCAGCATATAACTATCGAAAAAATAGCTTTACATCGATCGTTTACACTCAGCCTCATGTACTTTATATGTGTTGACGATTAAGTAACTACTCAATACATTGGTGCAAAACTTGCTTAACTAATGTACAGTTATTATATCGCTTCACAGTGATACATTAAATACATCAAGGTAATAGAAGTAAATCAGCCGTTCCTATCAATGATTTTATTCATGTACGCGCATAACCACAACATCAGTTATCAGTACAAAACAACTCGAGCAGCTAATTGCCTTAAACAAAAATGGTAAAATTATACTATGCGATGTTACACTGTAAGCAAACAAGCATCTTCAGATATCCAAACCATTCTCAAAAGAATGCTTAATGAACTGGCAATAATTTTATCGATTGGCTTGCAGTGCTCAGACCGTAAAAGCTAGTACTATACACGACAAGATAGTTTGAGCACACAAACACACACACATCGATATAGTGGGACTTGTTTCAGTCTCATACGAAGAGCACTACTTATTAATCGCTACATGGGAAGGTTAGTAGCATTTTCACTCGAATAAATCGAGACAAAAATCGTAGCATGCAAATTTCTTACCCACTGGATCGTAAGACTGGGCATATTCTTATAAATAACCAAAAACAAGGAATTTAGACAATCCTTCAATAGGTGATCTTCTTTTGTATGTGACCCAAGTTTGGAATAATAATTAGAACAATCCGGCAAAATATAGTCGCTGTAGATATTAGCATTTGACCAAGTTTGTTATCAGTGGTGTTTACTTGTCAAACTCATCTGTTTCAGAGAAGTAATATGATCATTAACTGGGTTTCGAGATTCCGTGATAAAATCCGAATACGTGTCGTATTTTGTGCTTCCTTTTCAAAAAAAGTTGGTGTTAAGGCCTGCCACAGAGATCAGTGACAGCTCCAACACTTTTTCTGCTATACGTAAATGATCTTATTTCTTCAACGTCTAACACAATTTATTGATTTGCTGAAAACAGCACTCTTCACTGTATTCATATCAGTCTACTCAGTATAGTAATCTATCTTTTGTCTTAAATCCAGAAATTAAAGCAGAAACAGCCTTTCTAATTAACAAGGATATTCAATATATCGGTGAGTTGAGTATCGCATTATTAATTTTTACTAATTACTTATGGTAACGTCCGCGGTATCAAGTTTAATCCTAATGCATCAACACCTTGAATAGTTCCAACCTGACATTTTGTTCCTTTCTGAAACACAAGCCTCTTTCGAAAATACCGATTCACCTGACTTGCAAATTCTTCAATACGATTTTCAATCTAATTTTTCCTACAAAGGAGTGCTACCTTTCTCAAAAACAGCGTCGCTTAAAAACGATTTTCTTAGAGAACAAAAAAATTCTACGTGATTTGGTTCAAACATTCTGGTCTTAAGTCTTTGAAATTTTGCTATAACGTTTATAAGTCCCCCAATAACAGTAACTTTCAATCAACAAATCCATTCAATGTATTATTAAACGGGGTAGTACTAATCTGGTTATAATTAGTGGTAACAAATCCCAGTGTTCGATCATTCCCTGTTGTATGTATGAATGGTCCAGATCTTAAGATTCCGACTGTAACTATATTGGGAATGATTATATTTTCAAATTTATAATGGTTTGACCGTCTTACATGACCTACTAATGCAGCTGTTCGTAAAATATGCTTTTTGTACAGATCCAAGCAGTAGTTTATCTCTCGACAGCCCTTTTCGCTATGTTAGGTCTAAATTCAATCTCATCTAGAATATAATTTTCAACTATAGGCTGAACCCCTTCGATACTTTCTCATTATCGCTGGCCGTATTCAAGAAGATCAATTACGCTTACAAATGTCCCTCCCTTAATCTCTAACATACAGTGCATTGAGCATAGAAGGATTGTTGTAATTCTATCTATGTAGTATCGGTATTACAATGGCAATTACGCTGCTATATTGAATTGTGTAATACCATATCGGGCCAGTTTGGTTAGCAATGCTCGGTTCTCTCATTTACATCACCAATGTGAAGTGCAAATCCAACTTGTTGTACCAAACGAGCTCTATCCTCATTCTCCAATACGGTTTCTAAACTTTGGAGTGATTTTTTTATTTCCTCTTTTCCTCTTACTTATTATAATGGTGCGAAAATTTAAGGTAGCCGTTCATAGACATTTTTTGGCAATTAAAAAAACCCCTAGTCGTACTCTGTGCTTTAGGCGTAGGCTAAACTTAGCCTGTTCAGAACCGCACTATAAAAAAAAATAGCAGCAACTTAAATATTAAATCAGGACTTACGTGGAACGCCAACAAAAAAATACATACACTACTTGCCAGATTTACTACTCAAAACCGGAAGGTTTGGAAAAAGCTATAGCAGAACTAGTGTATGGCACCGAACTAAAACCAACCGGAAAATTTTATGCAAGTAACTCCTGAAACAACTCCGTAGATACTTCGTAAGGATCACCTCTACGTCCGAAACCAACCAAGATATCACACGAACCACCAGTATAAGAATTAAGCACAACGTCACATATCTTCGTATGGAACCATACGACCAATATACCTCGCTATCGGCATCCGCTTTAGAGGCGCCGTCACTACAAAGAACGACAGAGAGGTCAAAAAAGCTGTACGTTTCTGTAACTTGTAATGTACCCAGGCACAACCTGAATGCAAGAACAAAGTTAATGTGCCAACTTAGTTAATCCAAATGATCGTCATGAAAACCAGGTAGGACCACTTACGTTGTGTAAAAGAGTTCAAATTTATAAACCGATCCCTCAAACTATCGACCAATAGCTATCACTTCCATTCTGTCGAAAATCATGGAAAAAGCCATCCACCACAAACTACTTTTGCTCCTTGAGTCCAATAAACTCCTAAACGACGACAAGTATGGGTTCAGACAGGGTCATTTAACGGGTGATCTTATTTCATGTGTCACCCAACTTTGGAATAACAAACTAGAGAGGTCAGGTAAAACAGTCGTAGTAGCTATAGATGTTTCAAAGGATTTTGACCGGGTTCGGCTTACTCGATACGCTCATCAATTGGATATCCAACTTTCTTGACAATAGATGTCTACGCGTTGTCGTCGATGGCTTCTTTTCGAAAGAAACTATTATTAACGCGGGCGTACCTCAAGGATGAGTGATAGCTTCCACACTTTTCCTGCTATACACAAATGACCCCATTTCCTCAATAATTAACCCGATCCATAGCTTTGCAAACAACAGCACTCTATATAGTAGTTCTTCTCAGTTTTCTCACAACAATAAATCTAGTCAGAAAGTTAAGGTGAAATTGACAGCCTCAATCAACAGTGACTTGGAACATGTCAATGAATGGGGAAGAAATAATCTACTTACGTTCAACGCCGACAAAACCCAGTGTTGCGTTTTATTCGCCAAGAAATACCGATCATTTCCTGCTGTAAATATGAATGGCTGAGATATCAATTTTTCAATCTCTATTTCTGTGTTAGGGATTTCCGTATCATCGAACCTTTCATGAGTTGACCACCTGTTGTCAGCCAGCAAAACAACTCCCCGTAAACTGAGCTTCCTATACAACTCCTCTTACTGTATAAGGCTCAAATTCGACCTCATCTGGAATACAATTCCCACCTCTGGGTCAGTGATTTCCAATCCGCCATTGATATGATAAACCGCATCCAAGAAAGAGCTATAAGGTTTATAAATCACCCGTCACTGACTTCTGACCTATAGTCTCTTGGGCATAGAAGAATATTTCCGGTTCTTTCCTTGTTCTACCGCTATCACTAAGGCAAGTGTGCCTCTGAAATACACTCCTTAATACCTTCGCAGGCCATTTTCGCGAGGAACACTCAGTTTGCCCACTTACACCATAATTACGTACAAAAAATTTTATCTTGTCACACTAAACGAGCGCAATCTAAATTTTTCCACACGGCAACCGAATTGTGGAATTTAAGTTAGCCATTCATAAACATTTCTCAGCAGCCTAACAATATCCCTAAGCCCTCCCAGTGTTCTTGAGTGCTTTAGCACGTTAGGTAAATCTTAGCCTGCAGGGGTTATTATACGTAGTTCTGCCATCTTTGTTACGAATTGGGAAAAATAACTACAAAAGTATAAGTATTAGCTATAAATACTTAGATCAATACGTATTTAGACTACTGTTATTTCAAGATTAAGTTGCTATCGCCCTACTCTAACCTGAATAAATCAATGTAGTAATAATTTAATACAGGTCTGTATTTCATAAATGGTGATCAACAGGTTATTCACTATAAGTAAAAACATCACGACATGTTAATGGTCTGTATTTACAATTAATGAATCAAAAGGTAACATATTTCATAACAGGCACACACATACACACAGTATTCCAAGGAGAACATGCTTTAGTGTTACGCCGGTTATCTCCCCAAAGTCAGCATTATTCCAGTTCTACCCGGGAGCAGTTTTACGCCTGGACTACGTTTACAAGGGAACATCCATCCCATAATATGCTACATTATAGGTGTAAAATGTCAAAACAATGTTGTGATGTAATATAAACTTTCAAATTATCATTAATATTGGTTTATATTAGATGAAATAATCACTCTTACCATGGTATTGTAATGCGAATCATATACTAATTTCAATTATTATTCAGTTCAATTTATAAAAGAACCTTCTATCTTCAAATCAATTTATAATGATCTTATAATTAAGTTACTCTTTTGTAGAGGTTATAATATTATAGCCATTGACTGAAGAAAAATACAATTAGTGAATATATAACGTTAACTTTTTTTTCTATTTTGTAAGAGCAAAAAACATTCATTCTTTTTCAAACTTCCAAATCAACAACCCTCGATTATTTTCTAAACAATCTATCTCCAAGCAGAGCTTATTGCTTTTATCAAAATATACAAGAGCTGCCCATATTTAGTATTATAGTTTCGATTAAACCCGCCTTATAATTTATAAAATAAAACATGTAAAGCTGCACCAGTTGTGGTACATCACAATCTCTTATCACCAGCAAAGGTGGATTGCGGTGCTACATGAGGTATAGCCTGTCCGGTAGAACTGAACGGGTATCGGATTAACAAGGAGGATTGTCAATATATGGTTCTATTGTGCTTGAAACCGCCTTAATGCTTTGCTGTCTCGTACTTATTGTACGTGACAAAGAAAGATGGATATATTATGAATAATGCCTCTATTTCTGCCGAACAAAAGCGTTTGCAACTTTCACACATAATGACAAGGCAATAAGAATCAGATGCAGGTAGAATAGAAATTCAATAGGTATAATAAAATGCCAGTGGTTCTCAACACTGCTTTAACATTATATAATTTGTGAAGAAATGCAACTTTTGTATAATAAAAATAATAATCGATTACTAATTTGTTGAACAGAAAATGTAGATAATAGTGGACCACCATTTTCTTTTCTTCTTTAAAATAATCGACTGTATTTAAAACTAATTCGAATTTCTTTACTCAACTTTTCGGCATTATATTAATGGTTGTTTATATAAACGCTTACTCAAAGAATAATGATAATATAGATATTGCAGTTGTTTTATTTATACCTATATGTACCTACTAAATGGTATAATAATCTATTATTAATTACTTATTGTTACAGTATTGCATATTTATTTGGATTCTTTTGTAATTGAGTACACTAAAACGTCATTACCATACTTAGGTATACAATGAACTTTCTAAATGTAAATTGAAATACCTATACTTAATCGAATATTCATTATTATGAATGGCTTTTATAAATGTTTATTATAAAAACTTGCATTCTTCCATAAATTTTAAATGTAATGTTAAAGCAGTGTTGAGAACCACTGGCATTTTATTATACCTATTGAATTTCTATTCTACCTGCATCTGATTCTTATTGCCTTGTCATTATGTGTGAAAGTTGCAAACGCTTTTGTTCGGCAGAAATAGAGGCATTATTCATAATATATCCATCTTTCTTTGTCACGTACAATAAGTACGAGACAGCAAAGCATTAAGGCGGTTTCAAGCACAATAGAACCATATATTGACAATCCTCCTTGTTAATCCGATACCCGTTCAGTTCTACCGGACAGGGTATATATCATTAGTAACGTTTAAGGTACTTGAGCTATGTGCACCATCGAACGGCTGATTCGGAATCTCGCCCACCGCTTACCCCTACGTAAACGTCCAACTCTATAAGTAACCGCAGCATTCACAGTTAGCACCAAAACACTTGTGATGCTTTCATAGCTGAGAAGAGCTCGGGGTGCTTACATAAACGTTACAATTCGGGTCGCTCGTATAGTCACAGTCATAGAAACGGCACACTACGTAGTAGCCGGGGGTTACATCGTTGCCACCATCGCTATCTATGCCGAAATGGGTAATATACACCGCATATTCCGCTGCATTTCCCTCCGTTCTTGTCGCCATTAACCGATACTACTATCACTGCAGAATCAAACTTCACCTTACGTCTGGAAGCTGCATCCGTTGTATACCGCTTCGACTTACAGTGGGATCGAACTTTATCCAAATATGTCTCCGTGATCCATGTCGCTACATAATTCGTGTTATCCGCGGATAGTTTTGAATAAATAAGTCATATTGGCGTAACCTAGCTGTTATAATTAAGAAGAACGGTAACCACGTTAAGGTAACAAATTAATCCAGTATTATACAATAGTTAGAACATACGTGTTGAGAAGTATTGATCGAATATGATACTATACTAAGATAAACACACGTAGTCGTATTTTAAAAACATTAAGTTTTTAAATTAGAATGCGATAGAATCTAAAATTCCACACAAGTATTTACGTAAACTATATAATTTGTATAAAAGTAACGTATTCTGTTAGTATAATTTTTTGGCAATAAATATCTATTTGAGAAGTCACAAAACGGAAACGAATTTAAGGGAAATGCTGAAAATTTATTCAAAGAAAATAGTCTATGTCAATTATTTTTATTCAAACACCTTTGCAAAATTTATGGTTCCAATTTTTCCGGTGGGGTTTTCTGTCTTATAACATTACAGTATACATATGAAACGTGAGTTCTACTACCCAAAAGGTGTTAATGGTGGTGTTACAACCGTATATAAATCTTGCTTCCTTTCAAGACCGTTTTCCTTTCAACTTAATTTTTGTGTATCTATTATATACTTTATACTCAATGTAAACTTAAGATTTAATTAAATACTATATACATACGACTTTAGATGAAATTTATTGCTCATAGAGTACAATGTTGGTTACGAAAGGGGCAAGATAACGCTTTAGGATATTTGAGCTAAGTTATTTCCGGAAGATTTACCAACTATTTGGTGCCGTGATGTTTATTGAAGGGTGCTTGATAATTTTCCTCGATATTAGTATTGATTTTACCATGAGTTTAACATAACATTAAGGTTAAAGAGAACACCAATTTGTTAACGGTATGAATCAAAACTACATAATAAATAATAACGTTTCTTTCTAAAATTACGGTAATTTGGTGAAAGTAAATTGTTTTCCATTATATAAATGTCTAAATTTGCCGCATTAAGGTTAGATGGATATTTTATAATGCTGTTGCATCTTTGTAATTCGTTTTTAATTCACTTAAGTTCAACAGATCAATAATGTTTTTAACAGAAACATTCCAATCAGTTTTTCAAAGTAATAATTGAACAGAAGTTATGAAATGTTAACATTGTGATTGAAATTGACACGCATCTGGTATAGTCATACGAATTTTAGCGTCATTATGTATGTGACATCAAAACTGTTCTACTGGATACTGAAATGCAGCAAATTGTCATTATTTGTGATATATCAATATAACTGAGCTTAATTTGTGAAATTCTAACTATAGAATTGGAGTAAAACAGGAAAACAACTTTTTTAGATAGCTATCAGTAAATAATTGAAAATGTTATTGTTTATCTCATACGCTTTACAACTGGGAACATAAAATAGTAATACAATATGTATCTGGAAACATTGATCACATTTTTGAATTATTTCTGTTTTGCATGTCAGTTTTATATAAAGGTATAATCGAAATGAGTGAAATACTGAATAAAATGACTGCACACGGTGTTGAATGTGTCAACTGGATACAATGCATAAATTTAAATGCATGTATGAAATATAGAAATTTGCATTTTCTATGAAAAAGAGATGCACATATTGTTTTTTTTTTAAATTTTGTAAAATCGGCATCAAAAGTAGTTTTCTTATGTGCTTAATTTTTAGGTCCTCCTAAAATATTGTGGTGAACCATACTGAAGTAATTAAATAATAATAAAATAATTATGGCCCAGTGTTTTTTTCTTAAAGTTGTTACACGTCCAAACCGCACTAGGCGTCGTGCATGCTTACTAATGTAAGCGGGTTGCCAAGCCAGCTAACAGGGAGATGGGCGTGGTCGAAATAATAAGTAAAATGAATGATTAATAAGCTCAAACACCTTACACTTATACTCAAATAGCTCAATTCGGGAAAATATCTCTCTAGGCGCCACCACAATCGAAACTTTGTTAATATAATTGTCTTAAGCTGGATGTTAATTAACCCTACCTGATTGTGGAAAGTAGGATTGTGCTTACTCGGTAAACTCATATACGAAGGTTCTAAACCAAACACTCGTCCAAAACAATTCAACTCAAACTCAAATAAATTTAGTACTACCCAGGTTATTAAAAACTTTTTGAATACACCTCGTATACCAAAACTTCCAAAATAAAAGTTATCACTCAAATTCATTCAATGAACGGTAATTAATTTTTAAAATTCTTAACATGAACGATATCTTTCAAATTTAATTTACTTTTGAATCGTAGTTGACATTCGTAAACATTTAAGGTTTCAAAACTCAAACTTTTATTATACTTAATGAAATTTTTAAGACAACAGCTCATCTGTTAACAGTGCATTGCTCTAATGAAACTGACATAAAATTTTGTAATCAACCTGGCTAATATGAACTTTCAGGTCGTTCCTTAAATCTGAAAAATTAAAATCTGCAAAGCTTACTTTTAAAATTGTCAAAACAAGATCACCAATTAAGTAAATGTTACATCTGTGTTTCATACCTGGTTAAATAAACAACAGAATAAAAATTTAACGATAAATATATATTGTCCTGCATAAAATAAAAAAAAAAACAAATGTTTACATACACAAGGATATTTACATATACCTCAACAACGTGGTTGAAAATCAAAACCACACGTCACTACCAATTTCTGCAAAAATTCTTAATACTATACAACCCAACACAACATAATTCGAGAACGATTATCTTTTCGCTTCTAAACTAATTAATATTTAATCACATTACACAAATGAACTAAACCAAAGAGATAATCGTGCTTTACTAAATTTTTAAAATACTTAAATATAAACCTTACTTAAGATTGTTCATTAATCCGTGGCTTTACTTCTTCTTTCGTCGGTAAATCAATTATGTGGTAATCCTTAAATTGCCTGAAGGCACATAACAATTGCTTCACAATTTCACGAACACTTATTCCTTACTGTACTCACAAACAGTCCAATTACACGTAATAAACTGTATACGTTTGGTTGCCTCCTAAAATTTGTAGCAACCCTTTACACCAATTTAGACCCTTATACAAATAAAACTTTCAATGGCATATAACGTTACTTAAACATTGGTTTAATATACAACGAACGCTTCGTTTACTTAACAGGTGGTCTCATAAATACTTTTAGCTGAATCTCGTTACAAGGACACGCGCTGCCCTTCACACTTTAACATAACAACTGTTATCTTTATTCAAATCTGCTTACGCACTATTATTTTCTTGAAAATAAACAAACTAATTTTTATCTTCAACTTCAATTTAATTATTGTTTTGTTTATGAATGTCTTTTTCGATTTATCCCCGGTTCGGGTTACGCAGTTGTTTAAACAATTACTGGCTCATTAAAATTCACAAACATACTCCAACATCATCCCATTCTATCCCACTACCTCCGCACGCGCGTTTCTCACCAACAGCCAAAAACGAAAAAGCTTAACTCCCTAACTCTAACTTCAACAACAACCCTCGTCAATCTCTGACTTTCCTATTTATAACTTCAGTCATCCATCTTTAAACATGTCTTCCTTCCGCGTTATATTCTCCAATAATATTCATTCAAAATTCCATAGTTCTGATAGCTGCTTCCCTCTATACAAGCACGCGTGTAATTACAATACATCGCCATATTTGTTTTCACTTACAAATTTTACAATTACTTCATGAAGAAATCATTTTTCGTCATTACATTCATTCAGTGGCCACTCTGGACCATTACACAACTTTTAACCGTTATCTCCAACCTGCGCTCGATCTGCTTCCGCAAAATTTGCAAAAATCAGTACCGTCTAATGTCTCAAATTCCATATACATACACATATTCTCAAAACAATTGCATAACATTACAAAACTTTCTGAAATTAATACTTAAACATACCCAATCTTTCTCTACATATTTTCTAAAACATTTTACACTTATTCTTCACATTTTCTGACCAAGATTACTCATTTTATCTTCAAACATTCCATTCCTTAAGGTAGCAAACAGTAGCGATACAGTGGAAAGCATTATCGTCCCATAGACAAATTTCTCTTCACATTTACATTCATCAAAATCTAATTCTTCCAACACTAAAGTCTTTATAACATTCAAATACACGTATCTACATACAGAATTATATTTCTCCGAAATTTCCAGTGGCGTATCATACACCCACATACATTGTATACACACACAAAAAAAATTTTTTTTTCGTTCAAACTCAATACACTCGTGCTCAAAACACGTAATACACGTCATTATAACATCCTACATACAGGGTGCGTCAACGCAACCTGACAAAGTTAAAGATGAGCAATAACGTAATACTATTTTCAACAACAAAAATTAAATTTATTTCAATATTGCTTCGTTCTTGAAATTCATTTCAACTTATTTGATAGTAGTGCAAAGAGTGAGTGGCTACACTCCATTTAGTAACATTTTTCTATCGCTTGATTTTTTGGTAGTAACACTAATATGGAATTATTTATTAACCTTCCGTTAGGCGCGCTTATAAAGTTGCAGGGACGGTCGCGCGTATTTCAGAGATACTTATTTGCATTGTATCAGTTTTAAATGGTCCAGTAAAACGAAAATAATTTATTGTTCAATGTCAATAACAAAATCAATATTTAAAAATAAAAAATATTATTGACGTAAAACTATTATAACCTAATTGTAAACAGAAAGATAAACAATCGTATATTTTTGATCCTTGAAAATATTTTCTTACGGCAAGGAACTGCAATCGTTGCAAATAGATTTAGAATGCTGTAAACATATAAACTTTTTACCAAATTCGCAAGTGTATCGAGTTATTCTTGTTCGTTTTTCTTGCAAAAAAAAAAAACCTTTTTTCTCAGGTTGTTCATTTTCTTGATTGGTGGACTGCTGCTTCCGTTTCAAAATATTTTCACTGCGTTCTTGGTTTGTTTCAACCTTTTTTCTTTCTACATGTTCACGAATGAGACTTTCTGTTAGCATTTGAAGAAATTTTCTTCTTTGAATTTTTTTTCCGGAATTAGCCGTAAATAAAATAAAAGCATTGATAGTTGCTATATTCATAATTGAAAAAAATGCAACTAGGGGCCATCTTTTCGTATTTCTGGCGACGTTATAAGATTAACACAGTTTGTCTACTGTATCAAATCCTCCTTTCGCTAAATTGTAAAAATTAATTATTTCTGGTTTGTTTTTATCTCCAGAGCCAGGGTCGATTGCATTATCGTCGTGAAGACTAGATATAAGTATTACGTTTCTGTTTGGTTTAGGAACGTAAGAAACCATCGTTGCTTCTTTTATAAAACCAAACATGCTTGTATACGGCTGTCGTCTTCTCGTTTGTTTAAATTGAGTTGGAATTTGAAATTTATTTTTCTTGATAGTCCCTACAAATCAAATCTTTTTCTTCGCAAATTCCGTAACCAAATCATACCTGGGAACCAATTATCGCACGTCAGATTTCTGCCAGAGTTGAAGATAGGAGATGTTTTACTACTTCATCTGGTTTATTGCTAATAAAAAAAGGTCTTGGTGGTTGTTCCCCAGCGTATATTTCCATGTTATATGTATAAAATACTCTTGAATCCACCAAAGCATAAATTTATATACCGTATTGTCTTGGTTTTTTAGGCATATATTGCACAAAATTACAGCGTCCTCGGAACTCCTCCAATTTCTCGTCTATAGTCAAATTTTCTCCTAAACAATAACATTTTTGAGAATTTGAAACAAACAATTCAAACAGTTCTCTAATTGGAGCCAAACGATCAGTAATCTGCCTTTCCTCTCTTGTATCCTTGTTATCACATCTGATACTTCGCATCAAAAATCTAAATCTTTTCATACTCACGACTTCTCTGAGATCATCCATTTTCCACAACTCTTCAAGGTTTAGTCTATTAGCATGGTAAATACCGGCTAAGTATGGAAGGCCCAATAGTGCTTTTATTTCTTTTGTGTCAGTTTCCCTCGCATCTCTTAGACGGGAGTAGTTATGTTGTATTGTACATATATATGTATTTGTACAATCCACTATACTTTGAATCATAGGGTCGGTAATCAAGCACTGCCATATTTGAAGAATGTTTGTTATATTTTTAGCTGGCCCTATGACTCCTGGAACGTGAAGTATAATATTTCGTTTGGCATATTTTTTGCGTTTTAACGGACGTTTTTGCCAATCCCAAGAATTAATTATTTTACGTTTATGCATCTGAAATACTTTGTAAACTTCTGCTTCATAATCACCTCCTTCCTCACTATCCTACTCTGCACTTTGTTCAGACTATGAATTACCGTCTCTTTCTGAAATATGTCCTTCTTCGTGTTGTGAATCACTCTCATATAAATTTTCTTGTTCTTCACTTTCATCTTCTCCAAGTAAACCTCTGAGAATTTCCACGTCCTTGGAATTATTCAAATCAAAACGGCCTTATGGAGTGGCCTTGTTTTACTAAAAATTATATAACAAGACAATTAGGCTTATTTTATTGTTAACAAATCTTCACTTATAATTAAACTGGTAATAATTATATATAATACCGAACCGTTTAGAAAAATTAAAAAACACAGAAAAACTTACCAGTTAGGTCGCCCGTATTTCTAGTATACTCGAAGCACTCTACTCTAATATAATTACAATCAATCTCTAACTTCACTTGTAAACTGACTTGAAGGTATCAAGAGAATTGGCAACAGATAAACCCCCCACTCTTTTGCATACTTACGGGGGATGGTGCGAACTATGTCGCGCGTATCTGTCACATACGCGCGCCTATCCGAAGGTTAAACGCTGTTTTGCACTGGATGTGCAATATAATGTTGTAAACCCTCAATGGGATACATTTACTTACAGCGACTACAGCTCTAGATCCAAAAACCATAATATAAACTTCAAGCGAAACAAAATACAATTACTCTATTAAAACAAAAAATGAACGAACGACCTAGGAACGGGCGATCCAGGCAGCTTCCAGCCCACTCGGCCACTTGACTCCTTTCTCTTTACGAGGGAGGGGTGAGGAAGATAATAATAACGGTACAGGTCATGTATTCACACAAGGATAAACTAATACAGAATAGTCCAAGTTAATAAAAGAAATTCAGAGAGTATTTCTGAATACGTCTCTAATTAGTAGCACGAATAAAAGGATTTAATTTCTAAAGTTAAGAATATACAACGTTTTGTTTCTCGTTGAAATATTTTCAAAAATATAAGAGAGGTTCACGGTCTCTAACTGGAGATAGAATAGGTAAATGTTCAATAATATCGGGATTTTCATGTTTGAATGTCTCCTTGCGTTTTAACAGTTTTATATCTTACTAGTTTAATAAGATTTTAACGTATTTTGATATTTCTGAGGTGACTTATTTAATCAAGAACGATAAGTTATAGTTAGATTTTTCAGTAATTAACCCCTTAACGACTTTGCCCGTATTATTACGTGCACCACCTACCCTGAGGAAATTACCGCGAACGTAATATTACGGACAACTGATATTTTGATTATTCTATGTTACAATAACTGTAAATATACGTGTCTGCTTACTGACTGCTATATCAATACAATATTTAGCATTAGGAATGAATGACTCATGCATCTATGACCACCATAAAACTTGTCGCAGCCTGTCGATTGTGACTCTAACCGTCTCAGTTATAATTTAGATGTTAGAAGAGAGGTGCTGATTTCGTGTTCACAGTTGAACTTTGTCTAGCTGCTGTTCACTTATTTTTTCGTAGAATAACGGCAATTATCCGTTCGGAATTGTTAAAAAACAGGTAAGGGAAAATTATTATACCAGTGTAAGTAGTGAGTACTATTGCTGTTTATATTTTTAGGCAGATAAAAAGTCAAATATTATTACCTGCCCACAAAAAAAATGAATGAATCAGATTCGGACAATTTTACTGAATGGGATTCAGAGTTCATCATCATAAGAATCTTATACTGACATAGATGACTCTGAAAGTGACGATAGTTTGTCAGCAGCAAGAACATGGGTACCAATGATTGTAGAGTTTCCACAGCCTGTACCACCCAGATTTCCATTTACATCAGCTCCTTTGATGAACTTTGAAGTACCTGATAATGACGGGATGAGTTTTGTTAAACTTTTTTTCGATGAAGAATTTCTAACAATTTTGGTCACAGAAACAAACCGATAGGCAAAAAAATGTAAAGAAAAAAATTGGACTGATGCAAACAGTAATGAAATGTTAGCATTCATTGCCATCCACTAGCTCATCTCTATTATAAGGAAATCAGTCATTACTCGGTACTGGACCAAAAGAAATATATTACAAACGCCCATTTTTCCTAAAGGTATGAGGAGGAAATGGTTTCTGGCTCTAAAAAAAACATCTTCATTTTTATGACGAATCTGAATTTGATCGAAACACGCATCCAATTCCTACGTTATGCAAAATTTGGCCCATCTATCATTTACTGAACAGAAAATTTCAAGATTTATACACTCCTGATCGTGACATAACTATCGACGAGAGTCTCATGCATTTCAAAGGTAGGCTTGGATGGCGCCAGTACATTCCCCTCAAACGTGGCCGATTTGTAATCAAGTCCTCTTTATTCTGCGAGTCTAAATCTGGCTATATATGCAGAGATCCACGGTCATCCCTCTTCTACACATATAGTTATGACACTGATGAAACCCTACTTGGAGGAACGATATTATCTTACAACCGACAATTTTCATACTAGTCCGCACCTTGCAGGTATTCTTGTAAAACATAGGACAGATACTTTTGGCACAGTAAGAGCAAAAAGGAAATAAATTTTTACACAACTGACAACAAAAAAGTTGAAGAAAGATGAGATGGTTGCTTTTCAACGTGGTAAAGTATTAGCTCTGAAGTGGAAAGATAAAAAAGATGTACACCTGCTGTCAACAGTGCATTCTACAAACACACTTAACAAAGAGAGAAGAACATTAACAGGGAGGGATTTGATAAAGCGACCGGTTGTTGCACATGATTATAATTTCACCATGGGTGGTATTGACCGGGTCGATCAACATCTGTCTGACTATCCTGTCATCAGAAATAGAGGAAAAAAATATTACAAAAAGAAGTTTTTCCATTTAGTCGAGTATGGGATGTGGAATGCATTTATTCTGTATCAGAAGTCAGGTCTTGAGACATTTAGACTTTCGTTTGCAAATAATAGAAAACATATTCGAAACTCATGGGACGGAATTAGATCTAACCAAAGGTCGAGTATCTTTTCCAAATCCAGATACCAGTGCTCCAAACGTGATGTAGGACTGTGTGTTTCGCCTTGTTTTGAAACCTGTCATACACGGAGTGAATTTTGATTTCTAAGCTGACTAAAACTCTTCAACTTCTAATAAGATAATAGTCAAACGTAATATTACGTTTCTGGTATCAACTGTATGTTGTTATCTTTAATCTTTCGAAAAAATAAACTGTTCTCTGAAAAATGAGGCTAGTGTTAATTTTTATTTATCATAAAGCATTCATTGTAGTTTAAAATAATACTGGTATTTTTGGAGCACTTTCTCTAATTTTCCTGGGTCCTTAAGGGGTTAGTTAAAGTTTGAATGAGAGCGTTCTTTTCCTTTCGTTTCATTTTATATACGTGAGTAGGATAAGCGGACGACCCTGTCATTGATGTGATGCTGGATTGAGGTGGTTACTGAATTTACCGTTTTTCTTTTCAAAGGAAAAATCTGATATTGTAACTTGAGGTTTAACCCTTTCGAGACGACTTTTTTCTATATTGTTTTTTTGCAAATATTATGTATGCAATAGACTTAATATACATTCAGGACAACACCACAGTAATTTTAGATTTTTTCAATGTCCCACCAGACTTCTTATCCGGGACACATAAATCCCAATAGTCCCATAAACAAAGACAGTATATTTCAGCTGAATTTCATTGAATATAAAATAAACAAAGTTCTTACATAAACTAACATTTTTTTTAAGAACTAAAACCAATATGTTTAAAAAAAAAACCTTATCAGAATCAAAGAAAAGTAATAGTTAAGTATGGTAACTTGCAAAGCAGTTTTTACATAGTTACACATTTGGCACATGGATGTAGTACGTTTTTCTACTTTTTGTGTTGCACACCTACTACATCAGCGCCGGGTTTTCCTTCAACAGGAAGATGGTCCCCAACATTTAGTAATAGCTGAGATGAAGTTGATCGCCTTCCAGTACAACGTTTCCTTAGGACAACAGCATTTTCACGACCACGCCCAATTAGTTCTTCACCACGATCGATGAGAAACGTTATAAATGGTTCTTTCTTGTGTATTGTTTTATTGTGCAATATGGAAGCATTTACAATGGCAGTCATCAAGAGTTTGTAGACTTTTCGCCACCATTTCCTGGAATTTCTATCAAAGTCGCACAGAGGTGTAAGCTAATCGGAGAGATCTACTCCCCCCCCCCATGTGGTCGTTATAGAAAGCAATCGCTTCTGGGCAGTTAATAACTTTTTTGTCTCCATTTTTCATTTTCCTATAAACATCTGTTGTTTCTCTACCGTGACAGTCGCTCAATACAAGAACTTCTTTCGTGTCTTTCCACGAGTAGGCAGTTATGCCATACATATTTCTCATAGCTTTGTGCTCACCTGCCCCCATGCTTCCTTCAAATTTTCGAACATATTGTCGGTTTCGCATGCACGTACCAACTGTAGCAAATGGCAAATTATTAATAAGTTTCACTGATGTAAGAAATCTGTCAAAACAAATGAAAGTCTTCTCATCATTTGGAATGCAGTATATCAATTTATGAACTACTCGTTCGCCTTAGCATTGTTAACGTTTTCTTCAAGCTCTTCACCCGAGTAAATGTCCAAATACATTTTAGAAAGTAATAAGTTGCAATGATCTCTGGATATAGCACTTTTGATAAGTACGTTTCTTAAACTCCTCTTGCTTGTTCAATAATCGGAAAATTGCGGTAAACGATTATAGTACATGATAAACGTGCAAACTAATATAATTTCAGAGGCATCTGTAGACAGAACCTTCTTATTCTTCATACCTCCTTCCTTTACTAGTCGGATATTCGTATTTTGCGCAATATAAATTAGTAAACTTCTTGGGAAAGGTTTCAAAAATATATCAAGTTTTAAGCAACTTCAGTCAATGTTGTCTAAATCCACTGGAGCTTTGAAAGCTGGGATCTGCTCTCTAGGTTTGAAATTATTCATCGTATCCAAATTATTCCATAAAATGACGTCGTTGGGTGGTTGTTGAATATCCCTGGTTTTCTCGACACTTGTAGGTGTAGGTGTAAAAAAACTTACGTGCAGGTCAAGACGAATTTGAGCGTCAGCCGGCCAGAGTGTGCATAAGGCTATGAGAAAAGATTAGATTAGAGATTCATCGCTCGGTAACGCGTCTTGTGGTTAAACAGAAATCCGCTGAAGAACAGGACGGCTTATGGTAGTTTCGATAGTTCATAGTGGCTATTCTTTAACTGATAGCACTAGGGAGCGACTCTGACGTAGAATACTCTCAACGTTTTCGTATCTACATTGGGGAGAGGGATAAAATTGCTCATTTGAAATAGTCTAATGTTGTTTAATAAAAATTAGTGACTATTTAAGTAAAGAGCCCGATGAAAGGACGTTCAAAAGAAAATAAAATAAAATAAAGTTGTTTGCAATAATGTGATTTACATATTTGCTAACCGATATTAATTGTATTAAGAAAGAGGTTTGTAAAAGCTAAGAATTACATGGATATAAATGCATGCACTTGTGGTGATTGCAATTTGGATTAAGAGTTAGTCAATAAAAATGCGTTACATTATTTACTGTACGTTTAAGTATAATCAAACGATTTTATCTTAATAATTGAGTTTTGTGTAATATATTGTAAGGGTGTTTCCGGTAGCATGTGAGGATTGCAGTCAGTTTCCACCAATACACAAATTAAGACTCGTTTGGAAATCTTTTATTTAGCTTAAATATAATTAATTATATTTGTATTACTTGTATTCGTTTACGGAGCGGTATTTCGACTTCTGGGCGGATTATGGATACAGTCTATGGGTTCTAGGGGTTGATACGGATTAGGAGTGCCTCGGATGTAACCGAAAGAAATACCACAGTTCAGATTGTCTTAGGGCTCATATTGAACTTTTATACGGCTTTCAAACGGAATGCTGCAGGTCTTTAAGTGGAAAATAACTTCATGGTTTGGCCGACTGTTGAAGATGTTGCTAGAACAAAATTATTTCGGACTGAGGAGCGGTTAGGGAGTTAGACAAAGGTCACTGTTTTTAATAACACTGATCCTTCACCAATGATTGATGATGACTATTGAATGATAAATACAAGCTCTCTTCAGTTCAATCAAGTTTGTGTGGTGCAAACCTATGCGGACTAATTTTAGCAGCGATCAATTTTAACTACACGTATTAACTTAAATTACTTTCAAAATAAATTTTGAAAAAAGTATCAACCAAGGTATATTTAATTCAGTCATTTAAAATACTATTTCACCTTATCATATGTGAACGAAAACAGTACCCTCTTGCACAATGTGCAAAAGCAAAAAGATTGCGGAATACTAGGGCAGCCTACTGATATAACCTCGGCTACATTAGTGGTGGAGCATTTTCGAAATTCCGAGTTACACTAATTGCTAATTTCTTAATTATCTCAATACGATAAATTTATTGCCTCCCTCACAAAGGAGAGACTGGTATTAAAAATATACCACTACACAAAAAAGAATAATTATGTCCTAATTATGTCAACTCAGAATTCAAAATTACAGAAGTAAATTGCCTATCTATCACTTGCGTTAGCGTTTAAATGTAATTTTTGAATTACATTGTATTTTACACATACCGTAGATTAGCAGACAAATTTTACTTGTACTACCTTGGGGTGGTTTTATACCTAACGGTAGTCTTGGACGACAAAAAATATGCTAATATTATCTTTCAATGTAACATGTGCTAGCAGTTTTATGCTAATGTTACTCTTAATTAAATTGTGTGTATATTCATGACTTATTTTGCAGCTCACGGTATACTTATATTGTACATTTGCAGGTGCCTGTAGCTGTTTATCGTTTTATGCGCAGCCATTCTTGTTCATCTGCTTGCATTGAAACGTTAATTCCTTTTGCACTACAAATACACATCTTTTAGTGTGGTTGGTCTATCTCTAATAAAGTTTGTAGTATCTTTTGTTCTCATATTAATTAATTATATTGGTAAAGAAAATCCTCGAATTTCGAACTAATACCGATAATCCAAATTTGGTATTGGAAGAGCTTAAGTAAAGCATTTCAATAACGTATGCATCATGGAATCCACCTATTGCTGTGCATGAGATGGCGTATTTTGGGATGGAATTTTTTAATTGAAAGGTATGGTTAATTTTTATGTATCATTAAATCTTTTAACAAGAGAGATTTCTGAAAAAAGGCACATTTTCTAGTTCGCAGCGTGGTTTACCTTTACAATGTCAATAAAGAGTATCGATAGTACAGTATATTCTCGTTTACGTATTTACGTTATATTGTAGTTGAGAAATAATGCAGTTTATCATTACATTATCGAAGTGGCGACCGTCATTATGTTTTGCATTATTTTGAAGCAACGGATGTAGTCTGAAATTTGTGTATAATTTGGTATTGTATGCATCAAGCTCGTTTGAATATAGTATTATTATGGTTATTTGTTCCATGTGAAAATCGTAAGTACGATTACCTTCTTAAGACAATTACATTTGCTAAGCTGACGGCTGAATAAAATTGTGTTTGTGCTTGTGCGTGTGCGTGTGCCTGTGCGTGTGCGTTTGCGTGTGCGTGTTCGTGTGTTCGTGCGTGTGCGTGCGCGTGTGCGTGTGCGTGTGCGTGTGCGTGTGAGTGTGCGTGTGCGTGTGCGTGTGCGTGTGCGTGTGTGTGCGTGTGCTTGTGCGCGTGCGTGTGCGTGTGCATGTGCGTGTGCGTGTGCGTTTGCGTGTGCGTGTGCGTGTTCGTGTGCGCGTGCGTGTGCGTGTGCGTGTGCGTGTGCGTGTGCGTGTGCGTGTGAGTGTGCGTGTGAGTGTGCGTGTGCGTGTGCGTGTGCGTGTGCGTGTGCGTGTGCGTGTGCGTGTGCGTTTGCGTTTGCGTTCGAGTATGCGTGTGCGTGTGCGTGTGCGTGTGCGTGTTCGTGCGTGTACGTGCACGTGTGCGTGTGCGTGTGCGTGGGCGTTAACTATAAATCTGTCATAAAAATATTTTTTTGCATTTTTGCATTTTGTATTAAACAATATAAAAAGGGTTTAAAATAAATCTTGTCCACATTGCAAAGGGTCTCTTTATACACTTTTAAAGATTAGATTTTTTGTACTTATTTTAATTATGTAAGCAAAGCGAGTGGCGCTGAAGAAACAGGGACAAACCATTTTAGTGCACATGTTGCCGTCCTGCCGTTTCGGTTGCCGCCGTTTCAGACCTCACCATTTCAGTCCAGTTTGATTGGCAGATAGGTTACAGTAGCTCGTTCTGTTAATTCTCTTAAAGTATGCTTATTAAACCCTAGCTCCATATACATGCTAGTTGAAATGATGCCTGAGGGAATAGCAATTAGTTGTAGTTGCTTTTTTTTCTCCACCTTTATAAGTTACTTTCATTAAGCCCTAACACCTTACATTAGCTAAAAGACAATTGTTGCGCATAAATTATCGATGTGTATTAAAATAGGTTAGACTAGATTTCTTACGCGTTTTATTAAAATTTATTTATTAAACAAAGCATTGACCTAAATAACTAAGACGAAATGTTAGGGACCCCCAAAAACCAAGGCAAAGATCTAAATTAAAGCTGTAGAACTAATCTCTGACATGGCGTAGGACTCACCAATAAGAAAAAGTTTTCTTAATTAACCGTCAATGAGCCCTTTTGCCCCGTTTAATTATTTGTTTAGAGAAACATATATTCTTTACCATAGCTTTAATTTGGGAGGTCTTTAGTATTATTTATCTTCTAATACACGGGTGGATAATCAGGATGCAATATTATAACACATAAATTACAATCCAACGGAAAGCACAGAAGAGTCCTAGATATCGTCTGAATGAATCGACTGCAGGGATAATCCTAGTGTTTGGTGGGCCAGTTACTGAGCAAAAAATTATTAGTAACCCAAGGTAACGGTAAATTATAATATAACATAACATAACCTTCACGTGATTCCTTTGCGGGGTTGGCAAAACAATCCCTGCCTCCTATTTATTTTTCATTCACAATCTTTCTCCATGCTTTCCTATCTGTGCATACTTCCCTAGTTTCCGCAAGATTTATACATTGTCTCCGACATGTCCTTTTATTTTTAACACTCCTTACCTTTATGTCTTTTATCATACATTCTACTACATTCAGTTTTACGCGGCCTACCAGACTACACTCATTCTTTCTTATTCTTTGTCTTATCCCTTCTCGTTTCAGCTAATTATTGTTTAGGAATACATTGGAACTGTGAAACTTTTTTAAGATATTTCTCAAACCTCTTGATTAATGTGCTGAGTAGATTGTATTTCGTCTCGAGACGCGAGTAATAGTAGTAGCTGTAGGATTACGAAAATCTCACGCTGGGTACCACAAGGCAAGAGAAAAGTGTGGTTGAAAGGTGTAGTTGTAGTCGACCCGTGACGTCTCAACGATCTCAACGACAATCTCTGTGGTGGCGGTTCTCCTTATTGCTCTCATTTAGATAACCTAGTTGCTTCTTCGTGTGGTTCTTCCCTTTTTGGGTTTGTTTTGGTTGTCTTTTTTCTGACAGTCGAACTTCCTTTCGGGTTATCTGCCGAAGCGCTCGCTACTATTCTTACTTAGGGTTGACCCTCTGATAGTCGTTACCCAACGGAGTTGAAATAACCAGTCGGCAAGCTTGATTTGGTGTTTACACAGATTCTATTTGCGACGACCGGGTTGTTGATTTGTTTATCCTGAGCGAAAGTAAAATGTATCGTAGAAAATCTTTCTCTAAAGGCATTGCCGCAATCTATTTCTTTCAAGCCACAATTAGGTAAAAGCGTATGTATCTTTAATGAGAACCCGTAGTCATTAGTTTCCCTGAGCGATCCTAATAATTCGTCAAAAACGTGCCCTTTATGGGGCTATTTTATGAAAACTGTGTTTTTATTGTTTAAGAATTCAGTTATTGAAATTAAAGATGTAATATCAAGATTTACAAAATGTTGAAATCAATGTCATCTGCCTTGTTGAAAGTAATATCCCGTTTTTGCTAATCTCAAGCTTTAACTTTGAAGCTAAAAAGAAATTATGAGAATTAAACTGAAATTTTGTTTCTTTTTAACAAAACAACACAACTGCACTAGTCCTTCAGCACTTTGATAGGTTACTATACTAAGGAATTACCAATAAAACTTAAGGGTTAAGTTCAAGCAAAATAATGTTAAAATTTAGAAATAATATAGTGATAATTACCTTACATTCTTCTTCTTCCAACCCACTAATACAGTCTAATCTCTACTACGACTACAGATGCAAATGTGCTGAAGTGTTATGTTTTGCAAAGAAGGTTGTCTTCTTGTATATTTTTGTGTAGTTCCCTATAATTTATTACTATTCTCCATTTCTTTCCACTTCAAAAAATTAATTCAATCACCTGAAATATTTGGTTTATCCCATAATTTAATATTTGAGTTAAAATTTTCTGCATTAAAAAATAAGTTGAAACTTCTCGTTGTTTTATATTCTGCACAAATCCGTTCGTTTCTATTTAAAGTAAAAGAAAATTACACTAACTCTCGTATCGCTTTAGGTACTTCTATATTCTTATATTTAATCCTTGTATAATTTAACCCATTTATTTGAACTATACACGTTTATGACTTCTACTCACGGAAATGCTTCCATCTGCCTTTTCATTTCTTTTCTTGACCTCCGTACACTCCTCCTGTGTTCTCATTTTGCTCGATTTACCTACTTTTCTGTTGCAATATACGCTAATTATAAGGTTCAATTTTTATGTTTTTCAAGTGTGCAAACTTTATTATTTTTATTTTTTACTATCGCAGTATCCAAGTCGCAAATTTTTTTATTACTGAACCTACTTTGATTGATTTTTAAAATTATTTCCACTAAATTTATCAAATTTTTTTCTGGAATTATTCTTAGAATCTAAGGTCTTGCGATGAGAATTCTTTCCTTGAATATGTATTCATCTAATTAAAGTGCATAATACTTAATTTATTTTTTATTCATCGCAATATATAATTGCCGCTCTTAGTGTTTAGCTACCTTCAGATATTGTTGTCTTATTTGAACACCTCTTAAGCAATTACAAAAAAAATGAGTTTTAATATTTTATTAATTAATTACGTTTTAGCTACTTCCAGTTCGTTTCCTCCTTTTGCCAAATTTCCTGTAGTCTCTTTTATAACACGATAATTGCCTTAAATGATGAAAAATTTACCCTAATATCTTCAGTTAACAGGTTTACATTTCATATGTGCCGTTTAGTCTAATTCTCATATTTTATATTAATCTACTACATAGGATCAGTATCATACACTAATATAATTTATCTAAGGCAGGATCGCCATATATTGGAATAACTGAAGACTTAATGGGTTATCATATTAAAGACGGATTAATAACGTTTATGAGCTAATTTAAAAGAAACAAGACTAAGATTTAGAATTATTATATTGATTATTAAATTACATTCTCTTTCCGACTCTCAAATACATTTGACTCTACACTACACTTCTATCTTTACTACGGCTATACTATCGTCCAGATAATTGCTCTACGACTTCCGTTCGACATCTCAACTACTCTTTTCCACCGGTTAACCAAGTTATAAATCCTCGCTCCTCCCTAGTATTTGCTACAACTATTTTAACTTACTCTTTATATCAGGCAGGGTTATCTAATATCTAATGTAATCTTACAGCCACTACAAGAGCTATGGTGGTAATTGAATACTTTTCAAAACTTTTCATTTTTAGAAACTTCACATTAGGTGAGAGGTAATATGTTAATTTGGCATACACTTCGGGCTAAGGTATTGTGCCCTTTTGGTGCACTAATTTTTACTTATTTGTATGAAAGCTGAGTACATCTCTTTTTACCTTTGTACGGCAACGGAAACATCCGGTTAGATTTTTGGTTTGCTACTTTAACTTTTTCTATATTCTGTAAAAAAAAAACGTTGCTGTTGTGAGAGCAATACAAACATTTGTTTGCAGACAGAAGTTCGATTCGGGCTATACTTAACTTTTTGGCAGTAATATGTACCTAGAAGTATGTAACTTTAGATGACTTACTGTTACTGGATAAATATTATTTGTACCTTATCTAATTTTTGCCTAATAAAAGATTTTGTATTTGTTAAAATACAATTTTATGCACTAAAACACACTTTAATCATGGTGTATCTAAATTGAGTCTTATTTATCCTTTTGTCTAATTTCTACTGCCGTAATATAGGGTGGCCCATGAGGTTTTGGCCAGTATACATCTCGAAAACTATCTGAACTACGGTATTGAAATTTGGTAAGTATAAACAGCCACGTTGTTAAAACGTCACATTTCGGGTCACGTGGAATCATTTTCAAAATTTTTTATGGACCACTCTTTATATTTTTTCACTTCTGTAAAGGTTACACTTATGCTAATTCGGCGATATCTATTTGTCTTTTGTTTTTTGGTTTTGTAGGTACTTAGCAGTGATAAACAGATTTTTATGAAGGTTTTCCAGTTGGAGAAGACCCATGTCTTAGCTGTTGTTCTACATAACGGAAAGTATTTTTACCTGGATTTGTTCGGTCAGGGAAATAATTTCTGTATAAATCTCCAGCACGTCCGCTGTTTGTTCCACATTCTCGATAAATGATCAGCATATCAACATACTCGTCGAAAGTGGCATAGTGAGAGTTAAGTCAAATAACTTTTAACAACAATCATACAGTGAAGGATTGTTTACTAACACTGAAAGCTTTTGACAACTACTGAATCTGTTCTAGGATACGTTTTTCGCTTCTATGCACTCTTCTTTATTCAAACAAAAAACCTTCATAAAAATTTGTCTATCACCTACCTACAAAACCGAAAAAAAAAGACAAATAGATATCGCCGAATTAGCATAAGAGTAACCTTTACAGAAGTGGAAAAATGTACAGGGTGTTTCACTAGAAATTTAAAAAATGATACCACGTGACTCGAAATGAGACGTTTTAACAAAGTGGCTTAAAATGGGTAGTACTACCCACCGTTTGTAATTACCTAATTTCAATATCGTAGTTAAGATATTTTTCGAGATATATACTGTCCAAAACCTAATGGGTCACCCTGTTTATTAAATCGTTAACTTTGACGTTTTACAGAAAACTTATTTCTAAATAATTATTTACATTGTAGCACAAAATAAAATGAAATATTGTAAACGACCTTAAAGGTAAATTAACATCTGGTGATAAATCATTAACTCTTTGATAATGCCACTCCTGAATTATCATTGTTCACTCAATGATAATATGTCCTTTTATCGGCTCGTATAATTAATTACTGTTATTTGTGCAAATACAAATAATTCAGAAGTTACAGCTTGTTGGTGTTCTGGAGGTTTTCATATTCAATATATTTTGATATCAACTCTCTGTTCTATTACACAGCTAGTACTTTCCACTTTTTCTTCACTAGCGCTCTTTTTGCACTTCTATCATATAATAAAGTAAAATTGCAATAACTAATGATTTCTGGCTTCTTGAGCTCTTCGATCAAAACAGTACTGTCGCTACACACTAGAGGCAATACCTTCCTGCGTCAGTCTATAGGAGACCATAGTGATCTCAGACTTATATGCAAGAATTGTGAAATACACTGTGCGATTAACCCTTGTGTGCATAACCAGGTTATGCGTTATTCACCTCAATCCAAACCAAATGGTGCATTAGGGATTGTTCAAAAATTTGTTTGACTCAAGAATAATTGTATCTAAAGTAAACATACGTCGCGGGCATACCGGTACCCACTATGAAAGAATTGGATTGTTATTGTTTATCATAATTTTTATAGATCAATTTGTTTATTTAAATGATTTATATTGCATAATAATATAACATAAATAATTAATGAAAATAACATTATTTATTTATTGCACTCATGACATTTAGCGAAAGTTGTAGAATGTTCATCGCATACAGGCTGATTACATTCACAGCAACTTTTCTGTGTTTTCTTCTCTTCTTAATTGTTTTTGTAGTAAATGTGGCAGGAACCAGTTACTTTCTTCCTTCCTGATGCATCTCGTGCAACTGAAGGACCTGGAAGATCCCCACAGGGTCCATAAGCCGCCCGATCATGCTTTCAATAGCGTTATAGTGTCGCATTATCTGAAGACTTCGTGATCGATTCTCAATCATCGGAGTTGCAGTTCCTTGCTCAATTGGCGCATAAACAGACGTCGCTGGTTAGTTTTCTCGGCATCATCTTATTATTTTCATAATACATTAGATAGGAAGCGAGTGAGCAAATGTCTAAAACGTTGAGAAATATAACCAGCGGCCATCTCAAAGTGCGACGTTGTGTTGTATATTTGTAATCATCTGATCCATTGTGTCGACGCCGGCTTTATATTTATTATAATACGAAATAATATCCGGTTTTTTCTATCATTATTGCTTACAGCCATGTCGGCATGCATTGTTGACAGCAGAATTACCGCCTTATTCTTCTTCGGCACGTACGAGCACATTGTAACTTTCTCGTGTAATCCAAATACAGTAGAGTATACTTCTTTCGTTTTATTCAGCCATCACATTTGGAATATAGGGCTTATTCTTCTTCAAAGTTCCAACTAAAGTTAGAGTCCATGAGAGCAGGTGTTTAGCAAGAGGTAACGTTGTAAAATAATTATCCATACAAATATTTCGACCACTGTCTTTGTACGCAATTGCAAGTTCTTTTACCACCCTCTCTGCTTGGTTTTCTCTCGAATGTTATTTGTTTTGCCAGTATAAATTATTCCGCGCAAGGTATTCATTTTCTGCATCGCAAATCCACCAAATCTTAATACCATCTTTAGCCGGCTTTGAAGGAATGTACTGCGTGAACTTTGTGCGACCGCGAAAAGGATAAATCTGTTCATCTATCGTTAAATTCTCTGTCGGTTTGTACATCTGAGGTAAATTTGCGTTGAGCATGGTCCAAATATCACGGATAGGAGCTGCCTTATCTTCAGTTACGCGTTGTCGGCGTGTATTGGCATCGTCGAATCTAATATAACGCATAATGTTACGGAACCTGTTGTTCCCCATTGTCGCTCGATAGAGTGGATATGAAATTGATTCCACATATCACTTGTGTGATCAGTATTAGAGTTATTCACACCAGAGCAAATCAAAATGGCAATGAACGAGTACATTTCTTCTGCAGTAATCGACCTCCATTCGCGCTGCGAATCTGGATGCACTTCATTGAATGCTGCATAGACTAACGCAGCCTTTTCATTTGTGTGTCTACTGATAATATTTACCATATCTACTGTGAATATTTTTTGAAAGTGTCGCTAACTATGAGGACCACTTCGTTGGCGCATAACATTGTGAGACGCAGTTTTATATTGAGGAGGCGGTGTTTTATTCCATACAGTTTTGTCTTTGGCGATAAAAGAGTTTTGTATTTCCCTAAAAAATATATGTTATTAATTATGTGCATCGATATATTTATCATTTATTATATGTATTTCATTTTTCAAATAACTGTACATTGAAAAGGTGAGTTACCTGTTGTGCTGCAGGTGCTGCGTCATCCTCTGCCTCACTTTCACTGCTTTCACTTTCAATCTCTTCTTCTTCGCCATCTAAAATGAAACGTTTATTTTAGAATGTAATCTATAGGTTATACATAATAATTTATGTTACCTATATTATCAGTAAAGTCATCATTATCAGAAGCTGGCGTATTGTCTGAAAACCAGTCTTCGTTATCGCTGTCAGACTTCACGTTTGACTCATTACTTTCTTCCTCCCACAGTGCATTTAAATAAACTTGCGTCTCTTCAAAATTCAACCTTAAATTGAATTCATGTATTATATAGATTTTCAATAAAATAATAGAGAGAAATGAGAATTTTCAACAAAACGTTGAACAAAATTACAGATGTATATTCTAATTTACCTTGCAAATGCAGCTCTTGATAATTCTTCCATGATTCGTAGAATCTTTAGAAAATATTCTAAATAAAACGGTCACTGCACGACAAGAAATACAACAAATAGAAGCGTCCGTACAAGTGAGAAACACGTTTCACACTGACCTGACGCGCACCTGCTCAGTTCTTCCTCGTAGGCGTAAGAGAGGGGGCTAGACCGGTAGAATTCAAAACATTGAATTCCTTTGTACGAGGTACAGCGGCTCAATTGATTCAAAAATACCTAAAGCGCCCGTTTTTTATGTAACTTTATTGAAATAAACGTTAACGAAACATTTACGATTGCATAAATATTCGAAAAATTAACAAAAAGCGGCGTGGGTACGGTACCCGGTTATGCAACAACGTAGGTAAAGTTGGTTATGACACAAGGGTTAAAGAAGGCAAAATTCTGCAGGAATGAAAGCTTTTGTTCTTCTTATTGCTTTGAAAATAGTATATCTTTGGTAGCGTAAGTCTTCGATTTGCATTTCTGATGTAAAATATGTTGTGTTAACTTCCGAGCCCAAAACCTACCTAAAGCCTATCTATCTTGTCCGCAGATGACTTTCCAAAGTATTTTTCTGATTTTTCAGATTTGAGAATGTTTACAGCAAGGAGAGCACCCCAACCTTGGTGCCATAGTTAGCAGACTTATTTGTCATGTATATTCGAAAACAACACCTGCCACGAAATGCACAAACTTTCTTTTACCTTTAGGTAAGGTTTTGTGGTGTAGTACTTCTAGAAGTCACCTAGTAAGCATGATTGTCTCGCATAAGTGCCCTTTTAGCTGTTTTTCTTCCTTCTTGTCTTGTGGCTCTAATACCAAATGTCATCCTGCTTGAAAGTTAAGAAAATTTCGTTCGGATATAACTGCGAAATATATTGTGCGTTGTATATTACATTCGCCGCAGCATCCCCATCAGCTTGAATTTACTCTTTTTTGTTAAAATCATATCAAAAACCTGATATAGGAGCTTCTTCCTTTCCATTGACATTCTTGCACGCCAAGCCTTTTTTGCTGTTTTTACGTTTATTCGTTCTGTAAACTCCTCCTTGATTTATGAAAGTCACTATTTATTGCCCGATTTCGGTAGACCTAAAAGGTGAAAGCCTCTGCTACCCCTGAGAACGTGATGCATCTGAAGATTTTATTACATCATTAGACAGTTGCCGTTTTTGATTAAAGGTTGATTTAGCCGAACTGTTTTTTTCTTGTAGAAAAACATCTCTTCGCTTTCAACCTGAATAATTGCATCATGTTTGCACTCAGTCGCAATTATATCATTGTCATCAGTAAACCTTCGTCTACCATTGTAAGTAACACTTAGTACATTAATCAAAGTTCGCTAATATTTCAAGGAATAGAATGGGTAATTTTAATCACCGCTATCAAGAGTTTGGGATAAGTAAGTAATTTTTCTTCTTGTTTGACATGCAACTTCTTTAGCCAGTAGCAAAGAACAATCGAAGCAGCCAATTTACTAAGTAAGGAAAGGGCAACGCTACCGTCCTGCTTCAGCTTTTCATGCCTCGTAAGCCACATAGTTGAACTCCCAATACACATACATTACGTTATTAAGAGTTCTGAAGGGAAAGCTACTACTCTAGCATTCCTCCAACATGATGTGCGTATATGCAGTGATCATGCCGCTCTATGGTATGAGGAAAAGCAGAAAAACTTCATCATGTAAACGGAAATCGAACCCATTACCTCCCGAATGCTAAGTAGATTGTGTTATCTTATTAGCTTCTTCACTTAGAATGTAGAATCATATGCAAGACTTTTCCTGTGTTTATACCCAATTACGAGGACGCAAATCTAAATAATTATATGTGAATACCTAATATTGTAATTGTCACATTCCTGGAGTTATACATAATGCATATGCAAGGAATCACTTCATAAAATTTTAGAGTTTGATTGTACGTGGGCCAAGTCCAGGCCACGTCAGGGACTTCGTTTGTAAATTCTTAGATATCACCATTCATTTACCGTACGATAACTCAATAATGGGCAGTAAAAGTCAAATACGTTCGTAGTTTAAATCCTGGGCAGATGTTATCCATAGTTTGGCTGTGGAAGAGAAATAAATGGCTCTCTCAGTATACACACAAGCCTCAATTGAAAACATACATTCTCAAGGTTCACTTTAAGTTTGAAAGATGCGATAAAACTTTCGAAAATATGCCCATTGATTTTAATTCGTAGCATAAACATATATTATCAGTCGTTAAATATTTATCAAATGCACAGTTATCTACACAGTAGCCGTAGAACCCGAAATTGTTAATTATTAAACATCTAACAGATTGCTCTCTCCCAAACCTGTCATTCAAGAGATTAAAAAAATGTTATTACATAACAAAGCTACATTTAAATTGTAAACGTTACTTAGACATTTGTAGCGTTTCCAAACTGTTTACAACGAATCAAAATAATAGAAATTGGAAGTCCGGTTGTGCATGCCTTAGCTTTAAAACCAGTTCTTAAACAAGCTATGAAATCACAGATTTGAAGTCCGACCTAACCACATAATCAAAATAAATAATCAGTAAAACTTAAGTTTCAATTAGAAGTATTGATAGTCCATCCCATTAAAATCATAAATAATTAATTGTTAATATTAGTGACACTCAAAATAAAATACAACTTTGTTATATCAATATATCTATTAACCAACTGAAAGAATTCGGGTTCATTTAGGTATTCTACAAACATGAAAATATTGAAGAGAGTAAGCGGTAGTGTTAGATCGCGGAATGACTCAAATGTGAACTAATTAAAAAGACGTTTTTACTTTACTAAACACACTACACAATACTATGCGCAACATTCTACTTTAAACACTCGACTTTCTTTTTGACTTTGTATACGCTCAACTATCCGTTGTATGAGGTTATCGTTATTGGTGCTTCTTAAATTCCAAAAGTAAAATCTCCCACACTTCTTAAAACACTGGCTTACATGAGTTAATTTGTTTATGTCAGTGGGTAGAAGCTCGAACGTCAAACGTCTATTCCTGCTTTTATAATTACGTAGTCAAACGCAGCTACACTATTCTAACACTAATGTTTTTTAATTGTTACTTAAATATAATGGGAGATGTTACGTTCAAGATTTAGTTTTCCTTTTTACGAAACGGTAAACATGTACCACATGTATACTTTAAAAACGTTTGCGGAAATTTATTTACTTAATTGAATCTGCCAACTGGGTACTATAAAATTGGTAATCTTTATTTCCTGCACAATAAGTCGCATTTCTAGCACATAATTATGCCACTTAAACCTGTACTCACGAACTCAGCAATTTATTAATGTTATATTCGAATTTGAAAGGACAAAATTGACCCAGAACAAAAATCGATAATATTGACGTTAAATTTGATGTCACTCGGTTTGCTTGTCTAAAAGTTCGAAAAGATTATTGATTTTTCGTTTACGTTTACAAGTTTTCAATAAAAGCATATGCTATATGAAACAAAGCCTAAATAAAACTTTTGCTGGTTTCAGAATTCTTCTCGTACTTGAAATACTTATACATTTACTTTCAACTCAATATAATTGATTTAGTATTTTAAAAAACCTCTGTATAACAACAGATTTCGTTTTTATTGGCATGGTAGCTGTAGTTGAAATTATGAGAGAATTCCGGTATAGGATTAGCGCTTTTATTCAGGGACTACTGTCGAACATCCAACTTTGTCGTTTTTACACATGTTATATGACGAAGACGGAAAAAAAATTGTTGTGTATTACCCCACGGTTGGTGAACTAAAACCTACACAGTATGTTAAAACGTAGGTACATGCGTTAGAAGAAGATGCAAATGTGCATCGACATGTCTTTACATAAATGGCAAATGTCAACTTGAAATTGTTTACACAGCGGTACTTCAAAATTTTTATTTACTTCTATCGAAACCTAAAAAACCTTCGAGTTTCAATTTCTGTATCTGGAATTATTCTTTTTGTGAACAATTATAGTTAAAAGTTATAAAAGTAACTGAAAATTGTAATTGTCAATTTGTAAAAAATATCATAATTTCAAATCCAAGCGGCTTGTTGAAGGTTCCGAATTAAGAAATAAACCGTAAGCAATTAGATAGTAAAGGATTTTATATAAATCGTATATTAATATTTTATGTAGGTATTCGGGTTCATCAGAAATTGTTTTTTAATTTTTAATTTAATTTTGAACCACTAAAGCTATCTCTATGGAGTTTAATGCAAAATTCTTCGCCATAAAAGTTAGGTCAAGTTCGTTAATGAGCAAATTCCAACCAGTAGCGGGGAATTTTTAGAGGCTTCAAAAATTAAAAAAATTCCTTGCTTTAAATTTTAAAACTAAAATTAAAAACAAACTAATACTTTATATATATATATATATATATATATATATATATATATATATATATATATATACAGGGTGTCCCAATAGTGCGTATTCGGTCGATAACTCCTTAGCCATTAAACCTAGAAGATAAGTTTAAATACGAAAGTTATCTATTTTTATAAGCTGCATAATCTAAAAATAGTTTGGTTTCTACAGGGTGTAATATAAAACCGGTACAATATAGAACTCTTGATTTTAAATAGAACACCCTATATATTATTTTATTCTTGATTCTCCTTATAATTTTACATCTTTATAAGAATTACTACAAGCTAAATCTTACAGTTTTTGAGATATTTGCAAAGTTAACTAAAACTGACAATTTTATGTAGTAATTCAAGTAGGCGTATCTCAGTTATTTTTAAAGATAAAAAATAATCTTTGGTATAGAATTTATTCATACATGAGCTTACTTTAATCTATTGTCAAAATTGGATTTCAATATACACGGTGATCACAAAATTAATTCAATAACATAAATTTGAAAATGCTATATCTTCATTTTTTAAATGCACACCCTATATTTTTTAATGCCTTGTCTTCGTCTATTACTCGGCTTTAATTTCTATTAAATATGTTCTATACCTATCTCTAATAGTTTCGGAGATATTTAAGTTTGTTCAATTTTTTCGTTGATAACACTAGAAGAGTAAAAAACATATTAACTGAAATACAAACACTTAAAATTATAATAAATGTTCAATGTGACCACCATTTTGTTGATGGCAAACATGAAGTCTTTGAATAAACGACAAATTTACTTTTCGTAACGTGGAAACATTTATATTTTGAATGGCGTCTCTAATTCTTGCCTTCATATCATCTACAGTCGTTAGAAGCGTTTGATAGACTTTTGTTTAATCCAACCCCAAAGAAAAGTACAGCTGTGTCAAGGCAGGCGATCATGCAGGCCAGGAGATCGGGCCTCCTCTTCCAATCCATTTGTTTTGAAACTGGGTATTTAAATAATTTCTAACGTTACTGCTAAAATGCGGAGGAGCGCGATCTAATTGCAGCCACATTTCTCTAAGGGTTTGTATAGGTAAATCTTCAATAAAAGTTTCAAATTCGTTGCGCAAGAAGTTTACAAATGAATCTCCATTGACCGTGTTTTCGAAAAAATATGGTACTATAATTCTTCCCCAATAATCCCGACTCAAACATTAAGTGACCAGCGGTGTTGATGATCAACAGGAATTATAAATCTGAGATTCCCAGTATCGTAATAATGGAAATTATGACTATTAACGTATCCATTTTTGTGGAATGTAGCTTCATCAGTAAATAAGATCGTGCTAAAATAGTTGAGCTTTTCTATTAACGAAGGCATCCTCGTCGAATTCTTGTGAAAGTTGGACATGGTATGGATGATATCTATATTTTTTTTATAATTCTGTTAACTAATGTTTTTTAAACTCCAACTTCTAATTCAATTGTCGGCAAGAAACGTGAGGATTTTCAATCACGGATTGAAGAACTAAATGTTCATTACCTTCGTTAATTGTGGTTCTTTCTCGTTCTAAATTGTCTTCGTAATGAATAATAAATAATGCCTGTTTGCTCAAAACTCTCAATGTTGTAAATGCTGAAACTTGCGAGTATCGTGCATTTGCAAATTATTGCTTATAAATTCGATGAGCTAAAAGACAATTTATATCGCTTTCACCAAGGACGTAAATCATATTAAGAAGTTCTTCTTTCGAAAAATTCATTTTGTAATTTAGGAAGTAAGTAAACAATACTACACAAATATTAGCACTGTTTGACAAGTTTGACTTCTTCATTTGTTTTCGTTCATCTTTTATTTTACGCGTTTAAAAACATCTGAAATATCTCTTAAAAATGGTAGTTTCATACAATATTTATTATAGTTACAATTTATGTATTTCAGTTAATATTTTTTAGTTTCTTATGTATCCACAGCTTGCTTTGACAGACTAATGTTACTCTTCATCAGTGTTATCAACGAAAAAAATTGAACAAATTATTAGAGGTAGGCATAGAACATATTTAATAAAAATTAAAGCAGACTAATAGACGAAGACAAAGTGTTAAAAAATATAGGGTGCGCTATTTAAAAAAATGAAGATATAGCATTTTCAAATTTAGTTGTTGAATTAATTTTTGTGATCACCTGTTTATTCAAAGACTTCATATTTTCCAGCAACAAAATGGTGGTCACATAGATCATTTACTATAATTTTGTGTTTGTATTTCAGTTAATATGTTTTTTAGTTTCTTATGTATTCATAGCTTGCTTTGACCGACTAATTTTACTCTTCTTCAGTGTTATCAACGAAAAAAATTGAACAAACTTAAATATCCCCGAAACTATTAGAGATTGGTATAGAACATATTTAATAGAAATGAAAGCCGATTAATATACGAAGACAAGGTATTAAAAAAATATAGGGTGTGCTATTTGAAAAAATGAAGATATAGCACTTTCAAATTTACGTTATTGAATTAATTTTTGTGATCACCGTGTATATTGAAATCCAATTCTATACCAAAGATTATTTTTTTATCTTTAAAAATAACTGAGATAAGCCTACTTGGATTACTACATAAAAATGTCAGTTATTAGTTAACTTTGCAAATATCTCAAAAACGGTAAGATTTAGCATGTATTTCTTATAAAAAAGACGTAAAATTATAAGGAAAATCGAAAAATAAAATAATATATACCAAACTATTTTTAGATTATGCAGCTTATAAAAATAGATAACTTTCGTATTTAAACTTATCTTCTAAGTTTAATGGTTAAGGAGCTATCGACCGAATACGCACTATTGGGACACCCTATATATATATATATATATATATATATATATATATATATATATATATATATATATTGTTAGGTTGTTCTGTCTAGGGTATACAGGACGTTGAAGTGAGAATGATTTTCATGTACAATTGACCATAACTTTTGAAATACCTCATATAACGTAATGAAATCCTATATTGGAAGTATGGGGGGGATGAGCTTAATATAAATTTGAAATAATATATAGGCTGTCCCATTTAAAAAAAAGTATGTTTGGTTCTCACGGATAATATGTAACACCCTGTTAATACAAAAATAATTTTATAATATGAAGTTTGAAGTTGCCTACAGTTTTTGTAAATAACTTTTGTTTGATATCTCCTTTAATAACGGATATATCGTACTTCGACGCACTAATGCCGCACCCTGTAATCGAACTTTTGCGATTACAATTTCAGCCTTTATGGCTGAAATTGGATGGTGCAAAGAACGATGAAGATGTCGAGGGAATAGTATCGCTTTTGGTGATAGAGAACCCTTCATTGTCAGAGGCCCTATATTTCGTGGATTTTATAAAAACATCAAGACAGATAAAAGTACACAAAAGCATAAATAAATAAATAAAAAAATTAAATTAAAATTAAATTAAACGCCGTATCATCAGAATTTGATAAAAAGAATTAGTTATTCTAGATTTATTAAGAAATATTGGAAATAAGCCATTTTTTAAAAAACGTAATTTTACACTTAAAGATTATTATTTTTGAAAATTTAATATAATATAAATAATATAAAATAAGTCTATAGTTGAAAAAGCCGTTACCAAATTATCTGCCATAATGCTTTATCATAATGATGTAAACAAATTTGTAATGAGCAACTTCAAAGCCCACAATACCAGAAACTGCATCGTCTCGGTTTTTGAACGCGGTAATCCCCCGTTATTTTTTTTTCATTCTGATATATATTCTGAATATATATATATATATATATATATATATATATATATATATATATATATATATATATATATATATATATATATATATATATATATATATACAGGGTACGCCTTTGAGAGCTGATCCTATGAGCATCTGCTAAACCAAACTTACTATAATTTTGAAAATTTGGTGACAGGGTAATGATGTTAGGGCTAACTCATCTAAAATATTTTCACGTTCGTACCACTTCTGGTTATACCGGAAGTCGGTACTTAGTCGTTTATTTTAAATGGAACACCCCGTGTATTAATACATTTTTGGATTCCATGTCGAGTTTTAAGGTAAGTTTGTTAAATAAACTAGATACGAAATTTCAGTCGTTTTATTATTTTATTGGCAGATGCGGTCTTAGTAATAACTCGTTAATTGTTCTGTTCCTGTCAAACAATTTGAATAAAGCTTTGAGGTGTTGTAGGCAAAGGTTTTATGACGTAAGATATAAGAACGTAGACAAAGAAACAAAAAGAAGTTAGCAAATACAACAGACGGTAAGTCCTACACTTATCTGCTGTTAGAAATACACCGTCTAGCTCATAGGTGGCGGGCGGGGTCAGAAGTATTTATTTAACAGGCTAAAAAAATTATTACCCATAACGGATGATAAAATATTATTTGACCTGATTGAACAGTTTGCGTCCGTGAGAACTTCCAACATAAAAGAGATTTTATGGAAAAATCAAGAAAATTCGTCCTAAATTTTACATCAAGAAATACTGATAATAATTTACCGTTTACCATGAGTGAATTAAATTTACTTAAAGAGAACGTCTCTAACTGCAGGTCACGACACATAACAAATAAAATGATTTCTGAGACGACTAATTTTTCAAGCGATGCCTTCTAGTTTTACAATTACTGTTCAGCAAGGACTATATCCGCAAGATAAAGTCAATTATAGTGCCTTTATTAAAAGAAGGAAAAATAATCTAGAATGTAGTTATCGGCCATTAACCTGTTGTTTGGGAAAGCTTTTCGAAAGAATGATAAACCAAACTTATCTACTTGATAGATCCCAATTTATAACGGAGGTCAGGATTCCGTAGATATCCACAGGTCAACTGGTCTTCTTGGAAAATTATTTACAAGAAGGATATAAAATCGACATCATTGATTCTTTGATAGCAAAAGGCTTTTGACATGACATGGCGCGGTGGTATTCTGCAACAGTTAGAAAGATGGGTTTAAAGGCAGTTTACCCAAAGTCATTTCGTCGTTTCTGTCTAATCGCACTTTTCGCGTTAAAATCAATGGTACTTGTCTCAGTCCACATCCTTGAGAATGGGATCCCACAGGGATCAACACTATTACTCTGTTCAACATAGCCATTAATAGCTTAGTCAAAATAGACACAGAAGTGAAATGTTGCCTATATGTTGATGACTTATGCGTATTTGGTAGTGCAAAACTGTTGGTGAAAATTCAAAAAATACAACCTACCATTAATCAAGTCTTGAAAAATGCGGAAGAAGTAGGTTTTCCTTTTCTATCACCAAGACTAAATGTACCACTTCGTAGGTTACGTACATTACGACCCTCCTGTTCATTAACCAAAGTGAAATTCCATGTGGATTCCATTAGGTTTTTGGGCATGAGATTTGACCGTAAACTGACTTGGGAGCCGTACATTAGCGATTTGGTGTTGAAATGTGATAGAGCGTTAAATCTGATCAATTGTCTGTGCTCTACAAAATGGGGTCAGATGCAGCGTTGATCACAATATATAAACCTTTATATTGTCGAAAATTGATTATGGTTGTTTTGTCTATGGTCTGCTAGATCTTCTTTGTTGTCGAAGCGCGACAAAATTCAAAATCGTGCCATGAGGCTTTGCTTAGGTGCTTTAACATCGCCAAGTACCAGCCTTCACATAGACTAATGTTATGCCGCTGCACTAGAAAGAGAAATTATTGAATAACTATATATGTAACAGAGCATCGCGTGATTGTCACCGTAATTATAAGATCCTCTTCAGGAAGGTTAGTGAATACAGTGACAGAGCCACGATCACTGTCCACTATCTGTAAGAGCACAGAAAATTCATATGTACGGATATATCAACTATAATACATCACACTAAACCGAAATTTTGAGGGGCTCTCCAATAAAGGTTGACACTGATTTGCTGCAATATACAAATATGGTACCCAAATGTAATAGACTCACATTTTAATAACATCATCTCCGGAATGAGTGTTCACGCCATATATACAGATGGTTCTAAAACTAAACAGGGATGATGATTTATTGCTCAGGAGAGTATCACAAATGGCGCCTTCCGGATATATCATCCGTCTTTATGCGGAACAATACGCAATGTGGCAATTTAAAGTACTGTGATATGTCTTGCTATCATCACTTTGCATTGTATGTGACTCACTATCCGTTATACAATCAAATAAACTGTGATAGTGACCCTGTAACACAATGGTGCTGGTCATCTATCAAGTATCTAGAAAGTGAAGACAACCATGTCACCTTTATGGGTTCCCAGTCATGTTGGCATACGGGGTAACGAGGATGCTGATAAGGAGGCCAAGATGCAACCAGCCAGGCAGTGGTTGACTTCTCAAAATAAAACACGCCGACCTAAAAATGAATATAATCTGAAATTCTTTCAAAATGGCAAAACGATTGGGATAGTTGTGATACCACCTCAAACACATTAAACCTAGCAGGTAAATGGATTAACACTGGTCTCACTAGAACAGAAACAACAAAATTAACTAGATTAAGAATAGGTCATACTGCGCTGACGCATGCTTACTAAAGGAGAAGCAATGCCTACCTGTGCCAGATGTGGGCAGGTGGTAACTGCAGACACATCATTTCAGGATGCGACCAATTGAAAGATATAAGGCAAACTTATAATATCTGTGATAACTATAGAGATAATTTTATCAGTAGGACGCGTATAAATAACCTATTGTCGTATCTAAAAGCAATAAATATTTATGCCAAAATATGAATGAGCGACAAAGAGCTAATGACCATAGACGTCAATCACAAAAAAAAAAAAAGTTTTAAGTGTAAAATTTGTTTTTAAAAATGGTAATTTCCAATATTTTTAATAAATCTAGAATAACTAATTATTTTTATCAAATTCTGATAATACGGCATTTAATTTTTATGTGAAGGGTTTGTTTTTATGACAAGTACTCCTTGACTTAATTTAAGTACCCAAACGTTTCTTATTTATATGTTACATTCTTGCATCTTATATAATTAATTTCATATTTCTAAATTTGTAGACTTATTTTACAGACTCTAATATCACTTTCGTACAATTGTAATAATAATATTTTTCGTACACTCAATGGAAATGCCATATTTACTTATTACAAATCCTAAAGAAAGGCTTCTCTTTCTTTATAGCAACCATTTCTTTATAAAAATTATGAATTATTTATAGGAATAAATATTAAACGTACAACTATTAACGTTAAAAACCTATCCTTGTACAATGTTTTAACTGTAAATCATTAAATGATAGTGACGATTTTGATAAAACCTCATGATGAACTCCTCCATTTGACGTAGAAAATAATGAATCGCTACATGCAGAAGCCAACTGTAATTCAGTACGTTCTAGGACAACATCTGATGTATTTTGACATCCACTGTTTGACGATGATGTCTGATTAAAATCATTTTCGAAGTCATTTGCCTTATTATTAATACTTTCATATATTCTTCTGCAGTCATGTTTGATAGCCATCCTCCACGATTTTGAGCCTCCTGATATCCACTCCACCCTCAGCAAAAATGTAGTTGACGTTCGACGTAGACAGTGCCAATGTAACCATCTGGGTTGGATAACTTCAAATAATGGGCAATTTTCTTCGGTATCTTGTAGAAACTGTGGATCCCCACAGGTTCCACTGTACATTTATTGTTCATATAAAGCATAAACAATCTTGAGTGATTGATGTGTTTTAGACGCAAGGTAACATATCTCCTGTACAACTAAATCTCATTAATTCCTCTCATTTCCCTTATGACGGTAAATATATGCTTCTCCATAGTCTTAGTGTCATAGAGGGTGACAACCAAAATAGAGCCAGTATCCTCGATATCCTTCACATTTAACTTTCTAAGCTCCTAACTACGACATATCCAATACAGACCGAGAATTAACACCACTTTGATCATGAGAAAAGTATCGCGCCGCTTCTATCTTACGATAGTATTTTTTATTTTTGCTTCATTTCCCATAATTCAATATATCGACGATTTCATTCAATCTCAGCGTACTTTTCAACATGGAATATGTCTACACAGCGTGGAGGATTGCAGCCTTTCAACCTGAAATCAAATATAAAATTAAACTTAACATAATAGATGTATTTAGGAAAACTAACCTTTTCATGAAAAAGGCAAGCATAACTTCTTCGTCGATATCCCTCACATTCCTTAAAGTTCTCCACGAATTGAAAATATAGTAGGTCTTCTCATATTTATCTCGTTATTTCAAGTAAACTATTAACAGCTTCAAGCGTTGATGCGATATTTCAGGATGATTTTCATTATTTATTTCGATCTTGAAACAATAACACTTGACAAAATTTTGTTTACCTATTTTGTTTCGTTGCACAGTGATGGAAACGTCAATTTGATTCTGGCGCTTGTCATTTATTTTTTAAATAATTTCTTGTAAAATGTAATCCATTTCCATTTAGTGTCCGAAAAAGTTTATGTGTTATTCTTAAAGAAAATAGGTTCTTCTTTACTCAGTTTATAATCGGCTGCGCCTCGATTAGAAGATCGCGATTCGTAAAGAAATAATACTTTCTTTACTTATAGTACAAATAGCTATTGTTTTTGATACGTTGTTACTGTTTCTAATTTTGGTTTTGATAGATGGCGCAGAATGCTTAACCAATTTTTCCTAATGTGTTATTTTATTATTATATGTTAGGCCTGTTACATTGATTAATACGTGTTTTTTGTTTATTGTACGGTCAAGATAATAAGCACCTGCTGCTAATTAATGTTATAATACAGGCATTATTAGAGTATATCAAATAACTAACAGTTGCTTTGTTTTAAATATACTTAAATCCAAACTTCCCGTAAAAATGATTAAAATGTATCACATTATTACAAAAGAAAGAATCGTTTGATGCCTTTGTGTTGACAAAATCGTAATTTCCGTTAAAATAATTAGTTTTTGTCACAAAGGTTTCTCAATCATTTTATAGAAACCATTATGATAGCGATGTTTATAAAGGATATTTTAAAGAATCTGGTAACGTACGTTCAATAAAACAATTTTCCTATTGGTTATTTGATACATTAAACCTCGCCCTCTTACGAGAATTTCGTAAACTAACTTAAAGTATTGGTGTTTACAACCATTGTATAGTACAGAGTTTGGCTACACGCCGACAGATGTCATACCTATTTACTTTTGATGGAATTATTCACATTAACCGGATTTTTGTTAAATTACACAATAGAAGACATGTAAATTACTACCATGTTTTTAAATACTGATTGTACGAATTGTGCGTTTAGTACATATCGAAAAGAAGTTAAAAATAGATAATTTTCTAGCAATTAACAGAATTATGCACCAATGAATTTTTGTACGTCACAGTTTATTGCAACAGTCTGCAAAAAAATTACATTTGTATTTTTCAAAAAAATTAGATTATGAATGTCTAAACTTGACTATCAAAAAATGCAAGTTACTCAAAAAAATCAAATGTAAACCCCTATTTTTTATTACTCATATCGACTGATCGTCAAAAATTAAAGTAAGTTTGTTTAAAACTTTATTTGCCTAAACGTAACAGTTTCATACTTATTATCAAAAAAGTCCCAATTTTAAAATTTGTGGTAAAAATGAGCTACATACTTAAATCTAGTATTCCTTGTTCGTGGTCACCATGGGAACCAAATAATTGAGAATTGAAATAAAGAAAAATATTTGAAAAAGTTAGTGCAAAAAAATATAAAAATTGTTAATTTTGTGATTTAAAAGTCATTTTTAGAAATTTTTTAAGTCATTTTTTTCAAATTCGATAGACAACATAAGTGTAAAAATTTAATACTGTATGAGTAAATCGAAAAAACTACTTTTTACTGCGGAGGTAGTAACTACATACTTATCAGTGCATTCTTACACGATAAAGCCGCTTAATTAGTATTTCTTGCGCGTGATCAAATGTAAATTAATTTACAATAAATGTTCAAAATCTTGCCCGTTAGACGCAAGACATTGTTAAACCCGTCTTATAACGGCTTCATTTGTAGCCCTTTGAATTTCTTGTGGAGAAAGAGAATTGAAGGTATTTTGCACTCTTGCAATGTAATCTTCTTTAGTCGTTAGTGGTGTAGCATTAACAATATTTTTAATTCGACCCCGAAGATAAAAATCCATTGGCGTAAGATGAGGTGACCTAGGTGGCCATGGAAAGGGATCATTATTGGCAAACCAACGATCTTCAAAAATTTCATAAAGTCTCATGCAAACAGCGTTGGCGTTGTGAGGGGGAGCACCGTCTTGTTGGTACCATAAATTTTCCCTTTCTAGATTTAATCGGGGTTGAATTCGAGTGTTTAATATCTCAAGATAATTTTCTCCTAGAAATTATATTTGTAGTCATAAATCGCAACAATCAATTATTTTAGACCTCTCAAATTTTCGTTGTAAAAATACACGTCAAAGATTTCGTTATTCCGAATAGCACAAAATACGTTAAAATTCCAAATTTCCTGGAAATGGCATTCGCGAATTGGATTGCTATTTTCGTTATTCCAGTAATGCGAGTTTCGGCGATTAAATATGCCATTTTTCGTAAATTTAGATTCGTCCGTACATATGATGTTCGTCAAAAATTAGGAATTTATTGTATTTTGAGCAAAATTGTTTCACAAAATTCGATACGTTTCAAGAAATCCGCTTCTTTCAAATGTTGAACTAATTGTAAACAGTATGGTCTAAACTTATGTTTCTTAAAAATTCTTCTGATAGCCAATATTTGTTTTCGCGTCGTTTATGGAATTACAAGGATAGGCACGTAAATATCCTAAAGTTATAACTTCATTCTGTTCGTTATCAATAGCAGTAAATTTGCAAGGCGCAAAGTATTTAAATGTGCCAAACTGTTCCAAATTTTCAACCACACGTCTTATTGTATGTGCTGATGGCCGGGGGCCCTCAGGATAGCGTTCGATAAATGTTCTTACTGTTCGTTTTACAACTGTATGATATTCTCCGTGAATTAAAATTAAATTGAAATAATACGTATTAGAATATTCAAGTCGAGCCATTTCATCAAGAAAGACACAAACTGTCAACAATTTTATTAAATTATTGACTACAAAAAAAAACAAAATAAATAAGCATCTTTATCGTGTAATGATGCGCTGATAAGGGATCTAGGAAAGTTTACCGAAAACAGTTTACCGAAAACAGTTTACCGAAACCAGTTTACCGAAAACAGTTTACCGAAAGACAATTAACCGAAAGGTGAATTTACCGAAACAACAATTGGTCGAATTACAATTGACCGAAAAACATTTTTACCTAAGCACAGTTTACCGAAAGGAATATTAACCGAAAATGTATCATAATGCTATGAGGTACGTGCAGGTTATGTATCTAATGACATACTATTATATAAATGAACTTTTCCTTCACATTTTACCAAGGCTTAGGACTTGCAGCTCAAATTGCTGGCGTGTTTAAAAGGTCGGAAATTAATTCCTTTGTCATTTTTTTTTATTTACTTGTGTTTTATACAACAATAAATATTGTTATTAAAACTATTGTTAGTTGTGATGTCATTAATGTTGCGATTGTATCAGCATACTATTAGTAAGCTACCTTCATTTATTACTCACACACAATAATTATGTTTCCCTTGCAAGAATAAACATTGATATTTTTAAATATTAACTCTATCTGCAGAATATCCGAAATCATTAAGATATTAGAGGTATGTAATATAAAATATGTAAGAGAGCATTCAACCACCACAAAAAAGTAAACTGTGATCTAAATATTAGAATGAAAAACTGTACGACGCTGATAAGCTGATGTTTTTAAAGGGAATCGCTTCTAATTTAAATTAATAATAATAAGGGTTTTTTAAGTACGCACGTATTATTTCAACGCAATCAAAAGTATTATTAAAGCTCTTTCTTTGCATATTATGTCATTTTATTTAAAGCAGCGTCGGAATTTTTTCGGCGGGAGATGACCGTGAACGTTAATTTTCGGTTAACTTCTCTTTCGGCAAAAATGTTTTTCGGTAAATTGACCTTTTGGTTAATTGTCTTTCGGTAAACTGTTTTCGGTAAACTGTTTTCGGTAAACTGTTTTCGGTCAACTGTTTTCGGTAAACTTTCCGGGACCGGCTGATAAGTATGTATTACCTCCGCAGTAAAAAGTAGTTTTTTTCGATTTACTCATAAAGTATTAAATTTTTACACTTATGTTGTATATTGAATTTGAAAAAATGACTTAGAAAATTTCTATTTGGCAAAAATGACTTTTGAATCACAAAATTATCAATTTTTATATTTTTTTTTGCAGTAACTTTTTCAAATACTTTTCTTTATTTCAATTCTCAATTATTTGTTTTCCATGGTGACCACGAAGAAGGAATACTAGATTTAAGTATGTAGCTCATTTTTCTCACAAATTTTAAAATTGGGACTTTTTGATAATAAGTATGAAACTGTTACGTTTAGGCAAATAAAGTTTTAAACAAACTTACCTTAATTTTTGACGATAAATCGATCTGAGTAATAAAAAATAGGGTTTCCATTTGATTTTTTTGAGTAACTTGCATTTTTTGATAGTCAAGTTTAGACATTCATAATTTTATTTTTATGAAACATTCAAATGTCATTTATTGCAGACTGTTGCAATAAACCTTTGCATACAACACCTCAAAGTTTTATTCAAATTGTTTGACAGTAACAGAACAATTAACGAGTTATTACTAAGACCACACCTCTCAATTTTTTTAGAAGAATGTTTTTTTTTAAAACGACTGAAATTTCGTATCTAATTTATTTAACAAACTTAACTTAAAATTCGACATAGAATCCAAAAATGTATTAACATACGGGGTGTTCCATTTAAAATAAGCGACTAAGTACCGACTTCCGGTATAACCGGAAGTGGTACGAACGTGAAAATATTTTAGATGGGTTAGCCCTAACATCATTACCCTGTCACCAAATTTTCAAAATTATAGTAAGTTTGGTTTAGCAGATACTCATAGGATCAGCTCCCAAAGGCGGACCCTTATATATATATATATATATATATATATATATATATATATATATATATATATATATATATATATATATATATATATATATATATCAGAATGAAACAAAATAACGGGGATTACCGCGTTCAAAAACCGAGACGATTCAATTTCAAGTATTGTAGGCTTTGATGTTGCTCATTACAAATTTGTTTACATAATTATGAGAAAGCATTATGGCAGATAATTTGGTAGCGGTTTTTTCAACTATAGACTTATTTTGTATTATTTATATTATATTAAATTTTCAAAAATAATCTTTAAGTGTAAAATTATGTTTTTTAAAAAATGGGTAATTTCCAATATTTCTTAATAAATCTAGAATAACTAATTATTTTTTATCAAATTCTGATAATACGGTGTTTAATTTAATTTTTATGTGAAGGGTTTGTTTTTATGACAAGAACTCCTTGACATAATTTTAAGCACCCAAACGTTTCTTAATTATATGTTCAAACATTCTTGCATGTTATATATTTAATTTCCATGTTTCTAAATTTGTAGACTTATTTTGCAGACTCTAATATCACTTTCGTACAATTATAATAATAATATTTTTCGTACACTCAATGGAAATGGGCCATATTTACTTATTACAAATCCTAAAGAAAGGCATCTCTTTTCATTATAGCAACCATTTCTTTATAAAAAATTATATATATAGGAATAAATATTAAACGTACAACTATTAACATTAAAAAAATGTATCCTTGTACAATGTTTTAACTGTAAATCATCAAATGATAGTGACAATTTTGATAAAACCTCATGATGAACTACTCCATTTAATGTAGAAAATAATGAATCGCTACATGCAGAAGCCAGCTGTAATTCAGTACGTTCTAGGACTTCTGATGAATTCTGACATTCACTGTTTAACGATGATGGCATATTAAAAATCATTTTCGAAGTCATTTGTTTTTATTGTGAATGCTTTCTTTCGATATATTCTTCTGCAGTCCTGTTTGATAGCCATCCTCCATGATTTTTGAGCCGCCTGATATCCGCTTCATCCTCAGCAAAAAATAGTTGACGTTCGACGTAGACAGTGCCAGTGTAACCGTCTGGGTTGGATAACTTCTAATAATGGGCAATTTTCTTCGGTATCTTGTAGAAGCTGTGGATCCCCACAGATTCCACTGTACATTTATTGTTCGTACCAAACATGCACAATCCTGAGTGATTGATGTGTTTTAAACGCAAGGTAACATATCTCCTGTACAACTAAATCTCATTGATTCCTCTCATTTCCGTTATAACGGTGAACATATGCTACTCCATTGTCCTAGTGTCATAGAGGGTGACAACCAAAGTATAGCTGGTATCCTCGATATCCTTCACATTTAACTTTCAAAGCTCCTAACTACGACATATTCAATACAGACCGAAAATTAACACCACTTTAATCATGAGAAAGGTATCGCCAGCTGCTTCTATCAAAAATGTTGACACATCATCTTGCGATAGTATTTTTTATTTTTTTGCTTCATAGTTCGATATATCGACGATTTCATTCACTCTCAACATACTTTTCAACATGGAATATGTCTACCACAGCTTGGAGGATTTCAGTCTTTCAGCCTGAATGAAATATAAAAATTAAACTTAACATAAGTATATGTATTCAGGAAAACTAACCTTTCCATGAAAAAAAGCAAGCATAACTTCTTCGTCGATATCCCACACATTCTCCACGAATTGAAGATATAGTAGGTCTTCTCATATTTATCTCGTTATTTCAAAGGTAATAAACTATCAACAGCTTCAAGCGTTGATGCCGATATTTCAGGATGATTTTCATTATTTATTTCGATTTTGAAGCGATACCACTTGACAAAATTTTTTAAATAAATTCCTATAAAATGTAATCCATTTCCATTTAGTGTCCGAAAAAAAGTTTATGTGTTATTATTAAAGAAAAGTAGGTTCTTCTTTACTCATCGCGTTTATAATCTCGGCTGCGCCTCGATTAGAAAGATCGCGATTCATAAAGAAAAATAATACCTTTCTTTACTTATAATACAAAATAACTATTGTTTTTTGATACGTTAAGCTACTGTTTCTAATTTTGGGTTTGGATAGATGGCGCAGAATGTTTAACCAATTTTTCCCTAATGTGTTATTTTATTATTATATGTTAGGCCTGTTACATTGATTAATACGTGTTTTTTTATTTATTGTATGGTCAAGATAATAAGCACTTGCTGCTAATTAATGTTATAATACAGGCATTATTAGAGTGTATCAAATAACTAACAGTTGCTTTGTTTTTAAATATACTTTAAATCCAAACTTCCCGTAAAAATAATTAAAAATGTATCACATTATTACAAAAGAAAGAATCGTTTGATGCCTTTGTGTTGACAAAATCGTAATTTCCGTTAAAATAATTAGTTTTTGTCACAAAGGTTTCTCAATCATTTTATAGAAACCATTATGATAGCGATGTTTATAAAGGATATTTTAAAGAATCTGGTAACGTACGTTCTAGGGATCAAGAGAACACATCAGTAAACGACAAATACGTGACGACTTCTACACAACAAATGTTAAGGACATTATCCAGTAAAGATATCTCTCTCAATTTTATACTTTCCAGTTAATACACAAATATGATGCAATTCAAAAAGACATAAAGAGCACAAGTTAAAAATTTTAAATGCAAATAATATTCGTTTAAGTGCTCTACATCAAGAGCAATCTTTTTATTGTCGGATTTGTGTGCGATTTTGTTGCGCTACTCTTTTTCCGTGTATTCGTAAGATACGAAGCTCCCTCAATTTCCAGAGTCATAAAAGAGATTCGCTTGCTGGAAGGTTATATATCCGGGGATATGTTGGGTTTGTATGTAGGTAATATTAAGAAAATTAATAGCGGAATGAAATATTTCAGTAAGCTCGAAACTACTTTTTTTTCATGAGCTGATATTTCTTATTAGCTTAATAGAGCGCATTTTTTAATATTAATCATAATCCTTTTTCTCCGTAGGTGAATTCCTAGCATCGCGTGGACGACATAAAGAAGCTGCGGACATGTACGAAAAAGCGGCGGAATTACGACCAAGGGATTATGAACTGGCCGTTGCCGCAGCTACGGCTATGAGACAAGCTGGAAGACAAGATGATGCGGAACGATGGTACCGTCAAGCTGTCTCATTAAAACCTCAGGCAAGTTATAAATGTACATTCTAAGTAAAATAAATCTAAAACCCTTCTTCGGATGAATTATAACACAAAAGGGTCGGCGTCCATATTATATTACATTCCTTTCTAGATATTTATTGACTCTTGTCTAGTGTTACTAAAGCAGAATCTATTTGGAACCTAGGAAGGCTTTTGTGAAATATTAATCTGATTGACATAAACATAAACATCTGACTTCTAGTTTTCGACAGCTTTGTAATTTAGTTATACACAGCGTCTTGCGATTTTAATGCGGATCTTTCTATCTTATTAATGTATGTTACTTAAAACACTTTTTTATGTGTTTGGTAAAAAAACATAAAAAGTAATGGAACGTTGAAATCTCAGGAAAATATTACTTGTCCTCTATCAGTGCTTGCTGTTTTGGTATTCCGACATAGTATACTATATTAAAGGTGAAATTTTATATAAAGGTGAACTAAAACAAATTTGCTTAAAAAAATATATTGAGGTATCTCAGGACTTTTTGAAGCACAATATTCCAGAATTTTATTTACACGAAAGAGAAACAATCTTTGATAAAAATTTGGAGTCAGTCGACTCGCATAACTTTCCCATGTCAGATTGTTTAATTTACTTTAACGTTATCTAAACTCACAGTCATCTAATTTTAATAAGTCTAACGTATTGGTTACAAGCACATTTCATCCACTTGTATTGCCAGAACGTAACATAATATCACGTTAGTTTTAAGTTTATAGTAATTTTTATCTTGTAATTAGGCACATCGTTTGGTATTTTCTTATTTGACATTGATAAATTAATTGGATTCTAAAGACTTGAAAGCAGAAATGGATGAAGGTTTTATTTTTCAAAATCAAACTTTTCAGTAAACGAAAGTTGTTCAGTGTAATTTTTTTCAGTTTAGGACAATCCCAACATTGCGTATTAGTGGTTAGTAGAAACGCTACAATTCCAATCAATGCTATTAATTTATCTGAATTTAAAAATTCTATCCTTTTTTGACAAAAGAGTTACAAAATAGTGACTATATATGGTAGAAGAAGGGCTTATTGCAAAAAACTTGATGGTAACTAAATGAAACATACACAAATGAAAGAAAGTGGATGATAATATTCCTAATTAACGCAATTTATGTGTTCCACTGTTGTTCTTTAATATTTTCATTATAATAACTTAAGCTGCTCCTCAAGGTTTTATTTATTTTCATCAGAAACCCTTCTGAACGATATTAATTCGTTATTTGACTCCTTGTAAAGATATAATTGATATTCTTCGATTGCTTCAGTAAGTTGTAAAGAACTAAAATTCTTTACGTAAAAAACTTGAATGAATTATTTAAGGATTAATATTTTTTAATTGTACAGGCGAGAAATAATCAATAATTAATTTTAAACCACTCTATTGTAAATAGAAACCGTCGAAAGCTTTTTGTAACAGATCTCCTCAATATCCACGGACCGCTCACGAGAAAACCAATCAAGTTTGTATAAAACCACGATTTCCGCTGCCGACGGACAAATTTGCCAGAGAATTATCAGAGACTATGAGAGGTTATCCCTGATAAAAGATACTCTTATAGTCAGTTAGACAGTTTCAGATCCCGAGTTCGACACATTTATTCTTATCACATTTGTTTCCATTTTCTTATTCCAACTCTCTAACCATCGTGTATCTCCAGTAATCAACGAACCCGATCCCGACCAGTTTTTGCTTATTTCTCGATACCGTCCACAGGTTAGATTTGACATAGCACCTACACTACACAATACACGAACGGAAGCGCGAAGGAAAGTGGCTAGCACGTAACCGCTTTATAACCTCGTTGGCCTGATGAAAGGCAAGTTTAATTCGCCGAAACACACACGTAGTAGCCTGTAGGACGGAATGTCTGCCCTGGTGTACTAACTGAGTTTATTACATCGACACAAACACACGAAGTAGTTAGTAGGACGGGATGTCTGCTCAGTTCTCCAAATAGAGAATTTACTCACAGCATAATTTTCCTGTTGCCTCGGTAATCCCGAATTAATTAATTTCTAGATTTTTTAAAATAACTCAAAGTTTTTAATTAGTGTAAAAGTGAAAGTGTACATTTTCATATAATAACCTTCTATTTAATAAGATATTTCAAAGTTTTATAATCAAATATTCCAAACGCGATATTATTTTTGGCACTTTTAAATAGTTTTAGATCAGTATTGAAGTAATAAAGGTTGGTCTATAGTAGCCAGTGTGACCGTGATATTTCACTGCATTGCACTAAATATACTAAATCCTGTTGTTTGTCTTATTAGTATTACCTTACAATTAATTAGACACCGGTTAATAATAACATTTTTAGTTTATTAAACATTTCATTAATACATTTGCGATCCCAGCAGGGACTACTATTTTTAAAGATCTATATCTGGATTTAAATAAACTTAGACCGTTTTTCTGGAGTATTCCGTTTTTTGTCTCTTAATCCCTTGAGTCCCAGGTCTGATATCTGAGTATGCACTGAGTATGACCAGATTTACTAAAAAATAAAGTTGATAAGATTTGATGTTTGAACAGTATGTTTGTTTACATATAGTATGGGATTACTTTTGTAGCATAATAAACTATTGAAAAAAATCAGAGGCGTACTAAAGGATTAAAAAAGGGGACTGTGATTATAAATTTATTTTCTCAAAATTAGATTTTTACCTAGGAGAATTTTTATTGAATGTGGCACGGGGACATATCTGACTTTTTTATAAAAATATTTAAGTCAAAAAGTCAGAGGCGTACTAAAGGATTAAAAAAGGGGACTGTGATTATAAATTTATTTTCTTAAAATTTGATTTTTACCTAGGAGAATTTTTATTGAATGTGGCACGGGGACATATCTGACTTTTTTATAAAAAGTCATAGGCGGACTAAGACAGCATGGAACAGGCCGGGGGGTTAGAAATTAATTTTGTAAAAATTTGACATTTACCACAAACGGGATAAATGAGCATGGAAGCATATGGAATATATATGGAATATATTTTTATTCATAATTTACATGAAATATGTAATAAACAAAAGCAAAATTTACTAACAGTTATAAATCTTGATGGTACATTTCAAAATGTAGCTCCGAGCACAGCGCAGGTTTTTTCGCATGTTGCGCAGTAATTTGATGTATACTTTCTTTTTATTGTCTTTGTAACATACGACACACGAAAAGCGTTTCCTACGTTTACCCTCTTCTTTTAAGTTGCTAGCATACACATGACTTTATTTACTTTTCTCAATTTTTTTAGCTTTTTCTTCTTTATATTTGTCACCGTAATATGTCAATAATTCTTCGCAAAGTATTTTTTCAAAATCTAACATTCTGCATGTTGGTTTGTTGTTGCATTGACTGTATAATACTTTTGCATTGCATACCATTCTTTGTATCATATGCAATCCCAATTTTTTGAACCACGAATAATTTTTGCGTACACAGTCATACGGTTCGATATCCTGATCGACTGCATCCACAGCTCCCAGATTTTGATTATAGTGATCGATGTGTTCTGGTTTTTTCAGTGTGTTGGGTTGACCTTTTTCATAACGGATTTTGTCTACAAAACCTGCCGTCAATTTTGTAGTTTTGTACATACACGTCTCTTTTATCTTTATATCGCACAATGAGCACGTCGTTTTTTCTTACAAAACAGGACTGTCCAGGTTGAAGAGGGACTGCAATTAATTCACCTGGGACACCTCTTCTGGTTGTGAGTGTGCCTGTAATATACGTCTTCCGTTGAAGCATAAATTCAGCTAATCTTAGTGACATGTACCAATTGTCCACAATAACCTCGCGACCTTCATCCAATAGATTTTGAAAAAGATGAACTACAATTTTTTCGGAGATGGATTAAATGCTGCGAATTGGGGATGTGCTCTAAATGGTATATATCTTTTCCAATATACAGACTAAAGTTATAGGTATACCCTCTAAGCTCAGGATCGCTTGGACATAGACAAAAAAGCTTCAAGCCAAAACGTGCACGCTTACTTTTTATATATTGACGAAAATGAAGGCGACCTTTGAATAAAAGAAGACACTCATCTATTGCAGCTGTTTCTCCAACATCGATTAGGTTCATGCAGTTGTCTCGTAAAGCAGCAAAGAACATAGTAACGCGAGTAAGTGGTCGATTTTGTACATACGCTCTAGGACTGCTGAATCGCAGGAACTTCAGAATTGAAAAAAATCTGTTTTGACTCATTATGTTACATGTAAACAATCTTGGTCCACCAAATAAAAATGATTTTTGGTTCCAGTATTCATGAATTGTAGGATACCTTACAATTCCCATAAACAAACAAAATACCACGAACACATATATTTCAGCTACGCTGACTTCCCTCCAAAGTAAATTATGTACACGAAGAGATCCTGTATTTTCCAAATACATAGAGGCACGTTCATTGGTCCATTTGCACAAATTCTTCATAACCGTATTTGACATAAAAGCTTGAAACACTCTCTAGCACATTTAAAAATTTCTGTTTCTATGTCAGGGTGAATACCATAAAACCGAGGTTCAAATTTAGTCAATTCTGTGTCTCGTTTATCCTGTAAAAGTATTATTGATAGATACCCACGTTACATTTGTCTCAATCATATACCTGAAAAGGATCAAGCACTACTTGAAAATCTCCCATACCTATGGGCACTGGCAGTTCATTTTCAGCATCTACATCGCTGTCACTTATATTATCATCATCACTAGAGATGCCCGGTAAAAAAACTGGGTCGGCGTCACTGTCGTCAAGAAACGACGAATCACTTTTACTCATAATATTATTAAAACACAAATGCTCTTTAAATAGCCAAACCACGTTACCTAACCTCCAAGCCAACGTAAGTGGTCTGCGTCAAGGTTCTAACTAACGGCTCAAACAGAATCTATTCACCACGTAACTGGAAATTTTAGGCGTGGCTAATCCCTTCCTAATTAATTTTCGTTATATACCAATTCAGTAGAGTAAACTGCAACGCCAATACACACTTTTTATTTAACAATACAATGTGATGCCACATGTGGCATCATTGGTATATAGGGACAAATATTCCATGATGCCACCGTTGGATTCATGGCACTCAAGGGGTTAAGGACGGTAAAATTCTCGTTAGATCCCTACCACTTTACCGAGTTTCGACGATGTCTGCTATCCGTGAAGCAGACACTGCGATGTTGCCGTCTTTGACTGATACAAACGTGGATAGAAAGTTACAATACGAACTCCCTTTCTAGAAGGCACCACACAACTCTTACGTAGGAGATTAACGCCTTTTCTGGATATTATCGTCTGGGTAAACCTGATCTTCAAAATGAGTTATGTTATCAAAGTTTGGTTTCTCCATAAAAGTCAACCAACCAGATTTACGCCGCCACCTCAGTCAATAGTGCGAGGAGGGGTTAGATTAATATCTATTTTGGCACAACCGCTTATTACTACTCATCCGTTAGCCGCGCTTACGACTGTTTATTGTACCGTAGCAAATAACATAATTCATGCTGCTGTACTAACATTCCCGCTTTCTGTGTGGTCAGTGCCAGTGTTGATTTAACCGCCGGGATTCCAACAACCGCCGGTGTTACAACAGCCTGTGCTTCAATAGCAGCCATCGGTAAAAGCAGTCGTTTCTGGAGCGAATGGATAACAAGCAGTATATTTCCCTGGATATTGTAACCGTTGTCCTACCCGGCTAATTTACGGGTAACGTGTTATCCTGGTACCGAAACAACAAGCGTCGCTGGCATGATTGGGATGTGTTCTTGCACGTATTTCATAACTATTTCCCCCCGATCGACTGCCATACCAGCTCGGAAGCCGAAATCAGCCGCCACATATACCGGTATTGACGTTCATTAACGAGTTACAATCTCTAATCCGACAAGATGGCTACATGTCTGCCGAGTAAGAATACTGGTTACACTTATACCCAATAGGGTAAAACCCCCAGTTATTGGCACTTTCAGGATACTTCTCGCCTAATTTAGTCTTTCTATGGTAACACTTTTAAAATGAACGGAAACTGAATATTATTTCGAATGGTTGAGTATTAAGCATTATTAGATTTTATAAAACTATTTTATTTCATTGATGTTGAAATTTCCAGTTATTGGCAGTAATTTGTAGTTATTAGCACTCTCAATTACCGAGGTATTGGCAGCAGGTACCAGACATTGGCATGGAGCAAATCTTAGTTATTGGTATTGGTATTGGTAATAACCTAGTTAAATTTAATGCTAACAAAACTCAGTGTTGCTTTGTGTCCGCCAAAAAAGATCGATCATTTCCTGTTGTAAGTATGAATGGCTCAGTTCTTAAGTTTTCAGACTCTATTACTCTGTTGGGTATAACTGTATCTTCTGTCAGCTACCAAAACAGCTGCTCGTAAAATAGGCTTTTTGTACAGATCTAAGCAGTACTTTACCTCTCGACAACTCTTTCTGCTGTATAAGGCCCAAGTTCGGCCTCATCTGGAATATAATTCTCACCTCTGGGTTAGTGCTCCCCAATACGCTCTCGATATCGTTGATCGTTTTTAAAAGAGAGCGATTAGGCTTATAAATGACCCGTCCTTAACTTCTCACATACAGTCCCTTGAGCATAGAAGTATGGTTTCAGTTCTTTCTTTGTATTATCGTTATTACAACGGCTATTGTGCTGCTGAATTATATTATTTGATACCATCTCGGGCTATCTTTGCGAGAAACACTCGGTTCGCTCATTCACATCATCAGTATGTAGTACAAATCTCCACTTATCGTACCAAACTGGCGCAATCCACATTTTTCTGCACGGCTTACAAACTCTGGAATGATCTCCCTAGTTCCTGTTGTCCTCTCACTTATGATATGAGAAAATTTAAGGTACCTGTTCATAGGCATCTATTGGTAATTCATTATCCCTCTATCCATCCTCCTAAGTGTCCCTGAGTACTTTAGCACGATACGCCAAATTTAGCCTGTTCAGGTCCACAATCATAAAAAAAATGACACATTTCTTGCCTTTCTTATAACAAAAATTAAAAATGCCTTAGTTATATAGGATAACTTAATATATTTCCATTCTTATACATTTTTTTTAATCTCTAAGAACTAAAAAATACAATTTTTGTACTTACATTCTAACAACAAAAAACAAAACTAGAGAATGTTTAAAAAAACGACCATGTGAACTCTGACAAATTTTGTTGATAAAAAACGACAACGCTATCGATTAACACACACTTTGCATTTATAAAATTCTCGATATGTGTTATATTTGATTAGACACTTGCGGTGATAGGCTCTTGTACACATTTGACATTTTATACCAAAATTTAAAACTGAAAAATTGTTAGTGCATGTAAAACAAATTCCTTTGTTGCAAATAATGTTATTTTTAGGGGGTGTTAACTGGTTAAACATCTAGAGGTAGATGGAACAATAGGACTGTTTTCCATTAGGTTAACATTTGTTACATGTGCATCTCTAAGAGTGGTTGAGGCAGTTGAACCAGTAGACGTAGCTAGTAGAGATAAGCGATTGTTATCATTACTTTCCATAATGTTTAAATTTCTTACATGTTTAGGTTTAGGAGTGGAAGAATGGGTTGAACAACTGGACATAGATGGTAAAGGTATAGGATTATTGTCATTATTTTCCATTAGCTTAAGTATTTCATATGTTTAGGTTTTTTGTTGACAGTCTTCTTTTCTGGTTTCTTGCGCTTTCTTCCTTCCTTCTATTTTTCCTTGTTCTCCTTTACTTTCTGTTTTTCTTCATACACTTTTTTCCAGCCACTCGAAGATATCACAAAAGGTAAAAGTTCAACCTCACTGTTGTTCTTACGTTATGGTATTTTTGGCCACATTAGGTACTCGTTTAGTCCTGAAGTTGATTCTTGACCCTCGATCGAGTTGTCAGCAGAGTTAGAAGCAGAAGTTTGCGGAAGATCATCAAATCTAACCAGATAAAGTGTGGAAAGCGATTTTTTGTTATTTCAAGAAGTAAAGCAGCGTCTTGTGATTGGATAGCAGCGTCTTGTGATAGCAGATCAGCGTCTTGTGATTGGAGAGCAGCGTCTTGTGGTTGGAGAGCAGCGTCTTGTGGTTGGGTATTTAGTTCGGGAATAAATTGGGGTTCATTATCTATTATTATGGGCATATTTTCAAACACACTTTCAGTAAACCCAATGAGTGTTCGTTCATAAAGTCCCCGTGTTCTATTAGGTCATTCTGATACTGTAATATTACGGCTTTGTCGCGATTGATAGTTTTAAATGTTTGATAAATTTGAAACAGTATTTGAAAATGTTCATCGCATTCTTGCATATTATATTCTTCAAATTGTTGAAGTTTTTCGGAACCTATGATAGCACAAAATTGTTGGTATGATAAACTAACATCACTGTTTTCTGGGACTGTTAGTATATCTGGCTGCTGGTCTTTACTTTGTTTTCCCAAGCACTTACTGAAATCGATAGCATTGGAATCCCACGGATATAAGCCACATGCCTTAAAACCTTTTTTAATAGTGGAATCTTTTAAATGTTTGGTGGACTCTTGCAAAATTAGTGCAAAATGAATTTTACTTAATTGAACCATAGGGTTATGCCTCCTCCATTCGAGTACTGCTTACTTCCATCGCATTTTCAATTATTTGAAACAAGCGACATCTGCAGGTTGCAGAACTCTTGTGGCATTGGGATATGGGGCAATCAGAATTATGTCCAGTTTTGAGCATAATACATCTATTTTGTACGTTAAGTGGGTTTTGTGACCATACACAAACAAGATTACAGGTCCTTCTACATTAGTTTGCTCGAGATGTTTATGAAATATATTAGAAATATATTCATAAAACACTTCTGACTTTATCCAGCCGTTGTCACTTGTTCCAATAACCCAATGATCTGGAACACCTTTAACAATATTAGCTGGAAGTCGTTTATAGGGGTAAATAATGATAGGAGGTGTCATTATCCTCGACGCGGAAAATGAAAACATTACAGGGAGGTTAACATTTGCGTCGCCTTGATCTACTTTATAGGCATTTTTCGTTCCACTTGGAGCCAGTACCTTATCCTCCTTAGGACATAGAAGAAAGCACGCCTCGTCTCCATTAAAGATTCTAGACTGGTCTTGTCAAATGTCTGTAACATTCTTCTCTTGAAGATAACTTTCTATTTTCATCAACCAACTTTTTATATCTGTCTCTGAAACATTAGCACTTGTCGCAGTTACCCCTTCAGGAACCCTATGCACAAGCAAAGGATGTCTTTTTAAAGCTACTTACCCGGAGTGTTGTTTGTAAATGGATTCGGACGTGGATTTTCATCAAGTAAAGACTTAACAGACAACTGAACATCATCACGCCTGCGTGGAAAACCTTTTCTGTGACTTTGCAAAATTCAGCGTTCCAATAAGTCTTCTTCCTCCTTGCTTAGAATGGGAACGAAGCCGTGACTAGGTTTTTTAAATTTCTTTCCTATACGATACGATACTGAAGGGTTTGGCGAGGAGCTTTATATCTTTCTGCAGCTTGGGCTTTGAGCATTCCATTAACTACAGCTGCAATTGCTTGTTGAAGAGTTTCATCTTTGTATGATTTGCAGTACTTGGTATTTTTCTTCACTTTTCATGAAAAGTGCCAATAATTGGGTCGCTGCCAACTATTGGGGGTTTTACCCTACAGCGGTATACCGTTATATTTGACCAACATTCAAGTACTATACAGCGCATACTTTGCCTAAATATCGCTTTACAATATTCTCTAATTCTACCCGATTGTGATTGGTACAATGTTGGTATCTTATATTTGATCAATATTGCAACATGGGACCAATACGTAGCATACACCTCGATTCAATGATGTATGACCAATATGGATAGAACCCATCGTCCCATTATTGCAGGAAGTTCACATTGAAAAGTTGGTCCGATATTCATATTTTACATTTATCCAGGATTGTTACATTATTGTGCAAATATTTTGCCAATATTCATGTACCTAGGAAACAGCAAAGCTTCGGCCACTTACAACAGCACCATTAGCTTAGTACTCTGACTGAGGGATACTAACTACAGACCAAAGCGAGGTAGAGGCAAACATCGAAGGATCCCCGGAAAATTTTCCCACGTTAGAAGATTACCGAGATGGATCAGGATTTAACACCTGGATTAAAATATCGAGAACTACTAAGGTAACAATAAAGATGATGGTGAAAAATGTATGCGTTTGTTATATACGTTGTTACTCTTCCTTGCTGCATCTGATAATCTTCGTCAGCGGTTATGGCGAGTAGGTCGACATTGATAAGGTTTATCTTTAGCTTGGTAATGTTTTAATATATTTATATTTGATGTTAAAACAAATCCAATGTGCTGTATTATGACAACAATAATCTCAAATCCACATAAAGTACTGTATGTGTATATGAGGGAAGTTGTAACGAGACACTTGGATTTTATGGGACACCTCACCTTTCATCACTTTTTTACGCGCCCACGTGGTGATCGTATTTTTCACCCCTATAGCTTCTTTTTGGAGGCCATTTTCAACCCTTGATTTTCACCCTAATTAGAGCTCTTTTGGTCGTGTTAAGAACTTTTTTGTCAGTTCACACCTATGGCTTCTTTTCGGTGGTCATTTTTAACCCCTTGATGGAATTTTCACCCTAATTTGATTGTATTAAGAGCCTCTTTGGTAGTTTAGCCCCCAGAGGGTAGTAAAATGCGTGTACATACAATGTTCTAATAAGGTGCCCTAAGACTACCTCATAAGACAGCTATAAGCACTTGTCCTCTTGTCGTTGCCCCCTTGGCGGGAACTTTGAAATAATGGTGCTATAGCCTTGTAAGACAGCTATAAGAACTTGTGTTACATCTGCGCTCACTTGTAGTGAGGTGTCCCACAAAATCCAAGATGGCGGCGCAAGTGTCTCCGTACTACTGAGGGACCTAGTTTCAAAGTGCGCAATCCTCATGTTCGTTAAATTTTCAAAAAATCGAGAAAACGGATAACAATCAAAAAACGGTTTTTCTCCGTACTGATTTGTTAACCTATTTATATGATTAAGCAAAGATGATTTACGAGATTTTTGCTTAAAGGACAAAAAAAACGAAGATATTCGTAGAAAACTGTTGGGGATTGTATAGTATAAAGCTAACAATTGGAGATTGTTCACTTTGAAAATAACTTCAAAGTATTAGAAGTCTTTATTTTTTTTATTTAGTTGAAAGGTTTATAAAAAACCAAAAACGTTAATAGCTATTGATCATAATCATTTTATAGTCTTAGATAGATAACATTAAGAAGTAATATTTAGAAACATTCAAAAATAAAACAATAATACTTTTTTATTTTTTAGTGCTTTTGAATATTACTTTTTCTTTGTTTTGAAATATTATTCAAAAAACAGTTAAGATTAAAACGAGTTAATTAAACTGCAACATTCACTTCTTCTTCAGCAGCATTATCCGGCGTTAAATCTCCCTCTAAAACAAATTTGTAAGAAATTAAACAGGGATCATTCTTCCACTCATTTCCAAAATGAGCAACTAGCAGGTTATTTATGTCAGTTTCCTTTTTGTCGTGGAGAACATTCCGCATGGAAATTTGTTGGGGTTCATGTGGCTAATGCTCCTTGCTCTTTTTGTAACTGGTTTTTCGATCGCAACATTCGAATTGTACCCGCTTTCACCGCAGACCTTTTGGACTTTTTGTGATAATGACTCGTTTCAATTTGGCAAAAGCGAAGTGACACTGTCCTGGAAGTTTAATAATCTTGCTCGTCTCAGTTTTTCAGTCATAAATTTCAACATCCTTTCCAACTTTCAGGACACTACCATACCTTGAAAAATATCTAAAATTTAAAATAATTTTCTTCTTCTTGCATTCGTTTTCAATGTTACCAAAGACCTGGTAAGGAGGAATAAAAGAGTACCTTCTTACTGGTAAAACAACTTCGATTTTTGAAGTTAAATTTTGTTTGGAGAGTCTGTTGCAACACATTGTAATTAGTGGTGTTGTAGTTCTGGCCCCGCAGCCATCGCACATGAGCGTTGTAGTATGAATATGAGTAAAATATGACAATTCTAGAACATAATAAATACAGGAAGAAATCTCATTTGACCCTTTGTTGTATTCATTTTCAATTCAACAGAAACAGGTCACTGTGCTATTAAAAATGCCTCTCACAATAGTAAAGTTAAGCATGTAAGTTTGTCGAGAATAGTACGCTTGCTATTTTCGACAGAACCTGATTTTTGGCAGTCAAATGAAAAAATCACATCTTCCTCAGTTGTCCTTACGATTTTGAAAAATGCTTCTACCCCCATCTTATGCACCCTTTTCTCAGTCAATAAGCCGGCCTTGGTTTCCTGACCATCGCAATTCTTAATTTTTCGGTCAGCTGTAAACATGTTTAGTAAGATACTTATCTTTTTTGGGGTTTTTAGAGGTGTATTTTAAATTATACAATCTAAACGTTTCGGTAACACTTACAGTTATCTTCGTCAGTAGTAATATTTGTTAAAAATTGTTAAATATGTTGTAAACAATTTTGTCAAAGTTGAAAAATTAAAACATAAGCATCAGCCTGATATTAATATCCAGTTAAATCTAACTGGGTTATTTTATTTGATGTGATGTTTGGATTTGTGAATGCTTCTATCCTTTTCAAACTGCAGTTTTTCACAACTTTACACTTACATCATAACTCGATTAAATTTTGTTAAATGTGTTTTAATTTCTCAACTTTGACAAAATTGTTTACAACATCTTTAACAATTTTTAACAAATATTACTACTGACGAAGATAACTGTAAGTGTTATCGAAACATTTAGATTCTATAATTTAAAATACACCATTAAAAACCCCAAAAAAGATAAGTATTTTGTTATGAGTGTTAATGGTGAAAGTTTACATTTTCATGTTTAGTAAGAGTCAGTCTTAGGTGTGCCGAAGCCTAGGTTGTAGTTCGTGTTAAAAATGAGTCTAAAATAACTCTCTTTTACTGGAAAATTAACGTTTTCCTTCATGCACATTTTCCACATCAATTTGATGCTCAAAGAGTAATCGAGATATAAGCATTGGCTCTATCCTCGGCAATAGTGAGACTCAATTGCTTCAAATTTGTTTATAAGGTCATAACTGAATCTCTCTTGGTCCTGTTCTCTCTGGCTGGTAGAGAGGTATTAAAAAAGTTTCTAGTGATGGTGTGAATTCTTCTTCTAGCTATGCATAAATTTCCATGAAAGGTTCTTTACAAACAACCAAAAAATTTGTTTGTTGAGTGAGCGCTTGAAACAGTTTTTGAGTATGCCGATAATTTTTTGGTCATTTACGCTTTACAGGAACGGTTTTACAATATTTCAAAGTAACATTGTCCTACTGAAATATTCTTTCGTAAAACTTTCTGTGGAACGCTTTTATTTCAGCCATGGTAAGGTAAGTACATTGAAATTCAGTTTTTCGCGTTCGCAAGTTGGGTAAACTGGAAGCAAATACGGAGTACACCTAAAACAAAATTGGTAACCAACAGTTTTTCAAAGAACAAAAACACTCTTTTCACACCTACCGTAAACTTCTCTCTTCCATTCAGATGTATTTCGTTTCCTTTTTCTGGTTTTATTTTCGGTTATAGGAGTTATATTAACTTCCATTGTTCTTGTATTAAAGGGTACACAAAGTACACATACAGAACAAACTAACCAAACTAATTTAAATGATTACCCTAAACACGCGTGTATATATATATATATATATATATATATATATATATATATATATATATATATATATATATATATATAGACATGTATTTTAACTTTTTTCGGTTCCCATATTTGTTTAATTTTGATCCCTCCGATAAAAGTGACACCATGACGCTAACTCTCGCCCTTCTACGAAATTTGTTACTTGGTTGATGTCTAATTTTTCCCTTATCTGGCTACTTCTTATTTTATCTCTCAAAGTGTCCTTTTTTACTCTTCCCAGATATTTCATTTGTGTAGGTTCCAATCTTGGTTTCATTTTTTTGTGTCAGTACCCACGATTCACATCCGTAGGTCATGATAGGTCTAAAGACTGTTTTGTACACAGTAAGTTCGGTTTTTTGTGACACCTCTCTGTTGCTTGTAAAGTTTACATTCGTTGCATCGTTATGTTTATTTCTTGTCTTCCGCTATCATCGATAGTAACTCTTAGATATATAAACATTCGTATCTGTTAAATTTCCTCTCCATGTGCCTGTATTTTTATCTTCTCGTGGTTTTTCCTAATGGCCATTACTTTTGCTTTATTTATATTGATCTTCATTCCATTATTTGTTAATTTTTCGTTTCATATGAATAAGATTCGTTGTAGTTCATCCTCTTTTCCCGCCATTACTATAATATCATCTGCAAATACACAATCCTGAATGAATGTGGATTGTAGTTTTCTGTATCCCATATTTAACCGTTCAATTCTCTGGTGGAATGTTCGTATTATTTCGGTCATGTTCGTATTATTTCGTTTATAAAGATGGTAAATAGCAGCGGGTTCATTTCATTACCCCTCCTTGACTCAAATCTTCATTTGTAACAAACTCTTCTGATGTTCTGTTATTACTTATTACGTAATCCCTTGTCTTTTGGTATAAACTTCTAATTGCCCTCCTTACCTTTAGGGTTACTCCTCTGTTGTTCAAACTTTTCCATACCCTCTCTCCCTCTAGGTGTTCTATCAAAAGTTTTCTCGAGATCAATGAATGCAAAGGTGGCTTTCTCGTTATACTGGAGTGTTTTTGTAATTATTTGTTTAACAGTAAATATATGGTTTTGTACGCTTCTACCCTAACGGGAACCGCTCTGCGCTTCTGATACTCAGTAGCGTTATGCATCTGTAGTTATTATATACCTTCCTATCTCCTTTTTTAGGTATTTGGACAATTTGTCCTGTTTCCCAGTCTTTTGGTATTTTCTCCTCTTTCCCATATTTTACTAAACATTTTTAGAAGTGCCTCGATTCCTTGTTCTCCCATTTCTTTAGCATTTCGCTTGTAATTCCGTCATGTCCTGGTGACTTCCCATTTTCATTTTCTTTAATACTGTTACTAACTCTTCTTCATTTTCTGTATGCTGTTGTTTATCGTCTATATGTGTACTTTCTTTTTTAACCATGACTTGGGTCTGTAGAAGTTTCTGGAAATATTTCCTCCATCTGTTCATTATTTCAGTTGGCTTTAACAATACCTTTCCATTTTTATCTTTTATTACTGTGTTCTCTGTTCTTTTTCCTTTCCTTAGATTTTCTAGAACTCTATGAAATAGTCGGTCCTTTTCATATGTTTGTTTGTCTTAATTACACCGCATGTGCTCCTAGCTGCATTTAGTAGCGTGCTCTTTATCTTGCTCTACATCTCTTCTACCGTAAGCGGTTCACACCTGTTTTCATCTGTCAGTAGTTCTCTGCTTATTATGTTCTCATACTCCTTAGCTGTTTCTGTTTCTTGTAGTCTATAAATTCCTATTGTTTCTTCCTGGACTGCGTATTATTCTTTTACTGATTGCTTCTGGTCGCTGTGGATGTCACCTTCTCTTTTGATTCTGACATCTTTCACTGTATGTCTGGTGTTTTTTTCTACTAGTACGTATTCTAATATGGACCTCTCTGTTCATAACCTCTCGTGTTTATGTGTGTATCTTTATGTTGGAAAAATGAGTTTGTCATAATCAAGTTGTTTAGGGAGCAGTATTCTATTAATTTATTTTCGTTATTGTTAGTTTTACCTTCGAAAATTTTACTATCACCTTTTCTGTATCGTTTTTTCTCTTCCCCGCTCTGCTGAAGTCTCCTGCTACGAATACTTTCCCATCGCCCGTCTCATTGTTAAATTACCTCAGAGTTTATCTTTTACTTCTTTTATCTCATTTTCGTCGGGTCCGTAAACTGCAATTATTGTTACCATTTCTTGTCCTTCTACTTCTAGTGAGGATTCTTTCCGACCACCCTGTCCAATTTGTGATCTTATTGCCCAAATTCCTGTTGATAATGCATTCCACGCCTTCTGTCGCTCACATTTTCGTTCACTCCGGTGTCTATTAACCCGTGCCCATCCTTTAAGGTCTTTTTTCCTTTCCCTTTTTTCTTTGTCTATGCTTGTGCTAGTATACCTAATCCTCTTCTATTAAGCTTGTATATAACTTCTTCTTCTTTTCGCGTTCAGTTCCTTGTATTCCAAACTCCAAATTCCAGATTCACGCCGTGTCGTCCTTACTTCTTCTTTCCTATCAATTTGCCTTAGTATTTCCCCTTTCATATCTTGTTTATCTCGTTTCATTGTGGTTTTTGTAGTATTCATTTTTATTTTCTTTGTTGCATGTGCATCGTGTCTTTGTGTTAATCTGCCTGTTTCCTGTAATTCATTACCTTGTCCATTACCTATTAGTTTTTTCGTGCAGTTCGGGTTATTTTTCTTATTTGTTCGTCAAAACTTGTTCCCTCTGGTGATCTCTCCGTTTCCGTCCTTTTTAGTGCACTGATTTCATTTCTATCATCCTTTTCCAATTTTTCTTCGTTTGTCAAATCACTTCCTCTTTATATTTCATTGTTAATTTATCAGTTTATTATATTTTAGTGGTGCCCTATATCCTTTTATTTCTTACTTCTTTCATTTGTGGTATTAACACTTTTCTTTCCTTTAATACCTCCTTGGTGTAGTCTTCATCGATCCATATGTCTGTTCCCTTGAGTTTGTTCGTATGTTGTAGTATTGATACTTTCTTACTCCCTTTAGTTCAGTTAACCAAAGTTGGTCTTTTCGTGTCTTTCATATATCTTCTCGCTTGTTCGAAATCATCTTTCTTTCATATGCCAATTCCTATCTTTTGCGTTATACTAGATACTTTCTCCTGTGTCCCACTTGTGCTTTCCTTTTCCTCATCTGCTACTCTTTTTATTATAATATTATTCTTCCTGGTCTCTCCTTCTAGATTAGTTATTCTCCCGTCTTGTTTTACAACCTTCTCTTTTAGTTTCGTATTTTTATCCATCACTTGTTTCATTTCCAGTGCAATCAAATTTCTCATTAATTTGTTTCATGTTCCCCTCTATTTGTTGGAATGTCCTCTCAATTCTCTCCATCTCATTGATCTTCAAGTCTGGTTGAGTGTGTAAAGTGGCGGACCCCAGTTTGCCCGTCGTAAGCATGTCACTTATCTATCAACAACTCTCTTCTAGTTGCTAGACTATTTCTGTTTAAACTTTATTTTCCATTAATGTTTGTGAATTTAAAAATACTTTGGTTTAGAATGTGTTGCCTTTCCAAAAATATTTGTTATAGAGGTCACTCCAGTTATGTTTATTTCTATTATCTCTTATCTACACTTGTCTCATGCAGTTTTCAACTTTATTCTTATCCTCACTTAACTATTATTTACATTAATTTACTTACTGTTCACCTGTTATTTACGTTTTCTCTAACTTCTCGCACTTTCTACTATTATACTCTTCTATCTTCTATCTTTAGCTTCTGTTTAATCAATACAATCCTATTTGGACTTTACCATTGGAGTCAACCTTTCAATCTCAAAGTTCAAAGTTGATTTTTTTTTTGTTTTTTGATATTGTCCACTTTGAATCGTACTTGTCAAAGGAGATTGTACGTTTTGAAAATAATCGAACTTTAAAACTTAAAAATGCACATGAGTTTGATCGGTCCGCTCGAAAATAGTGAGTGGTTCGAACTCAGCGCTGAAAATTGCATATGAAGCGGCATCTATCTCATTTTTCATCAAAATAGGAGATTATACACTATAAAAATAGGCACCTCGTATGCATAATACCAAAAAAATGTTAAGGATTTTGTAATAACTTAATATAGTACATGTCTGACATTATGAAATAACAATTAATTTTTTTCTTAAAGAGACCTTTTAAAGAACCTACTTCACTGTTCTGTCATGAATCGCAAAAAGCTTTCTTTGATATCTTACAAACAACTTTTTGGGTCTTCTACAAAGGCAATCAAAATTCCACTTCACTTGTACCCTTTAACTTCTGAGATATTTGGATATTAAAAGTTATGGCTATTGTTCGCCGAATAAATAATTTATTTGGATTTTTTTTTGCTTTACTCTGCACGAATCTATTTTCAACTATAATATAAGAAAAACGCAAGCATCGTTTCTGTGTTTAAGAATAAAACTGACAAGTATAGCTAATATGCCCTTAAACCATAAATTAATCATTGCATGCTTACTGCAACAAGCTTGAAAAGAGCGTGTCTAAGTTTTCAAAGCTGGTAATCATTTAAGAATAATATAGCAATTAAATTTTAAATAACACTTAGATTTTACTCAAAGATAGAGCTTACAAGGAATAAATTTTAAAGTTAAACAATTGAATAATTAATTAACATCTAACATTAGATTTTAACAGTTTTAGTTTGATTAAAGTAAGGATGTAATTGATTCCGACGTGCTAATTTAGGTAATAGTGCAATTGCACATCAATTTATTTGCAAACTTTAAATCACGTCAGAAAGATAATCCTAAATTCATTGACTATTGAGGTATAATTGTGTTCAGAGATTTACAATTTGTTAATTACACCGTTGAGAAGATTTATGCAAATTTGTAATGTAAGAGCAATTAGAAGTTTTGTTAAGCTTTATTTAAGATTTCTCTAACGGATATCAACTTGACATAGTTTTATAGAATCCTTATTAATTTTCTTTTATTGACGACTATGCATAAATTTAATTAACGAAGAAGGCTTGAGATAAGATGTAGATTTAATAAATATAGGTCGCTCTTAATGAGAACCTTTTACAACTCTAATTTGAATTCCTGGTCATTTTATACTTTTGATTAAATTTTTTTTAATTATTGTTAATTTTTAACTGACATTACTTTAGCTTCATTAATTAGTCATGTAAGGTCGCTAGGTGGCTTATGTGATATACCAGACTGAAGCTTGGAGATCAGGCTATGTAGATCCAATGTCATTTTGACAGTGAAATAATACAGTATCGAAAATCGATTAATTAAAGTGAATAATGGAAATGAGCCAAATTCGTGTTATTTTCTTATATGAGTTTAAACCTGGACATAACGCAGTGGAAGCAACTTGCAGTATTAATTCCGCATTTGAAAAATATACTGCTAGAGAAAGAACTGTACGCGGTTGGTTCGAAAAATTTTGAAAAGACGATATGGACCTTGAAAATCATCCATTGGTTCACCTGGCGACTCCATTAATGATGAATAGCTAAGGACTGTAGTTGGGAGTAATACGCACCTAACTATTCGTAAGATTGCAGACCAACTAGCAGTACATTACTACTGTTTACCGTAACCTTAAAGCAATTGGAAAAGTGAAAAAGTTGCATAAGTGGGTTCCTTACCATTTGACACAGGCTCACTTGAAGCATCGATTAGAAGTTTGAATTTCTCACATCTCAAGGAACGAAAGGGATGCCTTGTTGCATAGGATCATAACGTGTGATGAAAATTGGATATTTTATGATAATCGTCGATGATCTGATCAGTAGTTAAACGCAGATGAAACACCGATACACATGCCCAAGCCCGGTCTTCGCCCAAATAAGATTTTGATTACAGTTTGTTCGTCCACGGAAGGAATTATTCACTACACTTTCCTGGAACCAGGTGAAGCAATCAATCCGAACTGAAGGAAATGCATAAAAAATTACGGAACAAACAACCCGCATTAGTTAATAGACATGGCGTCATCCTACTCCATGATAACGTAAGACCGCATATTTCACGAACAACGGTTCAAAAATTGAACCGTGAAATGTGAGACTCATTCATCCTCCTTATTCTTCGCACCTGTCACCTAAGGATTAACATTTCTTAAAACATTTTGACCGAGTTTTTTGCAAAAAAGTATTGACCAACGGAGCGGGTATCAAAAATGACTTTGTGCAATTCATCGCCTCCAGACCTTCACCGTACCGGGATATATTCACTTTTAACGCGTTGGAGAAAGTGTGTTGAGTCTAATGGAGCTTATGTTAATTAGCAAAATTATGTTTAAACAAAAATAATGTTATTTAAATGTTTCCTAAAAAATCCGCCATTTCATTTTCAATAACCTAATAGTTTTCGAGTAGTTAATGTTAGCTTTTTTCGGTTTAAAATTGGTTAAAATTTTTATAACAGAGCTTCACTTCACATTAGGCAGAGAGCGGGTTAGGTTACCTCTCAGTCTGTATTTCCAGATTTGTTTACTTTCAGACATTTTTTTACAGATAATTGTGTCATGCTGAACCCATAAGTTATCGAAGTATTAAACCTATAGCAATGTTCGTTGTGTATGTTGACGCAACCATTTCCACTTGCTTCTCCCTACATATTGCAATCAATAGAATAATTTGTTCGCATTTACTATTCTGTAACTCGTGAAGGAGGAGTTATTGGTTTTATTTACTTATATTTACTTAGCTGAAAGAGAAACAGGATAAAGGTTATCCTAAAGGACCAATATCTACGTCCCTCTACTTGGAAATTAATAAATTAGAACGCTCGCTCTTGTTTGCACCTTGTACCAACTTGTTACTCTAATGACTTCGTTTGTACTTTGGAAGCTAACAAATTATTAAGAATTTAATGTGGGGGGAGTGCAGGCACGTGGTATATATAATGTCCCCTTCCACCCACTGACAGTATACCACTATGTCTATGTCTATTTGATTATTTTTCGTTTATGCCTGTCTGTTCATAAGATGCTTGTACATCTGATAAGATATTTTCAATTAGTGGGAAGAGGAGGGAGCTGTAGGTACGATGGCCCCCTCATCGTATTTTAAAAAAATGTTTGTTAACAAATTTGTACTTTAGTACCTGAGTATTCCACAAGACATAAACAATCTAAGGTCAGGGACAAATGAAATTGTTTCTAAAAATCTGCTTTAGTACTTCAGAATTACCGCAATCTAGACTGAGAGAGCTACTTGTTTAAAGATGTAAACTACACATGCGATTGTTTTTCCTTAGTACACAATTGTTCCTAAATATCTACTTTAGCACTCCAAAATTATATAGGTATGAATAATCCAAAGTTTGGAGGGTGAGACACGGGCACCATAGCGTACCTCACAACCTTTGTTTAAACATTAAGAATTTATGTGATAGTTATTTGTTATTACTTATTTGTTCCTAGTAATTTTGTTCTTCAAGATTTAACTAGTTATGAGCAATGTAACGTGGACCACAAACTGTAGCACTTTTATCAAGTTTTCCAATAATGCAAAATAAACACGTTATTGTTCTTCGTTTGTATCGATTTGTTCCAATATTTCACCTTAATACTTCAAAACTCGCCTTACGTGGAGCTACGGACATGAAAACATCCATACTAACTTATTTGACTTTTTAATGATTTTGATTGTACCATGAAATCTAACGAATCATTAAGAATTTGTTGTGTAAGAGGGATGAATACACGTATAGTGTGTGTAGTAGCCTGCCTTCCCCCACTGCGGGTATACCAACAAAACACTATCTCTATTCGATTGAGAAAATGTTTAAATTTTTTGAATTATTTCGAACGGTAAGAATCCTATACATAATTATTTCACGACAGATCATTATTTGGCTACTATAAGATGAGGATAAGTTCGGTGATATTCTGAGAAATCCTCAAACGTGATAAATTTTAAAAAGACCCTAAATCGAAGCCAACGTGTACAGGAAATGGAAAACCTTAAGTTATCTCGCAAACCTTTAACGTTATTGAAAAGAGAGGAGAAATATTCTATTACAACCTAATTTTACTTTCAAATGCATTCATTAAAAATACCATAGAGGTAATAATAATAATGATACGATAACGACAATGATAATGGTACGATAACGATAACGACAACAACGAAAAAGACAACCACGACAATGACAACGACAACAACGAACAACGACAACGACAACGACAACGACAACGACAACGACAACGACAACGACAACGACAACGACGACAGCGACAACGACAGCGACAACGACAATGACAACGACAACGACAGCGACAGCGACAGCGACAACGACAACGACAACGACAACGACAGCGACAGCGACAACGACAACGACTATGATGTCGATAAGTTTATTTGTAATAGTCTCAACAGTAGAGGTGGTGGTATCCTTACAGATAATTGACAACTATCTCAAGTTCGACTTGGTTTTGTGGGATGTGGAGGGTGTACTGCTTATACATAGACAAATATGGGACAGGCAACCTAGTTCTTAAGCAGTTGTTTATGCCAGTGCAGTTTCTTTTGTAATTAGACAAGAGTGAAGATAAGCGAGTTATTGTCTCCTACTGTTCGGCAGGAGCAAGATGACGGTCTGAGATATGTGATGCTTGAGTGTAGTGCGATTCCATCTGCATAATTATGAACTGGATTGTTGGTGAAAGATCCTTTAGGATATATATATATATATATATATATATATATATATATATATATATATATATATATATATATATATATATATAATATATCGACTGCAACATAGATTCTTTGACTGAACAGGACATCAGTATTGCAAGTACATAATTTTGACAATGGGCCAGAAGCTAGTAAACCAGCGCGCTGCAGCGCCCAAAGTTCTCGGACGTCACTAAAACCCGGTTAGCGATTTTTATTGTGTAAGCTGGCCCTGGTACTCGGTACGCCACGACCTACGTGAAATGATCCGGAACAGCGTTGCTAAAGTGCCTGACATACGCACAACAGACTAATTGCTAAGCCATCTCTACACAGAACCTTTTATATGTAAAATACTATCTGACACCACATTGGTTTCATCGGCCCCTGTAGAAAAGGCCGATCTAAACACAAACGCCATGGATGTTTTAAGAAGTGAAATGTACCAAATGCGTCCTAAAACCAAGGCGACAATGCAGGATTCCTCGAAAAACTCGCAGATATGTATCAAATCTGCCTTAGTAATCACCTATAGAGCACCTTATCGGAAGCACATTGCTTGTCGTTTAATATTTTCTCATTGATACACTTTATGAAATATGAGTTAAATCAATGCCCTATCTTCTTAATTAACGCTGAAGGCAACGATAGAAGTCTATAGTTATATGTTTGACTTTTGGGTTTCCTTTGGTTATCGATATCCTAGTAACATCCAAACGCTGTACAACAATGGATGTCAGTTTGAGAGCACATGCTTTGAGGATAATGGTCGATACCCTATCAGAACCATTGGCCATCTGGACATCTGTGGAAGTAGACTGGCCGACTAAGAGCAAAAATAAGGAAACGTTGTGTGGAAAATAAATTTACCTCTGTTTTAGAAATGTTTTAATTGAGCAAGGGCCAAAAATGATATTTTACCGTTATGATAATAAAGAATACTTTCCCTCGTGTGTAGTTCAAGACATCTTTGGTTTGTTGGAGTAAGTATCTACAATTATTAACCTTTTTTTTATTACTTGTGTGGGGTTCAGAAAGAAAGCTTTAAATATCTGCTTTTCATGAGATTAACTTTTTCACTGAGTTTTAAGAACAAAGGTTCTGTTGCGATGGTTTGGAGGATTTAGTAATATGGCAAATTAGTATGACATCCTGCTAAGGCTATATCGATAATTTTAGCGCCTAGTTGCGTTGGATCACTGAAGGAGAAGCATAAATGGGAATAAAGAGTGGAAAAGTAGAACATTACAAGCAGCCAAGTTGTAGTTCTACATGGTTGTAAGAGATTGTTAAATTCAAATTATTTTTATGAGAATCAGTTCCATTGGATGCTACTCACTCCTTCCTCTAAAAATTAAAAACATTCTATACTTTATTTGGAAACTAATTCAATTTTGTATTTTTCAGTTCATCCTGTGTAAGTCATAGTTAACATTCTTAGCTTTTTAGGGTTTTCAATTGGACATGTTTGTATTTACGTTTACACAAATTTATACGTTTTGATAACTTAGAGTTATCGTCCTCGGTAGTAGTAAAAACTTTTAGAATTGTTTAAGATCTTGAAACAAATTTATGAAATGTGAAAAAGTGAAAACTCGGCCTGCCTAACACAGCGTACGTAAAAACTCACTTAAACTCACGAAAAGGTTTAAGCTTTATAAAAAATCCGCAAAATGTGACTATTACTTTTAAAATTTTACCATAAATTGGTAATTCAAATTGAATTAACAAACAAAATACACCCACGCACCACTCAAAATCTAAACACCGAACGGCTTTCAATAAGTAAGCTATCAACATCAGCGGTCGACTGCAGATGATAATAGCTTAGCTATTGAAACGCGTTCCGTGTTTTAAATTTTGTGTGGTACGTGTGTGTATTATGTTTGTTACAGATCCTGCCAAAGTTCCAGTGAACATATAATAATGTTACGTTATTGCCAAAAATAAACAAAAGATACGTAAATACTCCAATTAAATGTCAAAAAATATTGCTGAAATATAATTTGAAATTCAACGTTAAACTCAAATAAAGAAGAAAGATTTTGGTGGTTAAAATGCTGGTACACAAAAATGAACACAATAAATTTAAAAAAAATTACAAATGAAGAAAAATAAAATAAAACCCATAGAAAATAAATTATGCTACAAAATAATAAAAAATATTATCGTAATTTTAATTGAATCACAACATTAGTGCGAAAATGCACTCGCATTCCTGGACAAACGCACGCCAGTAGATTCCACGTAAGGGCACATGTGCGTTGCCCACATGTTACGGCGTGCTATACATGTGAATTTACGATACAAGTTGATTACTAATCACTTAAAAAGAAATCACAACTTATTATGCAAGGTAACCTACGTAAACAACCAAAGATTGGCTAGTTTAGTATCGGAATTTCACTTTAGAACCAATAATTAAACCAGCTTAACCTAAACACTACGTTTTCCAGGCAGCGATGACAAAAAAAAAACAAGTTACAAGGATAAACTGCTCGATACTTTTACGTAATCTCTCATTAATCGACAATACAACCATAGTTTGGTACATATAAGGTTTAACGTTCCACTTCGCTTTATTATCAGTCTCACATTATCATTTTTGGTTCCAGCTGTTACACTACACTAAAATTGTCTTGACAATACAAATGATATATTATATTTTACCCAAATTCTAAACACTACTCCTATATTATCCTAATTGGCACTGCAGCGAGTGCACGTGTTTAGATTATTCTACACTAAGAGCTTTAATTGTTTTAACGTAGGCTTGCCGTTACATCACCAGTGAAGTTTCCAAATTTTACATCCTTACTTGTCTCATCTCAACATATTAATTACTTCCTTGACTGCACCGTAATATGCGATATTACAAAACGATATATGTTTTCATATCAGGGTGACCGCGCATCACTTAGCACGTCCCCTGGGCTGCCACTATCGCAGCATGACGACAAGTGCTAAATATGGAAACTCGGTACACCAACTTAGAAGATAACGCGTTCGGTTTGTTGCTCCGCAAAACAATGAATAAAATCCGATTGCATTTAACTCTATTTTCCTGGCCTCCACTGTCTACCTTTAACAAAACACATACGAAACGTCTCGATGGTACTCGTGACCGATGCCGGACACCGTGTCCACACTTACTTTCGCGCTACTGTATCAAGTTCCAACTACTGCCCCTCTCCTATGGTTTTCTTAAATACGCAATTCAAAACAGCCAATCGGTAAATTACATTTAAATACGTTGAAGCATCAACTTCTATAAGATACATTTCAACGGGGAACTGTCAATTTAGCAAAACCACCCGACTTTATTCTGTAAATTTACACTATCTACGTCAATTCAAGGTTTAGTCAGATACACTGCTGTTGACTAAAATATACCACAACCAGTATTGTAGAATATTGTAGAACCTTTAACCAGCATGGTCTAGCAAGAATAACACTGCAGCTTTCGAAGTAATTAGAGCACTTTGGATACATGGTCAGAAGATTTATTCTTTGCACTGAACTAGTATAAATATCGATACGCACTAGCCTTTTCATAGTAATAATAGGCACATGAATTTTCTAAAATACAACCATGAAAATTCAAAATAGATGACAGATGTGAGTACGTAATAAAGACAGATAAATCAAAACAAGGAATTAAGTATCCAGTAATTGATAAATTCGTTTCTTTAATAAATATGTAAGAAGGGAATCAACTACACTTCTTCTTCATCTTCTTATAATTTTTATGGGTATTTGCCTCTTTTTCTTCACATCTACACCGCTGACGATTGCCAACTCGCTGCCCATCTTTTTACTCAAGTATTTGTTCCTCCATACTTTGTATAGGTTTCTTTCGCTTGAAATATTTAGGCCTAAATTTTTGAAATACATAACTTGTTCTAGTATCTTTCCTACTGCTACAAGCTTGCGTCGTGTACGTTGTTTTGCAACTGTCAATGATTTTGATTTTTCGGTCGAGACTATCATGTTACGTCATTTGGCCGTTTTTACAAACTGGTGTAATATTCACTGTAGGTAATCTTCCGTTTCTGAAATAAGTACTGGATCATCTGCGTAACATACGATGTTGATTCTGTCTCCTAAATGATATCCTCCTTTAGACTTTACACTTTGGATGATAGTGTCCATTACTGGTGAGAATAATACAGGGCTAGAAGAATCTCCTTGTGTGATACCGCTAACTGTATTTAAAGGGTCTGTTAGTTCGCCATCTACTTTTATTCTTGTTTCTGTGTTTGTGTTCATATTTTTGATTATGTCTTCAGACACGCCCTATTGTTTTAATATGTTATAAACGTCGTTCAGATTTACTGGATCGAACGCCTTAGCCAAATTGACAAAACACATAAACGCTGGTTTACAATATTCTATCGCTTTTATTGTGGAGCGGTTTTGCCGGGAACCTTGTTGTTCTTCCGTTCTGCCTAAGTCTGGCTCTATTTTGTCTAGTATTACATTTGTAAAGAGTTTCTGTGTGGAACATAGCAATGTAATTCCTCTGTAATTCTCGAGGTTTCTTTTGTCACCTTTCTTGAAGATAGGAATCGTTACACTTGATTTCCATTCGTTTGGGGTCTTCTTGTCTGCAGGTATACAGTTAAATAATTTTTTGATTTCTTTTATGGGACTATCTCCTCCATATTTCGAAAATTCACGCCCTTCTATACTTTAGTTTTTCCTTTGATTTAAATATTTCTTCTTTTTTAATTTCTGTTGTTTTCATCTGTTTCTTCCATTTCCTGGCTGTTGTTTCTGTCTTCATTATTATATAAGGATGTAAAATATTCGGTCCATTGAGCTTTGCTAATCTTTTCCATGCCTGTACTTTTGTATATCTTCTTCTCTCCCTGTGGATTTGTATCTCAAATAAGCGCGTTTCTTCTTTTCAAGTATCTCTTTAACCTCATTTGTTTACTATGGTGTCTTAGATCTTTTATTTGGTATTCCGCTGGCTTCCACTGCTTCTTTTGCTTCCACCAGGCTTCATCTACTGTGTCACCTTCTCCAATTGGCATTTTTATAACCTTTTGGTGTAGTCGATTAGAATATAACTTCTTTATGCTGTCATTATCTAGTGACTCTATGTTTAGTTTTTCAATGAGACCCGATTTTTGGATTTTTGAGTATGATATTTAAATGCAACATGTCGCTGCTTATTTCGGTAAAATTCAATGTTTGTACGTCTATAGTTTGATTAGGAAGATAGTGTCGGCTAGTCAATAACTGACTGTTGTCCTCGGGAATTACTCCATGTGAATTTGTATCTCCAGGCATGGTCAAAGAAAGTGTTATTAATTATAAAAGTATTTTGCATGCAAAAATCTGTTAGAAAATCACCGTTGTGGTAGCTTATGTCTTCGTTAAAGCGTTGCTTGGTTCCTTGCATCGGTTCTTTACCTATTCGCGCATTCAGATCACCCTTAATTATGGTTTGATGATTTAGCTATATTTGGTCAATTTGATCTTTGTAAAAGTTTGCTCTTTCTTCTCTAGTCTGGCTGATATCTGGAGAGTATACACTGAGGATATGGATATAATTGTTTTGCAAGTTTAATACTATTCGTAATATTCTGTCATTTACGTAATAGAAATCATCGATATGTGGACTAATGCGTGTATGGAGAAGTATACCTATACCTGATCTTGCTCTGTCGCTTTTTGGCTTCCCACTATATACCAGTACATAGTCCTCTGCTATTTGGGTTCCTTTGCCTTTCTTCTTGGTCTCAGAGATGCAGCATATGTCCATTTTCTTTTGCGTTAATTCCATTAATAGCACTTGATTTCGTTGGTACCATGACATTATGTTCCATGTTCCTAATCTAATTGTGTTTTTTAAATTTCTTTATCCTTATTCCTTTGCCGTCTCGTCATCATGTTATCCATCCTACTTCTGAGGCTTGATTTTGTGGTATCAGAAGCAACTTCAAGTGTCATCCCCAGGAGGTTGCTAGCCTGTTTTGGAGGTTCTCCTCCTCCTTTCGCAACTGGGCTTGGGACCGGCTATGGCGGAGTTGAATCAAGTTTTAAGTTTTCAAAGTTATGCAACAACACAAATTAATTTAAACTGTAGATTTATACCAGGAATACTAATTTTGAAAATGAGACATCAAAAACAGATTACATACATTTTAATTCTGCAGAACACAATAAAACATTAGTCTTCTGTTACTTGTAAACGTGATTAACTGAACTCAATAATTGTAACTAAAACTAAAAGAAGCGTACACCGTTGAGTTCAATATTGTAAGTACTAGATTAACTAAAAAGTCAGTAATTTCACCTTAAAACAAACCCATCTTTATGTAAAACTGACTGCGTTTAGACTTACTAATAAATGCTCGTGGCCCAAAGTATCTACCCCAAATGAAACAAGTAACAACAAAATAGAATTTATATTAAAGTTTTTTATGGATAGATCTAACTGGTTTTGAGACACCAAGGATATTTAAAAGTTCAGCGCTACAAGAGCCATTGTTATATTTTGTCGATGTAAACCGAAAGCAAATAAGTGAAGAATGGTTAACAATTATATACAGTTACATACATATATAAATGTGGCGCATATGGGTACAGTAGATTTTATATAGGGAATTGGTTCATTTAACCATCTTTGAATATTTTAAATAATGTACAACTGGTACAAATAATCAAGTAGTTCAACTGAAAGCACTATATTCAATATATTAGTTACACAACTTTCACTGATCAAATATGCACTAGATTGACGTTATATATAATCATAAATTGATTGGTTTGAAACCAGGTGAAGTAAATATAGTTATAGCGTAACCTGCTTGCAGGTGTCCTAGCCAAAGGTATGTAGGTAACGCGTAGATAATGGAGTAATTGATCATCACAACAAACCTCAGCGGACACAAAAGATGATCGCGTAGTTTCCGTAACAATCCTGGAAGTTACTTTTCGAAGGAATCGTCACTAATGTCCAGAAACTGTGCACACATATGTTACCATAAAAGAACTTTACTTACAAGACAAGCTCGTTAAAAAGGAATATATAATAAGCCTTATTCAATATAAACCGTACGTTGGATCCAATTTACCATATTTTGGGGAAGAGGTTATCTATCAAATGAGATTTTAATCCTATCGCTAGATATCGTCCATTTGTATGAAACTTTGATAATTATGCCATTAAATTAATTTCATTGTAGAAATAAGTAAATAAAGATATACAGCGTGAGTTACAGCGGACGCCATGGAGCTTTATGAGAAAATTGGATATATTTTTGTATTTTTTTTGTGAGGACATTGTGCAGATCCATTAAGGCTGCATTTTTAAAATAATTTCAAATACAAAGGCTGCTTCAAAAAGACTGGCATCAATGTTATGTTTTTTTTAAATGGAATGTCCTATATTTTATCACATTTTTGTTAGGGTTCCCTATACCTAAATACAGAGCGTTTTGATTTATTCTGATTTTTCTTAAATTGCAAGGTTTCGGAAAAAAATTAAATTGTACCAAAGTAAACTAGTTTTGTCAAAACTGCTTCAGGATCTCGAAAATATACTGTTTAGTTGATTTATTTGCCAATTTAATTGCGAAAAATACTGCATTGGGTGTCAGATTTTTCGGTTGCATTATTATTAATACTTTCAAGCTATAATATCTTCCTTGTCTCAAATGGAACACCCTCTATATTTTAGATGCCATGTGAGCAATTCAATGGTTTTCCAAAAGGTACTAAGGTATTCTACCCCTAACCTTCACGTTTCAAAGTTATTGAACAATAGTACTAATTACTATATTATTATAAAATCACGATAACCTTTAGGATTTGACACTTTTGATATATTTATCAACATATTGACGATAATAACAAGATTTAATCGATTAAAAGTCAAAACACTGTATCAGCTGTATGCTGCGATGAGTAAAAATAAACATTGTTACGTCACACGCGCTCTGGTTTGTACGGGAACTTTCGGCTTGTTTCCGGTACTGGGTTGAAAACTGTATTTTTAATGTAATACAACAGAAAAGTGCTCTTGGAAAACTCCTAACATTCGTCGGAAGACGGGAGGAAGACCCAGAACTTTCTTCCAAAACCACAACGTTGCTGAAGATCGCAGTAGGACAGAGTACGCCAGCCTTACCCTTCAAGGGCAGATACTTCAGTTACCTTGCAAGTCACTACTCCACCACCCGTCCAACGCATTGCACTGTCATCCACCACATAGTACTACAGTCCACAGCCCAAAAAACTGTTGCGGTCACTGCGTATACAGAATTTGCTACCAAACTGGCCGCTTCGGTAGCAGCACGTAACGGGGACAGGAAGCCGTCGCCGGAAGAGCTTACAACTCGGCAACTAGCTGCATAATCGCCAACAACACGACTATTACTCCAACGGACCGTATTTCTGCCTGATGGACCGGCCGTCCAGTCTTTCCACGATGCTGCAAGAGCCACAGTCCGTACGGCCATTACCTACAGAGCCACCGCTTAGCGAGCTCACTAAACCACGGCCTGCCGAGCCCGATGCACGTGAGCCGCAACCTGCTGCACGTTCCACACTTGACAAGCCACAACCCCGCTATGCACCCCGCCACATTCTACACGTGCAACGTCACCAGCCACTCCGCAACTCGCAGACCAATCAGCCAGATAGATTCTAAGATCCACCGCATACCAAACCCACTGCAGTGCCGCCGCCGGACATGCTCAAACACACAGCATGACCACCGTGGGTCAAAGGTGCCGCTTGGATAAACTGAAAGGACGTACTCGCTACCTGTCTGGCCAATGACACTACAGGATGGACCTGAAAACGCTCGCTACCCACACCAGCGCTAATGAAGCAGGCCCAAGCAACAAATACACAGCTCGCCAAGCCTGCTACGACACCACCCGTAATGCTATCCGCATCGCGGTTTAGAGAGACGTACTCTACGCTGCCAGTCGAACCTGATCGGCCACCTCCTGCACGTTTGATGCGCAGCGATCTGTTATGGCTCTAGTCTCATTTTTGGTCAGCTGTGCAGTATCATCGCTACCTACACCGCACGGGTCTTCGCTTATCAAGCAACCAGGGGAGGGGGGGGGCATTATAACAAACTAAATGCATTAATACGGTAATGTCCAGATGAGTGCTTCACGAAAAGTTAGGAAGCTACTACTGTAAAGAGCATGTCATGCTATCCAAGCTATAATGCGTTAATGAGCACTAGCTCTAACTTTAGTGTTATACGTAAGATTAGGAAGCCAACATTACACGCTTCTTAAAACTACCAGTTGCGCTACTTCAAGCCACATAGCAGTAAAAGGTACTAACGATTTACTCAGGGCCCATGTTTAGTACTTTAATTACCTGTGCTAGTTTTATACATGCTAATATGCCTGGCTGTAGTTACTTATGAGTAAAATTCCCTTCCCCTTTCATTGATATTGTGAATTTGGCTATATACGAGCAGAAGGACCAATATAGAAACTAGAGAGCGTACTAAACTGTTATATTCAATTTGAATGATACGGTCAAGTAAATAAATGTCGAATTACATTAAATTTCGAGTGCACCCTTTATTAAGAAAAGGGAAAGTAATATTTTTCATAAATGTAAAGAAACGGTATTTTAAGGTTGAGTTTCAAAACTGAAATATTCATATTTTTTGGGCGTTGTTCTTAATACATAAGAAAGCTATTTGAACCCTTCTCAATTTTGCTACCTTTTATCCTGAAACCCTTCTTTATATCAAAAAGAATACAGTAATCACATTTTAAATATTCACTATCGACGAATATCATTTCTAAACTTGTGGCTTTTATAGCTTTTATGCTTTTGTAATTCATAATTCGAGATATTCATGTAATGCATTTTTGGTTTTATTGTACGGTTCATTACATATGCAGATCGTGACTTGGCCGCGGCGTAAAGAAAGAAATGACGGTTAATAAAAGTTAAATTGTTAGTCGGAATTTATTAAGGTTCGTGATGACAAGTAAATTAATTGCGATTTATCAACATGGTGGAAAACTAAGATTTATGGGTTGGGTATATCTGTAACTAGAAACTCGTAGTTTACAAGAAACTACTCCAATACGTTTATTTGCGTTGGCTGCTTGTGAGTAGTCTCTTATCAACGAAAGTTAAATGCGGAGATGTTTGGTTACAATTGAACTAGCTGAAACCAATTATTTAAACACTATCAGTGTTTACTTCCGTTTATGATAAATTAGTCTACCCTTTGCAATAGTAGAGTTTCTGGGTCGTAACAAATAACCCCGTGTGTGAAATCGTGGTTAAATTAACATTTAGATGTTTTCAGTTAATTATAAAATTTTAAATTAGGGACCAACGACGCAGTAACAACGGTGCTTAACAAGTTTTTCTGCAACTCCTTGCTTTTCACTTTAAGGGTTCACTTAACTCACCCTAAGGGTTCCTTGTGGAACTCTACCACTCAACTCCCTACATTCTTAGAAGTAATTTGTTCTTTTGTTTCACAAGTACTTCAAAATAATACTTCAAATACATTACATGGTTATATATAAACATCAAAAGCAAAAGTTATGAAAAGGGGAGCGTGATACACAAATTTAATGATGTTGAAATAAATGATGTTAAGAAATGTTTAAGCAAATTAATGAAACAATTCCAATTTTGAAATTAATGCATGATTTGGAAAAGTGGTTATTACTTTAATGACCGTTTTACAGAATACACTTTTACTATGTGAAGGGATTTAATATTGAAATGAACTACTGATGCGTTTTAAACTAGAAATCCATTTAAGATTGGACACTTTTCCATTTAATCGTATTTGGCTCCAATTATGTTCATAATAGACAATTTTGTTTTTTACTACTGTTAATTATAACGTTATAGCTAGTAACATCACTGGGTGTCGCACAAAACCACAAATTCCGGAGCTCAGCTACGTCAGAGAACACTGAGGGTGTTTTTATGTCTAGATACGAGTACAAACGTATTTTTTAATTTTTCATACGATGTCTTATACCTTGCCGTGTGTTTACGTGCGCAAGTTAATTTCGCTTATTTTAATCCACATTTACCTCATGTTTTGTAAATTTTGTGCATTATAATTTGTTCGTAAATAAAACCCTTATGTTACGCCTTTGGCACTTGCACATCATTGTATTATGCATCTCTTATTTCTACATTGAAATTAACTTAATGACTTATAATTATATAAAAAGTTAAATCGATTTAAATTTTATTATAAACACATATCAAGCTTGAATCTAGAATTGCTTCAGGACTTTTACTCCTACTCTTCCTTTTCTGGACTTTTCTGTACTACTGATGATAACAACATTATGGTCTTATCATTCTGATTACTTCGTAAAGTAACTTATATGGTTATTGCCGAAATTACACGGCCAAGTTTTACCTACGCAGAAGCTTACTTGCTTTAACTATTAACACCATTATCTACTCACAATCTATAACCTTTTGCCGTCATATCTCTCATTGGAGACATTGAAATAGGTTAGTCTGTGTTTACATTCAGTTCATCCGGTTGTCAAGGCAATCAATTTATGATAACTATTTATACACACCAATCTGCTGCCTCTTTGCATGAAGATCTGGCTATTATGACATTAACACCGTTTCTTAGTTCTTGAATTCGTACGAGACTTTTCTAAACCTGCATTATAATGTTTATATTTCTGAAAACCATATTCTTCGTGAGGTAATCTTGAATGCACGTTTTTAAGTAGAACTTTGCATATAGATCATGTTCACTTCGTATTAGTTTCTTCTTAGTACTACAAGCTGTGCGTCTCCTGGTAGTTCTCTGCGGGTGATAAGACGAACCCGGTAATATAAATTCTGTTGAACATTACAGTTTACGATGCTGCCAGTCACTTTCTCCTTTATTCCTTATGTACTCGTCAACATGCACTAGTCAAGCCTGGAGTTTTAACGGCTAAACCCTTAAAATGACGAGTTGTAACACGGACGCTATACCCCAGGTGGGTAGGGCGAGAGGCCCACACTCCCACATCGATTCGTCGATCCGCCCCAGGGATTATGGGGGGGGGGGGAATTTGTCAATGCCAAAATCAAGACTAATAGGAGCAAGATCTGCCAGGAATAAAATTCTGCCCCATTCCAATGCCCGGGAGGGCAGGATTCAAGCGACCTCGATCATCGAAAGTACCAACATACGGATTTATTCCTGCAACATACGTGGTGTGGTATCAGGTAGAATCTTAATGCCGTTCACCAACACCTTGAACAAGTGCAACCGGACATTCTGCTTCTAGCAGAAATACAAGTCTCCCCTGGAAGCACTGATTCGCCGGACCTGCAATTTCCCAGATACAACCTGTACTCTAACCTCCGCCTTAAAGGGGGAGTAAATGCGTATACCATGGACAACGTAGCTTGTAACAGGATATCGACTTTGGAAAACAACAAATTTGACGCGATAGGTTCAAACATTCTGGGCCCCAATTTGTGAAATTCCACTGTTGTTTGTATAGGTCTCCCAATAACTCTGATTGGCTTCAATTTTCGTCTACTACTAATACCGCAGGTCATGGTGCAGAAGCATTTACTGTATCCTGTGATCTCACAAATCATTTCCGAACCAACCAGAATCCCTGACAACCCTAGCCATACTCCACATCTCCTGGACCTATTCTTTACTAACCCACTTGTCTATAAAACAAGAGTTTTTTCCCCACTTGGTCAATCAGACCACTGCCTAATCGAAATAACTTCCTCTGTACCCAATCCCGCTGTTACTCGAAAAACAGAACTATGTGGTGTTTTAAATCAGCTAACTGGAGCGAAGTGCGAGACTATTTTGCAACCTTCTCCTGCCTTGTATATAAATAAATTGTGAATAAATCTATGGATAATCACGCCAACTACATTGCCGCAATGAATAGTTGCAAAAGCATCTTCACTAAGGCCAAAAAGGTGTTTGAAGAACGTAAATGCAAAGAATTAGTCTCATGTCCTTTGGGTGGTCATAAACTTTGGTCATTAGCTAGTCATCAGTAAAAACTTTAGTACATCTTCCTTTCCTCCTATGACGTCTTGCGACCGAGCTGTAGTAGCTGATCCTGCTGAAAAAGCCAACCCCATTGTCGATTACTTTGCATAAAGTTCATGTCTCAATGATCCTGGTAAAACTGTGCCGTCGCCCAAATCTACTACATACGCTATTAAACCAATCCACTTTCGTTACAAGCTCCTAGAATCACTTATCAATAAACTTGACTCAAGCAAGGCGACTGGCCCTGACGGTATTTCAGCTAACGTCCTTAAAAAATACTACCCCGAGCTAGTACCTGTATTGTCCACACCCTCTTCGATCTCCATGTCCTCTGGAGAGTTTCCCTCATCGTGCAAGTGTGCAAGTTGCCAAATGTCCAAACTATTCCTAAAAAAGGGCGATAACACCGATTCCTCAAACGCTCTACCAGTAGCTATCACTTCCATTCTGTTAAAAATCGTAGAGAAAGCCATCAACCACCAACCACTTTCGTTCCTCGAGTCCAATAAACTCTTAAAAGACCACCAGTATGGGTTCAGACGGAGTCGTTTAACGGGTGATCTTCTTTCATAGGTCGCCAAGCCTTGGAATAACACATTAGAAAGGCCCGGTTAAACAGTCGTAGTAGTTTTAGATGTTTCAAAAGCTTTTGACAAGTGCCTACTTTCCAAGCTCATTTCGTTTGGTTCATCCTATACGCTCATCAATTGGATATCCTGCTTTCTTGATAAAGGACGTATACGCGTTGTCATCGATGGCTTCTTTTCGGAAGAAACTACTATTAACGCGGTAGTGCCCCAAGGATCAGTGATGTCTCCCAGACTTTTTCTGCTATACATAAATGACCCATTTCCTCAACAACGAACCCGATCCATTGCTTTGCAGACGACAGCACTCTACATTATAGTTCTTCTTAGTTTTCCCACAACAATAAGTCTAGTCAGGACGCTAAGGTGAAAATGGCGGCCTCAATAGAGTGATGTAGAACGTGGCCTTGAATGGGGAAGGAATAATCTAGTCACATTCAACGCCGACAAAACGCAGTGTTGCCTTGTGTCCGCCAAGAAACACCGATCATTTCCTGCTGTGGATATGAATGGCTTAGAACTCAAGCTTTCAAAGTCTATTTCTATGTTAGGTATGTCCGTTTCATCGAACCTTTCATGGGTTGACCACCTTTTGGCATCCAGCAAAACAGCTGCCCGTAAACTGGGCTTTCTATACACATCTAAACAGTGCTTCACATTTATTGTATAAGGCTCAAATTCGGCCTCATTTGGAATACAGTACCCACATCTGGGTCAGTGCTCTCTTTGATATGGTAAACCGCAGCCAAATGGCCTTACATGAGGCAATTTTACAGTTTCCCGGTATTAAAAATGTCGTGCCTCCAATACTCGATCTTGTCCTGGAGAAAATGGCATTTGCTTAACCTCATGGTAAGCCCTGCAGCTCTGAATACTTCAAAAACACGCCTTAGCCTCTCTAAGGCTTCTCCGGTAGGCGGGACCGGTATAAGGATATCATCCAAATATGCCATGGCCATTTCAAAACGTAGCGGCCCTAAAACTTGGTTTATGGTTCGTTGAAAAACAGCGGGCGCGTTGACTAGACCAAAAGGCATTCTCAAGAACTCGTAATTCCCGTCAGGTGTCACGAAGGCCGGCCTAGGTAAAGACTCTTCATCCATTTGTGTTTGGTGATACCCTCATGCCATGTCCAACGTGGTAAAATACTTAGCGCCCTTTAGGTCGTCCAGGATATCGTCAATTCTCGGAAGAGGGTATTTGTCTTTCACAGTTTTACGATTCAACGCCCTATAGTCGATGCACATCCGCTGTTCCCATGTTTCTTCTTTACAAGAAGGATTAGACCGGAGTATAGAGAAGTGCAATCACGAATAATTTCATTATCTTTCAGTTCTTGGATAATTTTTCTGGTTGACTCTCGTTCACTTATAGCCATTCTTTAAGGGCGGTACGTAATAGGTAGTCTATCCGTTAACTCAATTTGCATTTTCGTGACGCTAGTTTTACCAACTTCTGTAAGTTTGGTTGCAAACCATTCCCGATACTGGTTCAAAAATTTAAGAGACTAATAGAGTCAGCGTTTGGTAACTCGGAATTTACTTGATTTTTGGTATCGTCAAAAGCAAGCATTTGGGGATTTGTAACTTCGACTGACATTACAAAAATAGGGTTTTTGACGTCTTCGTAACACGTTAGCCCCCTAACGAATACATGACCCTTTTCGTAACACAAATCGTTGTCCGAAGGATTTAAGACCGATACGTAACCGCCTTGTTTTAGTTTCGTCACACACCTTGGTATAACATGAAATTTCCCTGGTGCATTTCTATATTTTAAATCAACAAAAACACCGCCTATATCCTTATTAACGTGAATTGCGACGTATCCAACATGGTGTGATGGAATCGCAGTTGTTTCAGAAGTATATAAACACACCTTACGAGGTAGAAGTTGGTTCAACCAGAAATGAATATTATCAGTATTATTAATCAACCTAACTTGATTTTCACGTATAATAACCGTAACATTTTTATTATTTATAAGTGGTTGTCCTACAATAATAAAGACATTTTCAATGATATCAGGCACGACTAACGCTTCCACTTTTGCGGAGGCCAAGTCCTCTATTACGTGAACAAGAACATTAAAGTTTACGTAAACAATTCCGCCACCAAATCCGCGCAAACAGGCTGATGTCGTCTCGCGTGTTAAACCAAGCCTGACAACCTCAGATTCGTTAATTGTTACGGCGCCATAGCCTGAGTCGACATACCCCCTCATGGGTTCGCCGTTGATTTCGCAGTCAATAAAATAACACGTGTTTATATTGTTAATGCTATCAGCAATTTTGTGGAATAGGTAAAATATCCAAAGACTCACTCGTAGATGTAACAGTTAAAGGGTTTCGTGATATTCCCACGCGACACTTGCTAGCTTCGTGGCCTAGTAGATTGCATTTGGTACACACTACGCTTTGTTTAGGACATTGGTTCTGGTAGTGCCCTCTCGACTTGCAATTGTAGCACTGTACTTGTTTAGTATCCATCCTTGCGATAGTCGCCTTTCGTTCGTATTTAGGATCAGATCGATTACGTAACCCAGGTCTCTCAAATCGTTTGCCAACCTGAGGCGTTCTGGCTGTCTCATACATACGATCGTCTCTTAATGATGACAGGTATTCTTCGTATAGGGTTTCGGGTGAAACGTAACGAGCCGCCCGTGCGCCGTTTTGTATAGTGACCATCGGTATACCTTCAATGAGGCACGACACTGCATCTCTGCCTGATATTTTACACGTACGAAGCAGTTTCATTTTATTAAAGTAGTACGTCATCATGGTTTCATCACGCAACTTGTGGTCAGGATTTTCCACTCGTTCCACGAACTCGGGTAAACAGGTAGACTATGATACCAAGTTTGTGCCATATCGGTTAATCTGGATTGTACCTGTTATATTGTGGTGATGTCCCAGTTATTTATTTACCTGATTTGGTCTACTTTTTCCAGTCATTTAACAACAGACATGTGTTCATTTTCTGTATTAAACTCCGGTATGCAGTCACTTCGCGGAGAAACGGGACGAAGTTCTCTATTTTGGCTTGTTGAACGATAATTTCTAAAAGTTGTTCCAATCGTTCCACTCGTGACTCAACTGATGACGTGAAGCCCGTTCTGAAACCGTTGGACCTTCCGTGGATGTTGATCTCGCGCCCTCCCTCACTCGTGATAGACGAGGCAACAGCACCTTTATTAGGTGGATCGCGTGTTTGAGGCTTACGTAACCGTTTCTCGCTATCTCTTCTATCAGTTGAATCCTCATTTAGACTTCTCTTAGACCGTTTATGTCTACGATCTGAATCGGAATCACTTGAGAAAGTAGAATCTCTAGCATGCTTTCGTCGCCCCTTGCTTACGTAACAAACTTACAATTATTTAAGCACTAAACTTTACTATACTAATTGGTAACTGGAATCTGGTAACTCCACACCTAATAGTAAAAAAATAATGTAATGATGTATAATTTAACAAAATAAACTTTTAATAATTGAACAATGAACGCCATCAAGAAATACAAAATTATTATAACGTTAACACGTCGAGCAACCTAGTAAGAATGACGCACTCCCAAAACTCTCTCTCGTATTCCAATGATATTACATCATATGTTTTTATTTGAATTTATAATATGAGATCACCCCTGTTGACAAACTGGTGGTTCTTCGATACAGTGGCGTTACAGAACCAAAAAAAAGTGGAACAAAACAAACTATCTACCGTATGATCCTTAAAATTTCCACACAGCGCGGAAAAATTTGTTGGCCACATTATTTATACAAAATATAAACGTCAACTGCATAGATGTTAACAGAGTGAAAGAATATACCGTGCCACCATTTGTTACTCCTAGGATCGATGACAAAGCTCAACTTGCGTTGATCAACTTTGTCATCGAAATGAAGGAGCTTAGGCTACTAGATCTATGTCTGTCCAAGTTACAGTAACAATATATTTTTCGCACTTTCATTTGTTACAAGTTTCTGCGCCTAAACTATAAGAGGTAGATTAACTTCGGAGCTATTCAGGTCTGAGCGAGTTAAGGGAACATGAGCAATAATTAAACAAATGTAGCTTGAGCATATACGGAGCAATTTATAGAATCAAATAAATGTCCTAGCGGAAACTACACTACACCACAAAATACCAGTAAATAGTGTTTCACGACAACATATACAGGCCGCCATAAATAAATCAACACACAGTAAACGATGATGTATTTTAATGAAATTTTCAGAAAACGTGTATTTTATTCCTATTCAGAAACGATGTCACCGACAGTGAAACAAAAACTCTTTCTTTTCATTTGACGTTAGTAACTTAAGTGTCAATGTTAAGCATATTTGTAAGCTTAAGAAGTAAACACATTAAAGTTGAAATAATGCCTCCTGCACGATATCGTGAAAATTTCCATCAGTTCACTCAGTTTGAGCGTGACAGAATAATCGGTCTACGAGAAGCTGGATTATCAAATCGTGGTGTTGCCGCTCACGTGGGATGCAGTATCGCCACAATTTCTTTTTGTTGGCGAATAAGGTCATAAAATAATTTGGAACGGAATCCCGGACGTCCTAGACGCACCACTGATCGTAAAGATCGTGCCCTTTGGCTTTTAACTCTTCGGAATCATGTTCCATCACCAAAGGAAATTGGTGATAGTGGAGAGGATTAACTGCTCATCAAATCTCCTTAGATCGACGTATCGAATAATTCGATCTTTTGGGTTCAGATTATACCGACCATTGCTTTGTTAACCTCTAACTCCACGCCATCGTACTGCACGGCGGCAATGGTGTAACAAGAGGTTTCATTGGAATGTGCAATGGGATCAAATCGTTTTTAGTGATGAATCTCGTTTTTCTTTATGGGCTCATGATGATTGCAGATTGGTTATAAGATGTCGTGTAGAGAGACGCAATTTCCACATACTCTCACTAAAGGTGTGATGGTGTGGGGGGCTATCTGCCATGGAAACAGATGTTCTGTAGTAGTTATTGAGGAAACATTAAATGCAAATCGGTACATTAATAACGTTCTTGAGCGTGAGCCGGTACTACTGCCATATGTGCAAGAAGTAGAGAATCCAATTTTTTAGCAAGATAATGCGAGGTCGCCTACCGCAAGGGTTGCTATGGAGTTTCTTAATACTGCTAATGTTGATCTGCTTCCATGGCCTTCTAGCACGCCAGATGACCAATTGAACATGTGGCATACGGTAGGGCGGAGAATAAATATCTACAGCCACTCCCAAACAATGTAGATGCCCATCAATAACGGATTTTAGAAGCGTGGGATAGTATACTTCGGGTTAGCATAGATTCACTCATTTCAACTATTCACACGTTTTCTGAAAATTTCATTACTGTTTACTGTGTGTTCATTTATTTATGACGGCCAATATATTATGGTAACTAGAATGCTAATGCTAACATTTCAAACTAACAAGTTTTGCATATGCCGGTAATCGAGTTCAGGGTTAAACTGGACAAGTAGCACTGCTAAGAATCAAAATTATGATTATTTTTCTTTTATTACCCTTGCAATATTGTTATTTTCTAACTTTATTTTATTTTCTGTATATATTTCTCTAATTTTTATTGAGCCAAAAGCGCTATCGGGAGGTAAAGTACTACGTGGATCGATATAAAGTTGTAACACTTTAATGGCCGTTATTTATGATTGTTTACAGATAATTTGCAGCACTTGCTTGTGTTTTAGAAGATCGACTAGCGTTTTCTCTTTCGCTGTCAACTACCGACTGACTGACTCTTAATTTCTCGTTTAGCTTAGCGTCGCCTTTCTGCAAACACGTAACTTAATACTACAATATCTCTATAATATACAAGGTAATTTTCATAAAAGCATTTATACAGGGTACCGCAGAGTAATAAATCTCTTAAACTAAATTGAAATAAAATTAAATTCTATGCTCATTCACGAGGTGTGACACATTTAGAAACATGAAATAAAGTGTGAATTATAAGTAGTATATAAGTAGCAGATAAGAGCATTTGCTCATCTGTCGCAGTGTAATTTTCATCAACCGGGTGTCTTGAAATTTTCATCATCAAGAAATGTGGAAATCGGCCTGACGATAAAATTACTTCGGATAGAATTATTGTAAATGGATTTAATACTATTTGCAAACAGCAAGGCATTTCTAGAAGTACTTATTTCTAATCCAGAATCCAGATAAACGACTTAATTGAATCTGCATCAGGTAATGGTGTTATTGAATGAAGTACGACGAAAACTTCTCTAGTTTATCTAACAGAAAAACTGTTGGGGGTACGTTAGCAAAGTAGTGGGCGAACTGCTAAAGTACTAATTCTAGATGTAGTGAATTTTTGATAATCTAGTACTTTTTTAAGCGCTGTCTTTTACAAAACGGCTTATAGTGCACCATTCCTTAATGACTTCTGTATCCTGAGATTCCCTCCTGTGCGTAAGACACTTCATTTACTTATCAGACTCCTGTAAGCTGCTTTTGCTTACCTTAATTAAATTATATTTTAATTTGCCTAGGTCTAGCTTAATCGGTTTTTAATTCTACGAAAAGGGAGTTGTTCGTTTTTACTGGGGTTGATCACTATTACCAGGGTAGTCCACACTGAACAATAGACTCGTAATGGTTTTATACATATACTACTCCTATTTGTTATAAAGCTAAATATTTACACTTAAGACTAATTCAAATAACATACAAAACTAAAAAAAAAAAGGTATTTCGGATAAAGTAAACACAAACAACGGAAAGTATAAATGGTCGGAAAACTTTAGCCTCTACGTCTTCCGTGAAAATACGGTTAGCGATACACTCAGAAAAAACTAATCTTAAGTTTTATTTCAGTATACAGTGCAAATATTCATTTATTTTAAAATGATATTAAAATTGTAAAAGCCTGACCTGTTCGATAGCAGCTAGTACTAAATATGTTATACAGTTATCCTAACTGTGTTTATAAAATTTTGCTGGTGCATGTGCCGATAAGATAACGAGGGTAGTACTCTCTCTACCTGCTTTTACGATCAAACGGAAAATCAATAGTTTTAAAGGGACTATTTTTGCTTTATTCTTTTAACAAGAATACTTTATATTGTATAAATGCAACTTTTATATCTAACTTTTGTGAAAGTAAATTATAAAAGGAACTAAATAATTTTTTCTCGGGTTTTCTTAACTAGTTATGTATTTAAATGATATTAATTAAGGTAGATTAACACCTTACCTAATTACACTTAGTAATTAGCAGAAATATCAGCACCACGGGGTTGGTGGTGTTTATGAGTGATTAAACTCTTTGAAATAAAATATGAATACTTTCGGATTGCGTATACTTGGTGCGGGCACGCTTAAATCGTTAGCCGCTGGGTTTCTTTTGCGCTTCTGGTTTCGATAGCGTCAATAACACCTCACTGGTGGTTGCCTCTAACTCGGGGCCGGTTTTAGTAAGTAACAATGATAAGTTATCTCATCCTTCAGGAACGCTTTAGTTTAAAGATTTTCAGGTACGGGATAAACCAAACGTTTTGCAGGTATGGTAGACTTGAAGCAGGGTTTTTCCTTTAAGTCTGGGTTATGGCGATAAGCGATCAGGATCGGATACAGGTTCAGGATCGCCTATAAAAAGTAAAGTTTTCTCCTAGCCTGGGCACGGTGTAAGATCTTAAATCTTTGGGACCTTTAGGTATTCAGCGCTGTTTAATAAGCAGTTTCACAGGATAACATTTTTACGTGCATCGGTGTTTAACAAACATCATAAATCAGGATTTTGCTAATCCTCTGGATTACGATAAGTGAGCGGGTAGTAAAGGGTTAATTACGTTAGGTGAGACGGAATTGTAATACTCACTGTTACGTAATGTTTTCGTAGTTTACGAAACTGGATGAACAAAGTATGGGCTAATTGTGGGCATCTTGTTGCTTTCAATCTGTCGATTTGATGCACTTCGGTTTTTAATTGTTTTGTCTGGTGTAAGCGGGTTTGTGCTAGTCTGTTTACGGTGTGCGGATGGAATATCAGTTAAAATATTCTGGACAAATACCCGTTGCGCTATTTGATACCTCGGGGATTGGTAGGATTTAGGAAAGAACCTTTCTATCCAATGGAGTAAGCAAAAGATTACTTCGGAAATACTACCTCGATGTGGCGTCGTTCACTGTCGTTTAAGTGTAGTGTTGTATATTTAAGTTACATGCAGGTGACCACGAATCTAAGCAGCAGTAATCCCTGGTGTATGGACATAACTTCAGTCTGAATGAGAGTGAACGGATGGTGATTAGCGCTGGACTGCGCTCGGACTGAGACTACGGACCGAATAAGAATGAGATAATTGTGGGTATGGGCTCCCGAAAGAGACCCAGGAGAATGAGAGCGTCTGTATCTTTTTTTTTGTTGGTATTCTCATGTTTATGGTTAGTATTTACTTATTTTTAATAAGTAAACTGCTCAGGAGCCCTCCTCTTCAGCCATGGTCATTCTTTTTTTGTTGCTGTTACGCTGTTTTGTTTAATTCTGCAGTTTTGGAGTTAAAAAAAGGAAAAAAATATTTAGATTTTATTTGAATATTATTTTAACCGGTGTGAGTGCGTGTTGTTTAGTTGGGTGTAGCATGCTGCGTGTGGTTAATGCAATTTGCTTACTGGTATTTTAAGAAGTCGTAATCGAATAGACGGGGGATGTGGAGGGCATACGAAGTATCTAGGGATTCTTTTATCCCCTCGGGCAGGTCGTCAAGAAGTTGTGTAAGGATAGTGGGACGGTGTTTGAATTTTGGTTTGGAGTTTTTTCGTGGGAAATGAAGGAAACAGTAGTTGTGAGTGTGGTAAGGATCTCTTTGGTTGGGATTGCATCGCCGAAGATACTTTTGTGTGCAAAGTTTCTTTGTAATGTCTGTATTCTGTGTGTGATGGGTTGTTTGTTTGAATGTTATACTGTGAGGTCGCTAGGGTGCCCAAAAGGTAATCTGTGTATGCATCTGAGTATTCACCGTTCACAGGAAGCGATAGAGCAGAGTTGATTGGAGTTTGTGTTGGTGTGTACGGGTGCTCAGAAATCTATAGCAGGGCGTATGTATGTTTTGTAGGTATGTTGTAGTATTTTGGTGTGGCAACCTCTGATTCTACCCCGGAGGGTGCCCAGTAGGTTTGCTAGGTTTTTTACGCTGTTAAGTGTTCTTTGTACATCGAGAAGCCAATTTAGGGTTTCAGTGCAGAGGATTGCTAAGTAGGTGACTTCGCGTTGATTTAAGGTGAGGTAAGGTGAGGGAAACATTACTGTCGGCTAGCTATTGGAATTTAGATCGGTTAGGATGTCGGAAGAGGCTTGCTTGGATTTTGGTGGGATTGACGGGTATTGGACATGAGGCGGAAGGCTGTTCCTATGTTCAGATTGACCGCCCAGAAGGAAGTCATCTGAAAACTGCGCAACGACTACTCCGGGTTGTGTAACTTCAGGAATGTCGGAAGCGAACACAGTATAAATGATTGGGGCAAAGGCAGAACCTTCCGGTACGCCTGCTGTACGTTGAAAAGGAATGGGAAGGTGTTTCCTACGTTGAATCGAACTGACCGATGGGTCAGGTACAAGAATAGGAGTTTGGAGAAGGAGTCGGGTATGTTAGGGTTGCGGGTCTTGTGTTGGAGATCGACGTTCCAGACCCTGCCAAATGCTTGTTTAATGCCCAGAAACACAGCCAGATTGCAGTGATTGTGATTGAATGGTCTGGTGGTTTCTGTAAGCAGCTTCAACAAGGGATCGTGACACGTTCGGTTGTGACGGAAGCCGAATTGGCTGTTGGGAAGGAGTTGATTGAATTCAAGATGGTCCCTGAGTCGCCTGGTCAGAATTTGCTCAAAGCATTTTCCGAGGTAATTCAGGAACGAAATGGGTTTATAGGAGGAGGGTGTAGTTTGGTCGGAGTGGGGTTTGGGTACCATGATGGTGGAGGCCGACTTCCAATCTGTCGGGAAATGGGATAGGATTAGACATTTGTTATAAATATTGGAGATTAATCGGAGGGCTGGGTCGGGTAGGTGTAGGTAGGAGAATTGTCCGATTTAAGCCGTCATAACCTGGGGTAGAATTGCGCTCTTTCTTGAAACACTCGTTGACCTGGTCTGGAGTGATGGAGACATAGAAAGGATTGTCGTTATCCAGTTGGATTTCGGGGAGGTTAAGGGAACTGCATTCTTCAAGGTGCTGGGTGTCGAATTGGGGATCGGAAAATGGATTGGAGGTGAATAACGAAGAAGTTGGACTTTCCTTGGTCGGAGTAGATTAGGTTGCACTGTGGGTCGGTTAAGTGTCATTTAGGGGTTACATTTCTTCTGGTCAGTCTATCGAACAGTTGCCAGAGGAACTTTGCATTTCTGTAATTTAACTGGGAGGTTTGTTTGCTTCTCGCCTGATTCAGGCATTAAGGCGATTATACTCGATTTTGAGAGCGTCTGTGACTATAACGGTCAATTTTATTTGGTACATTCGATGTCTTGTTCCCTTATACCTTCATCTCTTTGGTTTGCGTATGTGTTTTGTGATTTTGCCGCTGTAATGCGGCTTTATGGTTCCGCCTATTGGAGCCGTGTTTTTCTGCTTTTAGATCTCTAGCTATACTCGTCACTAATGCGAAGTCTTTATCTTCGTCATTTTCGTGGATTTTGTTTTGTTGGCCGTAATTTGGACGTAACTGGTGCGATCTGTTGGTCTGGTTGGTAGTCTTGAGTTTGCCGTTTCTTCCTCCCTATTCTTGGCGGGTGTCAGATGTGTGGGGCATCCTCTTAGTTTGCTGTGTGTGGCCCTGGGCAGTTGCAGCGTTTTGGTGTTAGGGTGAATTCTAGTGTGTGATGCGGCTCGGCCCATTTCACGCATCTCGGGTGTGCGTAGCACCCACTAGTGGAATGTCCGTATCTCTGGTAATTATGACATTGGCCCGTTCCTTGTTTTCTGTATAGTAACTCAATTTTTACCCTTTGGTAGCCTATTTTTGTGACATTGTAGATCTCACTCGAATGTTAGCTTCTTTGTAACTGTACAAGGATCATTGACGTTTTCCGGCGCCCAGGCCCTGCGTGCATCCGGGTGAGTTTTAGGATAACGAACCCCATGTCTCGTAGTTCGTCTCCTACTGCCTCGGCCTTGGTTTCGTCCTGCTGAATTCCTTTTACGACCACCTTCAGTGGTTTTTCCGTTGCAGGCTAATATGTGTTAAATTGCATCCCATTTTTTTCGAGAGCTTTTGTCGCCGCTCTATACTCGTCTGGTGTCTTCAGAAGTATTTGGATACGCAGGAGTTCCTCCCTGAATAAGGGTTAATCATCGAAGTCGGAGTCGCTCATGTTGAAACCGGAGTTATGAAGTGATAACTATAGTTACTCGCTTTGGTTCTAATTTTGCTGTGTTCTGCTCCGGGGAGCGTCGCACTAATAATATCTATGTTAATTCTCTAATAAACACGTGTGCTTGGTTCGAGAGTTGTAGCATAGAACTGAGAGCATCTGTATATTTTTTTTGTTAATATCCTCATGCTTATGGTTAGTATTTACCTATTTATAGCTTATATATCTTACTCTTGGACTATTCAGGAGTCCTTCTCCTCTTCAGCCCTGGCCAATCCATGTTTGTTGGTGTTGCGATGTTTTGTTGTTATTATATAGTTTACAATCATGAGATGAGCTTATTTTTGGTGTAAAAAAGAAGAAAAAGGTTTATTTATTTAATATTTAATAGTGCGTTAATTGGCTTAATGTGTATTGTTAAGCGGTGTGTAGTGTACTTAGTGTGATTATTAGATTCGTCGTCCGGTTTCTTGCTGGGTCGTGATGGAATAGACGGCGGGATGAGGAGGGCATATGGGATGTTGTCCAGGGAATCTTCTATCTCCTCGGGGAGGTTGTCGAGGAGTTGTGTAAGGATTGCGGGGGATGTTTGAATTTTAATTTAGGTTTTCTTCGTGGGAATTGGGAAGAACCGTACTTGTAGGGTGTGGTAAGGACCTTTTTGGTAGGGATAGCGTCGCCAAAGATTCTTTTATGTGCGTGTTGTGTTGTGAGGTCGCTGGGGAACCTGAGAGGTAACCTGTGCATGCGTTTGAGGATTCGGCGTTCAGAGAAAGCGATAGAGGAAAGGAGATTGGGGTTTATATTAGTGTATATTGGTGATCAGAAATCCATAACAGGGCGGATGTATGTTTTATAAGTGTGTAGATGTGTTTTGGGGTGGAAACCTCTGATTCTACCCCGGAGGGCGCCCAGTAGGTTTGCGCGGTTCCTAATCCTATTTAGTGTTTTTTTAACATCTGGGAGCCAATTGAGGATTCTAGTAAAGAGGGTTCCTAGGTAGGTGATTTCATCTTGGAGTGGGAGTCATTCTTGATTTAGGGTGAGGGAAACAGTTCTGGAGGCTAGCTTTGGGAACTTGTCTTCAGTGTAATTAGGATGGCGGAAGAGAATAGTTTGCGTTTTGGTGGGATTGACGCAGACTCTCCACTGGTTAGCTCAGTTGGAGAAGTTCCGCACGGTTTTCGATATGAGGCGGGAAGCCGTTTCGCTGTTTCGATTAACCGCCCAGAAGGCGGTGTCATCCGCAAACTGCGCAACGACTTACTCGTGGTTGTATGGCTTCGGGAATGTCGGATGCGAAGATAGTGTATAGGATCAGGGCTAAGGCAGAGCCTTTCGGTACGCCTGCTGTAAGTTGAAAAGGATCGGAGAAGGTTTTCCCTACTTTGACTCGAACTGACCGATTGGTCAGGAACGAGGGTAGGAGTTTGGAGAAGGGGTCGGGTATATTGAGGGTACGGATCTTATACAGGAGACCGGCGTGCCAGACCCTGTCGAATACTTGCTTAATGTCCAGAATATCAGACAGATTGCATTGCTTGTGATTGAATGCTCTGGTGGACTCTGTAAGCAGCTTCAACAAGGGACCGTGACACGTTTGATTGGGACGGAAGCCGAATTGGCTGTTGGGAAGAAAGTCGTTGAATTCTAGGTGGCCCCTGAGTCGCCTGGTTAGAATCTGGTCGAAGCATTTTCCGAGGCAATACAGGAGGGAAATGGGTTTATAGGAGGAGGGTGAGGTTAGGTCAGCGTGACGTTTTGGTATCATGACGGTGGAGGCCGATTTCCAGTCCGTCGAGAAGTGGGGGAAGGTTAAGCGTTTGTTATAAATGTCGGAAAGTATACGGAGGGTTGGGTGAGGTAGGTGCCGGAGGATTTTCCTATTTATGCCGTTATGACCGGGAGCTCAATGTTTCCCTTTTTTGAAATATGTTTAGCCCTGGTCGGACGTGATAGACGCATAAAAAGGACTCTCGTTATCGAGTTGGGTTTCAGGAAAGTTAACGTTGCGGAATTCTCCAAGGCGACCCTCGAAGAATGCTTTGAGTCATCGAACTGGGGATCATCTGGGGATTGAAAGATGGATTGAAGGTGGTGACCAAAGAAATCGGCCTTTTCTTGGTCGGAGGAGATTATATTGCCCTGAAGGTCGGTTAGGTGGGATTTTGGGTTTACTTTTGTTCTAGTCAATCTATCGAACTGTTGCCAGAAGAGTTTACCATTTCTATAATCTAGCTAGGAAGTGGCTTTGGTCCAGGAGTCTTCAGCGTGGTTTCTCGCCTGATTGAGGCTTTAAGGTGATTGTATTCGGTATTGAGAGTCGGATCCCTGGATCGCAAGAATTGACGATATATTCGTCTTTTCTCTTTGATCCAGTTCACAATGTGCTGTGGGAGCGGTTTGCGGGAGATGTCGATGTTTTTTAATGGCACCGAGATTTCGACCGCTTTCGTAATTGCGGAAGTTAGGTCACTAATGGCTCTCTCGAGATCTTGGGTGGTTTGGAGATTTGGTGTACGAAGGTTGTTGAAGATGTGTTCAGAGGACACATTCCAGTCTGCTCTAGAAAAATCTTTAATTACTGTGTATTGTGGAGGTGTAGGAGGAGCTGGACAAAATGAAATTTTGACCAGTAGTGGTATGTGATCAGATGTGATCGTGGTGCCTAGAAATCACTCACGATTGAAATAGTGGGCTTTGGGTTCGGAAACTATGACATGGTCTACTATAGAGGCACCTAATGTTCGAAATAGTTTGGTTGAGTGGTGGAGATTCGCAGGAGTGGCAACTGCAACTGAGCGGATAATAACCTGTTACCGTTGCCATTCGTTGCGATGTCTTCGAATTGGGCGTGGTGGGCATTGAAGTCACCTAGGATAGCAGCATTTGGGAGGCTAGAAGCGTAGATTAAAAGGTCATCTGGTAGTGTATTGTGACCTGGAGGGTTGTAATAGGAAATAAATACTATAGGGGTGGGAAACTGCACGGTTGCAGCAACGCATTCGAGATGCTGTGGGTGCGCCGGGAGTTGAAAATGAGTGGAGGGGAAGCAGTTTTTCATTAATAGGACGGTTCCGCGTTGGCTATTGTTTGAATATGTGTGAAAGGTGTTGAAATTAGGGGTGCATATGGGTGTGAGCTTGGTTTTGGTGATGGAGAGGTTGTGAATATTGTGTGAGTGTAGAAGGTGTTTGATTAAGGGGCGTTTCCGACGCACGCCCGTAGCATTAACGGTCCCTGTTATGATGTCCATTGGGAAGGAGTTAAGGATTGGGTCGGAGGATTACGGCTGCCTTCATCCGCTTACCTGACACGCAGACGTTGATACGCCGTTGGACAAGGTTTTGGGAGAGGGAGCCAAGGGAGCGGAGAACCATGTCCTGTCGGTCAGGGAACATCCGGAAAAGTGAGTGTGTAAGGACTTGCAGGAAGTCCCTAATGGAAAGGGGTTCGGTATCGGGAGTTGGTTTGAGGTAGGCGGTGTCTTCCATGTCGGACTCTTCGGAAGACAGGATGGGTTGAAGGGATTCCATCTTCGATGGGGAACTAGTTCCCGCCGCTTCCGGCATTTAAAGGAATAGGAAGGGTGAGCATCCCCACAGTTGTTACACTTTGGGTTTGCAGAGGATTTGCAGGCGGAGGATCTGTGACTTTCGCCACAGTTTGGACAGCGGATCGCGCGTGAAGGACACTCTTCCGCGGTATGCCCCACCTGCGTGCAGGTAGAACAATACTTTGAGAGAGGTTGTGATATAAGGGAAGGTTCGCATCGTTAGCGTCGCCCGAACATGACGTCACCGCGTGCGAGGAGATATTCTAGCGTGGTTTGGGAAAGAGTTATGACTAGGAACGTTGGGGTGTTCGTGACCTTCGAGGTGATGCGAACGGCCTTCTTCACATGTCGAAGATCGATCGCATCCAGGATCTCTTGGGCTAGGATGTCCTTATCTACGTGACGAATCACGCAGGAGAAGGAGTGGAGTAGTGGAGATAGATAAACGCGGACCGGAGAGTTGGGTGAGGGTGACCGAAGGATCACGGAAATGGTGTCACAGCCTAAGCTGCGCACCATCCGGTAAGGGAGAGGCGGTCTCTGAAAGACAGGTATGGTTGTGGTTGAATGTTAAATTCAACCAGGGTAGGTTAAGGGATTGCAAGGAATTAAAAAGAGATTTCTGGGATGTAATGGATTTTGGGATATTGCGGATGCAATGCCACGAGAATTGGAAGCAGGTGGGTTCAGGATTGAGGGAAGTGGGTGTAGGAATCACGGAAGGTGTAGGTAAAAGGGCGGGTTTGTGTGAGTATGCGGGTTTGTGTGCGGGTTTCTGTGTGTGTGCGGGTTTGTGTGGTTTTGTGGAGGTGGTGGAGCGTGTTGAAATGTAAGAGTGTGTTGATGAGGTGGAAATCGACGAGGCATTTGAGTGGGAGCGTGTGCGTGATGATGGTGGTGGCGACGTGAGGGTGTGTGCATATGTGTGTGGTGAGTGTCGGTGTAGGTGGAAAGATAATTGTTTTAAGAGAAGCCGGGTCTCCGCCGAGGTGCAGCCTCACACCCTCAAGACAATAGGCTTGGAAATCAGAGACCCAAATAGAAAACGGAGGAAAACAAGTGTTAAAATAAAGCAAATAGGTTAAATTAAAACAATATTTTTATTAAACTGATACCTATTGCTTTACCCGACGTCGATCCTGTGGTTGGCGGTGGCGGTGTCCTGGATGCTTCTATATGTTGTTCTTAGCTCCTGCTGTATTCCGGCGGCTCCTGCTTGCTGCTAGGCTGCGGCTCCTCTGCTGATGACCGCTTCTTCGTATTATCTGTATGCAAGCAGTGACAGATCTAACTCCGAAGCGGCGAAGATAACGGTGCCGGAACGACGAGCGTAAAAATACTAAGTTCTTTTTTTGGAAATTAAGAGATTTGTAATAAAAATCACAAAAACTCTTACGGGAGAAGGGGCTTACGTTCGATACCGAGGTTCGGACTGCTCTGAGAACGTCTGTAGGTTGGTCGTTCGTAAAAAAAAGATGTGTTGTGGAGATGTGGTGTTGTTAGAGTATGTTGTGTGGACTGTCCTGTTGTCGCTCGGTTGTGGCTGGTTGCTGATGCCCTGCGTATCTGCAATAAATAGAAACATTTGTTAGTTGTGCGAAACATTGTCGGTTTTAACAGAACAGAATTAATTAAATTATCGATACTGTATACTTATCTGGAGCACCAGACTTCGCTCCGGACCTTTGTATGATTACCCGAAAAGGGCAACCACCTCTGAACCGTGCGTGAAGATCACTCCCCACCCACAGGTCCATCGCAGTTTGCGCCTGAACTAGCGCCGCTGCCACCTTACGGATGACACGTAGGGCCTTCTCCATATCGAGATCTCCAAGGAGGCCCAATATGGCGTCGAACCCTAAAGCGGGTTGGGCAGGCGGGGTAACGACAGCGGCGGGAGCCGTTCTCGATACTTCCGCCTTCTCAACCTTGCCTGCTGTCGCTCGGGCGTAACTGACGCCGGTCCGGGTTGAAGAAGGCGCCGCCGTCGGCGGTGTCCTCTTCGGTCTCTGATGTACTTCCGTCTTCTACCGTTGCGGAGGTCGAGGGAACTTCGGGCATCCCCTGTAGCTGGCGGGGTGGTCCCCACCGCAGTTAACACACTTTGTCCGGTCGGTACGGGGTTTTGTGCATTCACTGCTGTGGTGATCGCCGGCACACTTGACACAGCGTGCTGCCGCCCTGCAGCAACGCTGTGCGTGACGGAAACCTTGACACCGGTCACACTGCCCGATGCCGGATTTCCGCCGCAAATCCTCGACGGTGGCTCGGAGGCGGGCGACGTGCTGCACCTCCCGGATCTTCTTCCTGTCGTCCTCGGACGGCAACTCCACCATTACGAGGGGGATCGGGCGTCCTCGCTGTTTCATCCTAAAAACAGAGAGAGTATTAACACCTTGCGTTTTTAGCTCTGAGCTAACGTCGACCTCGGATAGCTCTACGGGCACGCCGCGTATCACCACTTTAGCAAATCGCTCGCTCTTTGCCTGGTAGGTGTGATACGGAGTACCACACCTATCCATATACCTAATCAGCCTGTCTCGGTCCTGAAGTGTGGCAGGCTGAATCCGGATTCCCTAGCTGAACGCCTTGGCCCTCGTGAAGGCGATCCGCTGTCGGTCCATTTCTCGGGAGAACGCGATCCAGTTCTCCTTCTGACGAAGAATTACCGGAGGCACCTTCTCACTGGTGTCCTCTTGCGTCGTCTGCTCCATTGCTGCAGGGCTGTCGGTGTAGGGTTCCAGGGCCTGGGCGGCGTAGACGGGCGAACCTTCGGGGTCTTCTTCGGCTTCTTCCTTTGCAGCACGAAGGCGTCGGGTCTGGTGGATGCGGGGCGGGCCTCTTCTTCTGTGTGGTCGGTTGCTTCTGCGGCTGAGGTGGACGACGTGTCGTCTAGGGGGGTGATGCCTTCTAATGGTGGCGGTCGCGTCTTCTTTTGCCGCCTATTCTTCTGTGCGGTGTCGGCCAGTGGCGCGTCGCTGCTCGCTCTCTCGAATGGTAAATCGAGCAGTGACGGTATCGCTGGCGGTATTCGGAACTCCTGGGCTGCCGTCGGTGATTCCTAGGGATACCTGCTCTTCCAGGAACTGCTGGTAGCGGCGCCTGTTGTAGCCCGGCTCCATCATCGTAAACACGGCGTTATCTTTTCTTTAATTGGACTGGCTAGTCTTGTCTAAATTGATGTTTTCGAGTGGAGACCTAAACCTCGAATGAGAACGTCTGTAGCGCGTATTGCGTTTTTATTGAAAACATTGGTAGGCGGGAACGGCTTCTGGCGGTAATTCTAACTCTGTGATAAGTTGTTAGACTGGAGGGTACTCTGAACGTTTTTAAAAATAACGTCGGAGGGGATATAAATTCATTATTTGATAATTTCTGTAAATTTGATTAAAATTGATAATTAACAAATAATTAATCCAAAAAAAATTTTGTAAAGTAGACTGGCTCTTTAACTCTTAACTGCATGCTTTTGTCACACGTACAAGCGAACTTAAATCAATAATATTACTATGTTTAACATTTAAAAACTGATTTAATTGTTTAAAATGCAATTAAATTAAACCAGTTTGTACTATTACCCTTGGTTTGTTATAAAATTATAATGCTAATCCTTGAGCAAATATTGTGAAAACAATTGTAAAGATAATAATTATTATGTTTTCTCTTATATTACAGCATTGTATATTTTCAAAGTCGGTATTATCTCATTAGAGGCGTTTACTTACAAATCAAGGGAGTGAATATTCTAGAGCAATAAATAATTTATTTAAACAAAACCATCGTTTTTGAGCATATACTAAAAAGGGGAGTGACGGTAAATATTTATTAAGGTAGAGTCAATACGAAAGAACGCTGGAATCTGTGTGAAATCTCTAGAGAATATGTACCTACATTTCCTGCACATGAAAATCTAATAAAATATAAATAGCATTACTTAGATTAAAATTGTAACGTTGAAGCTAAATGAAAATGTTATTAAATTTTTGTTTGTTACAGGATGCGAGAGGGCATACGAATCTCGGAGCTATTTTGCATCTAAACGGAAAGTATACTGAAGCTGCAGCTAGCTACAGAGAAGCTCTACGTTTACAACCTGGAGATATAACAACGTTAACTAATTTGCACAAGTTGCACAGTGTGATGACCTGACGTCAGCGATGATCTTCAAAGTGAACTATTTCAGTCAGTTAAAAGATCAAGTGCGTTATTGTGCTTAAAACTGTAATAATATACACGGCTCCTTTAATTGATTGGTGATTAGTGTACATTGACAGTGGTTTCAACAACCACCGGAGGTTTTTATCAACGAAAATATCAGTGTGCTGTAAGATTTTGTGCTTTTAATCGCCGATGTATTATTGGGACCACTGTGTGCACGCTCTGCAACAAGCAAGACTTTTGACAATATGACGAAGGTCGATGGTGATATATTTTTATTATGAATGATGCAGTTTAATGCTGATAACCCCTATATAATGCAGATGATTACATAAATTTAATCAAAGTACAGGTGATATTGTATATAAAGTTAGTTTGCGTTTACTATTATTTTGGTAAAAAATAACAAAAAAATGTTCTACATATCTTTTTCATCTGTGTAAGTAATTTGGAATACATAAAGCTTTTGACAACTCAAAATTGTAAGCTTAAAACTCAAAAATTATACTGTTTCATTGTTGGCTTTTAATGGTAACGTATCTTGTAATTAATACATATGTATTTATTCAAATTGTAAAGTAAAGCTTATCATATTTTGTGTACATTTTGTTATCACTTGTTGCTTTCAATTACACGTACCTATCCAGCACGTACAATCAAGAAATGAAATTTATGAAGGTACATTTACTGTTTCAGGTTACGACATCACAACTGGAGCTTATAGTATTTGCATGAAATTAGGTGTTTAATGAAATTTCCCATGTGTATTGTCAGTAAAAGCGCGAACGTACAAATCTGCATAAATAAATGAAAATTTCGACCTTTAGAAAATTTCGTTTTAATACATAGATTACATTTTTCACAGGCAATAAAATTAAACTGATACTTCAAGGTGTAATGAAATTATGATAAAATTAAGACGGACAAAATTAATGGTTATCTTCCATCTTTCTTTTGCCTTTTACATTGTATTGTACTATTTTCATTAGCCTGTTTTTAATTGAATTATTCATAAAAGTAATTTCGGTCTACAGGGTATCACAGAATAACTATTTCCAATTTTCAGAAATAATAGAGGACACTTAACCTTCCGTTAGTCTGGTGGGCCAAACTCGCGTTACTAGTCTGGTGGAGTCCACAGTGAATTGGGTGGAGTTTTTATTTTAAAATACTTTTTTTCAAGGCCAAAATAGTTTTTATATAGAAAAAAAAACAGCCAAGTGTGGAAAATAGTTTATTAGGAATTAGAAACATTATCTTATGGTTACAAGAAATGTGAAACTAATCTGTTTTTACAGTATCATCGATGCATTCTTCAGAAAAAAGTGTTGCATGTGGCAGACAAAGAGTTTTTTCACACTTTTTGCAAAAATGATTGGACTTGCGATCTGAAGATCGCGGACAGACCTCACACTTTCATTTTTTTGGTGGGGAACGTTCATCGCCAGTGGTTGATCGTGATGGTCCAGCTACTGGATTCCGGAGTGTTCGTGGAATTCGTACATTGCTTTGTTTTTGAGTTTGTTGATTCTCCACCAATTGATGACCTAGTGTCTTCAAAAAATCACGTCTGTGCATGGCATAGTTATCAGTATTATTACGGAACACAACATCAACATTAATAGCAGCTGTATTCAAAATTGACGAAAAAACGGCGAGTGGCCACCTGTGACTATTTCTTGAAACGTCATAGGTAGCTGAAAGTTTGTCCATTGTATCGACGCCCCCTTTAGTCGAATTGTAAAATATCACTATTTCTGGTTTTTCATTTTCATTTGTTTTGCGATCTATTGCATCATCATGGTATAGAGTGGAGAAAAGGAAGACATTTTTTTTTTTTTTTGACATGTAACACACAACTGTGATTATTTTCTGGAAACCGAACATGCTCGAGGGCATTTTCTGTCAGCTCTAGAGAGGAGACGTGGGGGCAACTCTATTTTGTTCTTTACAGTTCCAAGGGAAGTGAGACGATGTTCAGAAAGTAATCGAGTCATCAGTGGGTAGCTAGTGAACCAATTATCAAATGTTATATTGCGCCCAGTTTTAGATATTGGTTCAATAAGGCGTATGACGATTTCTTCACCACTAGTGGACTGCTTGAAAGGTCCTTCGGGTTGACTTCCGACGTAAACCTCCATATTCACGGTATAAAAACATCTTGCATCCACTGGAGCAAATATTTTTATTCCATACTTAGAGGGCTTATTTGGAATGTATTGACGGTATGAGCATCGGCCACGAAACGATTGAGGTTGTTCGTAGATTGTCAAGTATTCACTGGGACTGCTTTACATTGGGATGTGAATTGGTCAAATATGATTCTGATGGCGGAACGCTTATCAATTTTTTGGCGCTCATGTCGAGTTTTTGTTGCATCAAACCTTAGAGCTGCCAATAAAACCTGAATCTATATAAAGGCATTGTCTTTCTGAACTTCATAACACCAGTGTCATCGGAAGCCCACAGATCGTCTAAATTTTGTCTGCCGGAACGATAGAATCCTGCCAGATATAGCAGACCAAAGAAAGCATAGAGTTCTTCAATAGTTGTATCTCTTTTTTTGAATACGATGCTGCATTTTCTCGTTAGTTCTCAACACGATTGAACATGTCATTTGTCACAAACAATTTCCAGCACTCCAAGGGGGAATTCGGCTCTCTGAACTGTCTTCTTACACATGGTAAATGTACAATATATTTTCAGCCCGAGTCTTCACACTTTTTCTTGAAACAATTGGCATCTTGAACCATTTTGTAGATTTGTCCATACCCAAATAAAATGGATCGATGTTGTTATCCATTCCAGAAATAGCAGCCTCTCCTTCTTCGCTGGAGTCAGAGTTATGTTGAACTAGATTTTCTTCTTCGTCGAAGTTGGAGTTGTCTGCCTACATGTCCTCTATTTCTTTCTGAGCTTATGCCTGTTTGCACCTCTTCATAAAGGGCTAGCAATCTAGCCTGCTCTCTTATAAAATCTTCAATCTTGTATCTGAGAATAAATTATTTTGTCACATAACTAACAATAAAGTAAGGTACAATAAAAGAATCAAATAATATAAAAAATAAACCATAAATGTATGAGCAATATAAGAACAAATATTATTTTCCTCCATAACAGGCTATAAGGATACACTATACATGCATGCATAAGTATATAATGAAAAAAAACAACTTACCGTCGATTATTAAAAATGTTGCTGATTTAGTCTGGTGAGTTCCGAAGCAAAATATGCGAAAATACACTCGTGCTATAATCTCTACTGTAAACTGTGTTCTAGCGATGGTTAGAACGGGTCAATATCGACAGATACACGGAGCCAAAGCGCTGCATGAAACTTGTGCGCGTCAGGGCGATACTTAACATGAGCCTTGCGGTCTGTCAGACCCCACCAGACAAAGGGAAGGTTCAAGAAAGATTTTTTATTAATAAACTAGTGTCCGGAAATTTCTTAGTGCCGAAATGAACTAGAAATGTTTAAAAACAATCTCAATTACAGTTACAAATTGTTCGAAGTTGCGACCACCTTTTTCGATACACAAGTTATAACGATGAGTAATCGACTGCCGAATTCTTCGAAATAGATAACTGCGGATGTTCACTAATATTGTCAAACGCCAGGATAATTCGAGCCACTAACTCTTCTTCTGTATTAACGGATGTCTCATAAACCAGTGATTTAATATAACTCCAAATACAAAAATCAACTGGAGCCATATCTGGTGAACGTGACGCCAAGAAATCGGCCCAGTTCTTCTGATCCATCCATTTGGAAATTGTGGATTTAGATAATTTCGGCAATTTAATCCAAATTGTGCTGGTGCACCATCATGCTGGAAAACAACATTTCTTCGAATATTAAGTGGGACATTTTCAAGCAATTCTGGTAGAGTATGTTCCAGAAGAATCCTATACACGTGACCATCTAACCGTGCAGTCAGTAAGTATGGTCCCGCTATCTAATTGTAAACAATCCTAGCCCACATATTAACAGAAAATTTCCATTGATGATGTAACCTGCGAACTGCGTGAGGATTTTCTTCGCTACAAATGTGACTATTGTGTGTATTAAAATAGCCATCTCTTGTAAAACATGCCTCGTCTGTCCATAATATACTCTTAGGTAATGTTGGTTCGTCGCTAATTTTATTCAAGTACCATTCAGCAAATTGTCGGGACAATCAACTGGAATTAATGATTGCACTTTTTGAATGTGAAACGGATGGTTCCGGTATTCCTTTAATACCCTCCATACAGATTTGTGGCTTATATTCATCCTATAGGCAATGGCACGAGTGCTTGTTTTCAGATTATTTTCAAATTATTGCAAAACTTAGTTCTCAAAGTCAACATTTCGGACCGTACGATTGACTACCGAATCTATTTTCTTTACTTGAAATTCGAGGATGTTGTTCCGTATAAATTCACCTTCCTTCTTTAACATTACCGTAAGCTGCTCCGTAGGCTATATTCATATCTACTAATTCAATATTTGTAAAATGATTTTGATTTTCAATCAAACAATAATTTATCTAATAAAATACTCATTTGTGACACGTAAAATGACAATTAAACACATTTATCTAATAAGTAATAATTTGTGACGCATTTGTGACACCCTGTATAATCAAATCTTACCTAATGCAAAAATGTATTTATCAACTTTTTCTTAATGTTATCAACGTTAGTAACTAAAAATGACACTTTAATACGAATCCGACAGCTACATAATATACTGGGCAAAAATTTTGGGTTCTTTCGTTTCAACACATAATGCAAAGCTTTCATTACGTTTTTATAATGACCTTTAATAATTTCGATCCATTATAATTATGTACACATTTTGCGCCAATTCTTGAGGTGAATCTTAAATTTTGCGCCAATTAAGTTGAGAGGTGATTTTTTCGTGCAAACCTACCCGAGTTGCATCATCAAAATTTTCGCTTTCTGCAAAATTGTTGTATACATCAAATTTAGTGAAATAACGCTATTTGGGAATAATGAAGAGAATATTTATTATTAATCGTAAGCTTTCATGCAGATACTCTGTGGTTCGTCAGACGTGATATAAAAGCGACAAATGTTCACAAGGTAACATGAAAATGACGAACATTAGCAAGGTAACTAGAAAGTTAAAATTAAATCACTGTTGTAACGTTTCAGTTTTTGAAAATAGACTTCCAAGTAACAAGAAATTCATATCCATTATCTCTGTTCAAATTGTTAGGCTGTTATATTGTGCAAAGTGTTTAAGGCATTTTGAGCAATTGCTGATTTAGTAGGATGAAGTAAACGTATGTGCTTGTTGGGTTCTGTTAACGTGGTATCAATGCTTCTTCGCACAATAGGATAACATATCCTACATAAGTCGAAATAGGGGTTGAAACCGTCATAAAACCGGAAACGGGCGCCAGAGTATTTGAAATGTCAAAATTGTGGATGAAATGCCTAATTACGATATTTCACAGCTCGCTCAAAATACACAAGTAGCTTGCTTACCTATACGAAATCTCCGCAGGCTCCAAAACAAATATTTGCAGGCTTAACTAAAATGATAGCGTGCCTCAAAAATTAATCACTTCTTAGATAATTAAACACAAATCTCTAGTCACGTTACGTTAATCCAAAAAAACTCAATATGTTAAACAATTTCACTTCATCAAACAAAAAAAAAATGAAATAAAAGATGCTTTAATTCTGTACTCAATGGTTTGAAATCGAATTCCCAGACTACAAGTAATTATACTCAATTCATAAAAAAATAATGCAATGATTGATTGGCTGATAAATGTACGTTATAATTAAATAATCGCTTGAAAAGCATTCGGCCATAATTGTTTCATTTAAACCAAATACAATGTAATGAGGTTAATTCGGAGAGCAAATTAAAAAAAAAAACAATCATTAAAAATGCGGGCCGTCAGATGCTTGTAATAATAGGTTCACATTAAAAAAAATAACCTAGATAAGTATAACATAAATAAAATAAATAATGAAACAAGAAAAATCAGATACAATAATATTTACTCTGCGAGTAGTATCAGGTAGCTTATCTAAATTGGCCGTGACCTGTAGCTAGTGTTTTCTCTTAAACTTATTGTAATTTCGATATACCAAAATAACAAATATGAACACTCCAATAACTTTTAAACGATATTTAAAAGATGAAATAATCAAAATGAAACTAAAAGAAAAAAACAGTGCGTTCATACATTCGCTTTACACCAAAGTAACATAATAATGAAACACACCGAAGAGTTTATTTAAATTGTGTCAATTACCACAATAAAAACAAAAAAATTAATTGTAGAGGCTCTTTTGTTACACAGAATCTGTGGGGATACAGTTGATGTTGACGCGACGCTTGCAATTCCCAGTATCATACAGCTGGCGACTGCTTCCTTTTGCAGCTTGCGTTGTTGTTCGAATCTCAATTGATCGTGTACACGTTAATGTTCACCGTAAGCCCATATTCGTTCACTTAGTTTTATTCTCGGTAACTATACACTACAAGTGGGATTATTTACGTTGCTTATTATCTTTACACTAATACTGTACAAGTTCTGAATAATTCTTAATATTTTACATTACGAAAACATTTTATCTATTTACAGCAGGTTGAACAACATTCTCCAGAAGATAGCGAGAGCACTTGGTACTTGAACACTCAACGCCGTTCTGGATCTCGATTTATGCCTAAGGACTAACTGCATATAACCATAAATTGATCTCGTGAAGGTTGAATAATTACATGATCCCTTTTTGGACTGCGAGGGGATGAACACCCTATAACGAAAGTTTCTTCTACCTACCGCATTCGCAAATCCAACTCGAATATCGTTGGGAGATATTGCATTGTCAGCAGATCTTACTTCTGCCTCGGAGTAATCTAATATATGGTTACTTGGAATTATTTGTTTTAAAACCAAACTCTTATCAACAGAAATGGTGCCTATTTGGCGACCAACTGAAACTTTTGCGCAAGATGTACCACACAATGTAATATTTAAATACGTTCTTTCATTTAATGTTTTATATGAAGCAATCCCAACGTGACTTAAGTTAAATTTCGCCAATTTAAAATACGAAAACATTTATTTACACAAAACTATCCTTATTTACAAAGATACTAACGAATGTTTCCTTTCAATTTAGTAAGAGGGTTTCCCTAAATGTCGATATCAAAACGTAAATCACTTTTTCCTCTTTAAACATTCATCTTACTTTGATGAACAACAAAAACATCATTTTTGTTTTAGGAAATACAAAGAAATGCATACACCTCTTAAATACGTAAACGACAAAAAAATGTTACAATAGAAAAGCTTTTCCAATCATTAATGCGTTATTACTTCCAATTACGAGAACCTATACCATACTCAAGACGTTGGGTACCTACAAATAGTTTATAATTCAAAAATTAACGGCAAATTTTTCATAAAATCGTGGATACATGACACGAGATCAAATTGTTATACATTGTCTAACTAAATGATTCTTATTACGTACTGGCGAGTATTATCAACAGTTAGATGGGGTCAATTGCAAATTATTGTATGGAATAATTTGAAGAACAGGCTGGCAATAACGCACCTAAAAAACCAAAACTTTGGCTTAGATATGTTGATGATATCTTTGCCAGCTGGCCTTTTGGGGAAGAAGAATTAATGGTGTTCCTAAACCATTTAAACAGTCAACATACAACCAGTAAATTTAACATAGAAAAAGAAAAAGGATGGTTGTCGTCCGTATCTTCATCTTCTAATTGAAAGAAAACTGAATTGAAGCCTAACACATTCTGTATATCGTATAGACATCATTATGTTAATGTTTCATCACACCAACATCTATCAAAAAACCGTTCTACAAAGATGTTTCATCCAGATAAACTACAACATGAATTACACCACCTTTAAAAAGTAATGCTTTCTCACATATGTAAATAAATTTTAACAAAACGTTTGTAATAAGCAACGTCAAAGCCCACAACTCCTCAATTTGAGTCATGTCGGTTTTTAAACACGATAATCCCCCATTTTGAATTTTTAAATTTTCACAAATGATTTATGCTTAGCGATTTTAAAAACCCCAAATACCCGTCTTTCAAAACAAATCTGTTTATAAATAAAAAATGCACAATTTTGCACCCTAAAAACGGTACGGCACTGCTTCTTCTTTTATTTTGATATTATATAAACAAGTATTAGGTTGTTCTTTTAATTCTGTTACTTCGTAATTTGAAGCAATGAATTTTTTTAAATTTTTAAGCTCCTAAAAATTCCCCGCCACTGGTTGGATTTTGCTCATTAACGAACTTGGTTTAGATTTTATGGCATGAATTTTTGTACCAAATTTCATATCGATAGCTTTAATGATTCAAAAGCGCACACACACAGACGGACACGAATTTTTTTTTCTAAACGTGTGTTTTTCGTGTTACTTAGGGCATAAAACGTTGAGAAAGAAATTACATAGCTTCTTCTTTATACGTAAGTATATGAGAAAGCAAAGCAGTATTATTATTCAAAATCCTCTGAATTCTGCTAAAGGCCAAATACCGTTACATACATGTAGTGTTTACGAAGTACCATGCTCTTGTGGTAAAGTCTACATTGGTGAAACTTGAAGAAACATTGGCATCAGGTTAACAGAACTCAAAAGGCACGTTTACTTCATCTTACTAAATCAGCAATTGCCCAACATGCCTTAAACACTCTGCGTAACATAAACTTTCAGAACAAGAATTCTGACTAACTGTAGGAATTGGCATACAGAGAAGCTTCGGAAAGCTATTTAAATGCTGAAACTTGAACAGAGATAATGGATGTTAACTGTCCGATACCTATATGTCTGTTTCCAAAAATTGAAACTTTACAACAGTGATTTAATTTTAAATCTATAGTTACCTTGTTAATATTTGTCAATTTGCCTTGTCAACAATTGCCACTTTCATATTACGAAGGAGAGTATCTGTCTGAAAGCTTGCGATTAATAATAAGTATTCACACCATTTTTCCCAACTAGTATTGTTTAATACAACGAGTGGTGACAGTTTCAACTCTTACATCTAATCTAGTACTTATCAGTGTACGTGAATAGCGGACACTAAGAGTTATGGCAGCAAAATCCGAAATAAGTCGGCTAAACTCATAGAAATAATCCTTACTCGCACCACTATAATATCGAGTAGAAATCCGAACGTAGAAATCTGTATGAAGTATGAAGATCTAGCCGTAAACGGAAATGTCAGGCATCTCTATGCGCATCAACTACTAATGGTTATTAACACTGCCCGTCACTAGAATTTTGACCTACTTTAGAGAGGGGTCTTTAACGTGTCAATCGCCCCATTTCCACGGGACCTACAGTTTTACTTCCTATCCGAGGAGTGCTTTTGTTTTTCTCCGTTTTAGAAAAACGGCTACCTCGGCCAGGTTTGAACCTTAGTAACTAACAAAAGACACATAGGCATTTTAATACTATAATGACCGCTGTGGATATACTGGGCATACATTTTGTGTATTGGTTTGTTTCAGAAGGTAATGCTAAACATTTCATTGTTTTATGTTATGACATTTAATAATTGCATTCCCCTAATCGCCGAATCTATATTTTAATGGTCTAAAATGGCTGTGCCCATTACGCCGAATTTCAATATTAGACCGTTGCCCCTAATGTTACCAAAACTGTAAAGAACATTCCGCCGAATGCGACCATTCTGCCGAACATAATGTTGGGCAATTACGCCAACAATGACCATAGCGGCTAATTACCAAGGCGCGGACTTCTCAAAACGCCGACTCGATTATTCTATAGTTCCAAAACTTATAGTGTAGGACTATGTACCGTCACCAGTTTATTTTTGGAGTTTGCAATTAGGTAATTTACAAAAGTGAATAGAGTTAGAAATAAATCTACGGAAAGAAAGAACTGAGTTATGTAGGTGTATTTCATTGTTTTTTGGGCAGGATATTGACCCAACATCTTGAAATAAAGGATATATTAGTGAAAACATCCTGTCGTCTAAGGTCTTTTAGACAAGCCCTTGCTCTAACATCCAGGAATTGGGCCCGTTTGTAGGGACGATGCTTTAATATGTCCCAACACCCAAAGTCCTTTTGATAAGATATTCACCGAAAATAAAATTATGTAATAGGGAGATATACCTGGAACCGTCCTAACATCTAATGTCTTTTCAAGATATTTGTCCCCAAGATTTGGAAATAATAGTTTTCTGTTAGTATCGTAAAACAGAAATCACTAAGCCCGAAGGTCGCCACATTGTTATGTTTGCAGAACGTTTAAGTTGGGAAGTCAACCTTATGTTCTTTAGAAGTGAAAAATGAAAACATGTATCATATCACATACTTAGTTATGCGCATGAACACTACCCAGATTTTTACAATTTTTTATCATCTTATACATTTGCTTGTCACTAACTTTTATGTTTGTAATTTTACATTTGTCTTTCATTTTTTAACCTACACTTAGAATCCTATTTGGAGCCATGTTTAATCAGATATGGTATCAGCAGGATGTAACTCCAGCTCATTTTGGTGTAAATGTTCGGCGTTATTTAGATACAGAACAGATTTCAGTTTTATGTACTTAAGACCTTCTAGACTACATAACATCATAAGCGTTACATATGGTTGAACTCGTATTAATTAGGAGATTCCAATAATGACTACATATACAAGGTGATGTATTTAACAAACCAAAGTGACTAATAATATCAGAGAAACGGCAAATTTGTCAACACTGCAAATGTCAAACATGGAATCTACGTATCCCAAAATAAGCTTATCCCAACTTTTGTACAATTCGGAATAGTAATTTATAAGATAATTGTGTGTTTCCAGACTTTTGATCCACTCTGTATAAAATTTTTCACAGGCACTAAAATTAAACTTATACTTTCAGGAGTAGTAAAATTATGATAAAATTAAGGCGTACAAAATTAATGGTTATCTTCTATTTTGCCTCTTATATTGTATTGTACAATTACCATTAGCCTGTTTTTACTTTAATTGTCCGTAAAGGTAATTTCGATCTATAATCTAATCTTAATCAAATGCAAAGTGTTGTAATTATCAACTCTTCTTTAATGCTATCAACGTTAGTAACTAAAGAGGACACTTCAATATTAATAAGACGGCTACAGTCATACTGGGAAAATTGTATTCTATTGTTTCAACATATAATGCAATGTTTTTCATTATGTTTTTTAGTGACACTATGATTATGTACACACTGTGCGCAAAGTATTGGTGTGAATCATAAAATTTGCGCGAATCAAATTGAGAAATGATTTTTTCGTGTGAACCATTCTAGAATCATAATCAAAATTTCTTATTTTCTTCATATATTAAATATTAAGTGTAGTGCTTATCAGTGTTTGTGATAAACGGGCACTACAAGTTACGACAACGAGATAATCGTGGGTTGCATTACATATTCATTTTCAGAGTCGGCGTAATACCGTAAAATAAATATAGGCGCCACCTTATTTTGAAATTGAGTAAAAGGGCGAACGTGTAGATCTGTATGACACAAAGGAAAATTCGACTTTTAGAAGATTCGTTTTAATACATAGATTAAATTTTTCACAGGAAGTAAAATTAAACTTATGCTTCCAGGAGTAATTAAATTATGATAAAGTTAAGACGGACAAAATAATGGTTATTCTCCACCTTGATTTTACCGCTTTAAATTGTATTGTACAATTTTCATTAGCTAAAGCCTGTTTTTAATTTAATTATTTGTAAATGTAATTTCAATCTATGATTGAATCTTAATTAAATGCAAGAAAGTTGTAGTTAGCAACTATTCCTTAATGTTATTAACGTTAGTTACAAAAAGAACCCTTTAAAACTATTACGATACCTAAAAATATACTGAGCTAAATTTTGTGTATTCTTCTGTTTTAAAAGGTAATGTAAAACTTTTCATTTGTTTTTTTTTATGAAATTTTATAATTCCACTATAACTATGTACACATGCTCTAGTTATTGACTGAAATCTTAAATTTTGCGCCAATCAGGCTCAAAAGTGATTTTTTGTGCGATACCACTCTAGAATCATCATGAATTATTGTTGTAAATATTAAATGTAGTGTTTATCAGTGCCTTGAGTTAAAGGAACACAGGAGTTGCAGCATCAAAATCCAACATAAATCAGCTGAACTGAACGAGATAACCGTGAGACGCACTGTGTATTAATTTACGCGGATCGTCGTAATACGCTCAAACAAATACATGCCATCCCATTTTAAAATCCAGTAAGAACGCGAACGTGTGAATATGTGTTAAATAGGGTAAGACTCACAGTTTTTGGCACTTTAAGGAGTGTCTAGGGTATTAGGGCGCGGCCAGTCATGTAGACGCAAGGACAAAAAGACGCTGGTATGCTTAGAGCCGAGCCCAACAAAAAACGCCGAACAAGAAGGGCGCAAACAAGTTTTTTATTTATATTACCATAGTGTTGTATGTAGAAGATATGTTATTGACGCGCCTCCATCCTATTGTTTACGTAGCCATAGATCATACAATTTGTGTTTATAATAATAAAATAACTTGCCATGCATGAAAAGGAATTATTATAAATTTTTCAGAAGTTGTTATTAAGCCGAATTGAAGGCAAAAGAAAACCATGAACCATTTTAGTCAATATATCAATATTGAACGTAATTGTAAACCGCACACTGGGTGAAAAGTTATGGGCCCTTATAAAATGTGAAGATTTGTTGAAAAAACTGGGGTTTATCGATTTGTTCAAATGGGTCATACTTTTCGCGCGATACAGTAGATAACTAGCTATACACGGTGTTTCAAAAATATCTGTCAAACTTTCTAGGACATATTTTATGTTTGTTAAATACGTATTATTTCACGTATTTGACTATCACACCTTAGTGTTACGCTTTATTTTTATGTAAAACACCCTGTATCTCTGAGACGAAGTGATTTAAAGAAAAAGTCTGTTTGGAATTTTTCTTTGCCTTAACGCTTTCCTCATCTTCAGTTAGAAATAGTGAACCAGTGGCGTACGCTATGAAGTACATGAAATCAAATTCTCTTTGAAACCCAGAAAAACCCTTATGAACTGGCCGTATCTCCGCCACTGTGTCGAATAATTGAGCATCGCGAGCATCAGCGTATGACTAGTGTAGAGTGTGGGTAATGTACACGATATCAAATTGTCTGTGTATATAGTTCCTGAGAAATCAAAAGAAAATGGTGCTGTTTTCGGAACTTTAACACCCAGCCTCTCGAAAATGGCGGCCTTTGGACCATATCTTCATTTAACAAAATTAGCCTAATGTCACACACAGAATACGTCCCAGAAGTTTTGGCAGACATTTCTGAAACACCGTGTATATTAGTTCAAAAAAACTTCACGAACGGATTTTTCATCTCAAAAACTTAGATAACAGAAATCGGCTCGTTTCAAGAGACGAAAGGTAAATTTCGGAATTTAGTTCTGTAAAATTGCACATTTTACGCATTATTTTCGTCTCTAATGATGAATTTACCATAAGTTTCTAATTATTCGGCACCAGAAGTACCCAAAATGCATTGTCTTGATGGCTAAGAATGAAATTGTATAATCTTATTGAGTTGGTCATTATTTTAGGCCAAAGATGCTCAAAAACTATTTGTGCACCAATTTAATTTGGGAAACGACGAATCGTATTTCCTCAATAGGCAGGAGTGAACTTTTATGATTATAGGGGGTTGGGCATCATTTTGGCCACAGATGCCAAAAAGCTTCATTTATACGTCAACATCGCTGTGGAAACAACCAAACGGGTTACCTCGATAGCCAAGAACGAACTTATATTGTTTTCAGGAAGTTGTTAATCATTTGAGAGGAGGTCCCCAGAGGGAACTACCTGGGTGTGATTAACAGCGTTGGTCATTATTTCTAGCCAAAGATGCCCATAAGCTATTTGTTATACGGCAATTTGGATGAGGAAACAACCAATCGCACTGGCTCATCATGTACGCTTTGTATATAAGACTTCGTTGGAAACACGGTCAAACGTAATGGCGTTAACGGTAAGGACAAATTTTTATGGGTTTAGGAATTTGGTCATTATACGCTTAAAAACTGTAATGCAAAGTTGTTTGGGGAAACGGCCAAACGCATTTCTTCTATGAGGAAGCGCAATATTTTCTGGTTTTAGTGTGTTGGTCATCGATTGGGGACACACGTATCAATAAACCTTATTTATACACCAATTTCGGCATAGAAGTGGCAAAACCTTATGGTTTTAGAGCATTTGCGGCTATTTCATTTCAAAGATCCCCAATAAATTTACTTTCGTCAATTACATTGGAAAAACTACATAACGCGTTGTCTCCATGGACAAGAAATTTTATGGTTTTGCGGTGTTGCTCACCATCTTGGCCCAAAGATACCCAAAACTTACTTATTGAGCAAATTCGTTAGTAAATCCGCGAAATGCATTAGTCTGACCTACAAGAACTAAATTATATTGTTTACTGCGCTACTGATGAGTGTGGAATCTGTCACATCCTAAATATTTATTTATATATAATTTTGTTTACAGTCACATATGGTGGTAATTTTAGGTAACAAAGTTTTAACTACCTTTAACTGCCTGAGTACCAAATTTATTTTAGCAACTAAAAATTTGAATCGTCCAACTCGAAGACTTCCCATCGGCTATTATTTGAGTCGATTCCATGAAATACTAAATTTGGATGAAATCGTTTTTAAGTTATATGGTATTACGAACGAAAGAAAGTAAAATCCATCCCTCCCCTTATCCCGTAGTTTCACCATTCCCAAAAATCATTTAGACATTTAAGTTCTAAATACCTATGTCAAATTTGAATTTCATCGAGTTTTTGGTTTTTTTGTTATTACATACAAAAGAAAACTATATTAACCCCTCGTACTCATTACCCCGTGTTCTACCATCCTCAAAAATTACAGGAATTTAAGTGAGAAACACTGATGTCAAAAAATATCCTTAGATTATATACAGGGTTTTTATAAAAGAACTCCGGGGTTTTAAAAATTCATACATTAATAACTGTAGAAGATGCAGAAATGTAATTAATATCTCCGAAACGATTAGCTCATCAAGTTTTACTCATACCAATTGGGAATGTTTTAGTCAACAGTTGGCAGCGCTGCGTAGCGTTGATCTTGAAACAACGTAGCGGCTGTCAGTGACTCAGTCCCGTCTGGATTGCCGCGCTATGGCGACGCCGCAACAAAACGCTTAATGCGTTATTTGGCTTATAGAAACTAATTCTCTTGTTACTGTACAAAGAAACTTTTGACGTAATTACGGTGTTGGTCCGCCTACGGACAAAACAATTCGCCAATGGTTAAGTGCTTTCAAGGAAACAGGAAGTGTTTTAAAACAAAAGTCATCGGGTAGGCCGCGTGTGTCACAAGTGAATGAGTTCATTGAGTATGAACGTGGCACGCCCAAAGTGAATGTTTGGTGTGGCCTTATGCAGGATATAGTCATAGGTCCTTTCATTTTTGTTGAAAGGAATATCAATGGTGATGTCAATTGTGACATGTTAGAGGAGTGTGTTTTTCCTCAGTTAGATGACATTGAGGTGGAGAAGGGTTTAGTCCACTTCCAACAAGATGGGGCACCGCCACACTTCGATATGCGTGTGCGTGAGGCACTTGACGGACCACTAGGCAACAGATGAATTGGAAGAGAAGGACCTATTCCATGGCCTCCAAGGAGCCTTGACATGACTCCGTTGGACTCTTTCTTCTGGGGGCATATCAAGAATCTTGTGTATACGGAGAAAATCCGTGATGTTGGCCATCTCAGGAACGAATAATCAATTGCGTGGCAACCATCCCCCCAGACATGCTGGCCAGGACATGGGAAGAGATTTAATACCGTTACGATGTGTGCCGCGCCACTAACGGGGCTCATATTGAACTGTATTAATACGTAAAAAAAACTTGAAAATGCAACCTCTCCAATAATGTATAAAACATTTATATACGTTTTTTTCTTCATTAAAATATTATGCCTCAAAACCCCGGAGTTCTTTTATAGAAACCCTGTATATTAGATTTGAATGCAAGCTGTTTTCAAGTTTTTGAGATATCTCGTCCAATATATTCACCATAGATACATACGCACACGTACACCTAAAAATATGAACTTTCGTCTTTGCATCTATTTTTGTGGAAACCATGACTACTCTATAATTTCACTTTCTTATCTCAACCAAAAAATAAAGAAAATTTCGTACAAAACTTAATATAAGCGCCACAAACATTAAGGGTCTAACTTGTCTCCGGAGATATTGGAAATTTCGGTTTTCTCAGCCTCCCAACACTACCTTCGTCCAGTAAATAACCCCTACCGTTCTTAGTACTCAATGCACTATTTTGTTAGGTATATTTATCAATTTGCCATACCTACGTTTAGATCAACAGATTTATTTTACCCTTCATTAATGGTTTCTATAGCAAAACTTACCGCTTCACCGTTTCATTTATGCACTTGTGTCTGGAAACCATGACTACTGTAATGATTTCGCTTTCATATCTCAACAAAAGAATTAAAAAAAACATCGAGCGGAAAATAGTATAAGCAATAATGATCGTTATAGTATTTTGCATTATTAGTATTCTAAAGAGATTTCTAATATGTCTCAAGAATTAGCTCTTGACCATCGAGTAAATATATTCTTCCGCGACCCCAACAAAATTGACGCATAAATGTTTTCACGCAAGTCCACAAGTTTTTGTTTTTGTTCTTTTTTTGGGGATTTACGAATATTAGAGGTTTTAAAAAAGACCAGTCAGAGTTTATTATCTTGTACCATTCTACAAATTTCTCTCATAAAGTTTATTTGTATCTCGTATTATTACCTACCTAGATATTGTTCTGCTTTTTCACATCTTCGATGTTTAAGAGTGGATTAGCAATCCCAATGCCTATTTTGTAATGAAACATATTGGGTCAAGGCACTGAGTTGGTACGTTGCACGCAGTGTAAATATCTCCTTCAGACTTTGTAAGTGTACAGAGTTAGTAACACTTGTAGTTGATGACCTCAACACCCACTTGGAATGGAATTCAAACAAAAATAATTTCAATCTTTTTCCCCTGTGTATACACTTTTTAACCGTAACTAAACACTATTTTTTGTGCTAATATACATTCAAATGTATAATTTTATTCAAAAACGGTATAAAATTGTTTTAATGCCCTGTATATAATCTATTAAGTGGCTAAATGATAAGGTGGGGGACGGAGCAACGGCGACCGACAGACAGCCATGCCTTTATAGTTTTCGAGTTGTTGTGGGCTGAAGGAAAT